>QANY01003152.1:5966577-6214487 GCA_003255025.1 Datisca glomerata
CCCCCCCCCCCCCCCCCCAAATTAAAACAACACTATTATTTTTAGACAAGAAGCATCAATTAGAAAGTATTCAAAAATCATCTAGCACGCTCAAATACAAAGTGATAATCCCCCCAACACTCACACACATATTGAAACTAACATTATTATCTTTAGACAATGAGCATCAATCAGGAAAGTATTCACAAATCACGCTCAGATACAAAGTGATAAGCCTCCCCCCAACAACCACACACACACATTGAAACTAAAACTATTATCTTTAGACACAGAGCATCAATAAAAAAGTATTCAAAAATTATCTAGCATGTTCAGATACAAAGTGATAACCCCCCTAATTTTTCTTAGTAAATGAAGAAAATGCTTGTTCTTTCTCAGGTTGAAGCAGTTAGACTGAGAATGGACCTTGCAAATTCTCTCAAAAGACACAAAACAGCTTTTAAGTAACACAAGAACTTGAACTTCTTTGTAGCTTTCTTTATTTTAGTATTATGGCTTATTATGTTGAGACTTTCTATCATGCATTTCCTTGTCATTATTAGCTCACAGCTTCTTATGGTTGTGTTTGTATTTGGAAATACATGAGAGACAATTAAAGAAGCTATTATCTTTGTGAAGTCGATGGAGTACGGGTAAAATGATCTCAATATGAATCTTAACTTTATATACAGATACATACATATATTTCTTTCTACAAAAATTAATATGAATATTTAACTTATGTGTGTGTGTGTGTTTCTCTTTTATGTTTCTAACTTTTAATCGGGTCCTCAAATGATAGTTGAAAAAATGAAAATATTGACTACAATCGTTGCAAGAGATTGTAGTTGAAGAGATGAAAATATTGACTATAGTATCCTATTTTCTTCAGTGACATGCTAATAATTCAATGCTATCATTTCTATATAAATTGATTATAAGACCTCAATAGATTGAGTTCTCAGTGAAGCCACCAAAGGTAAAGCCAAAGTCTTAAATATTGCAAGAGAAGCAGTAGCGACAACAGAGCAGCCATAAAATTAGCAAAAAGGTAATAACCCATGAAAGATTTCGCCACCCACAATGGCTAAAGAAGCCTCCTCAGTAAGAAGAACCATTTGTTCGTCCATCAACGCCTACAACTAAAGCCATTGACATCCCTCACCAGAAAAAAAACCAAGAAAACCCATTTGCCCAATCACATTCTTAACATCAATGATGTTCCCTCACTCATTCAAATCAGGAAAGATCTTAAAAAACAGGTAACCCTCCCTCTTAATTTTTCCTAATTCAACTTGAGTTGTCCAAAATATTTTAATTTGGGGTTGTTTTAGTTTAATCTTAGTTTAACTACGAAATGGAATCTATTATCATAGAAATCTAACGCTAAGGAATCGAAAAGCAACCTACAGTTATCTAGTTCTCCGAGCCAAAAGTACAGACAACAAAACACCCAAATGACAAATAAAGATTGCAAATGTAAATCCACCACCAACAACAATGGTAAAACAACAGCAGAATTAGAGTACATCACAAGAATTCTAACAGGGGGAGAAACCCATGTAATATGGCATAAAATTGGAAATTCAAGTGAGAAAAGAAGAGCCAGGTTTGAGATCTCTAATAGGGTGGAGATCCGTCTCGGTGGAGTTCTGCCGCAGAGGATGAGATCTGCGATGAGGTGAAGATCTGTCAGAGAGGAGCTCTGTCGAACTGATGAATGAGCCACAAATTAATGGAGGAGTTCTTTGTCGCAGAGGAGGTTGGTCGCGGAGGAACTTTGCCGCGGAAATTGACGGAGACAAACTGAGGAGGTGAGAGGGAAACAAGGTTTTTCGAGGGCTTGAAAGGGCAGGTGAAGTAGAGAAATGAGAGATTAAGGGTAAGCCTACTATTTTTAGACCAAATAAATATTTTGTCGGTAAAAGTTATCGTTTTACTGATAAAAAAATTAATTGTCGGTAAAACGCATGAAAAAACTTCCGCCCTTCTTTCTTGGTAAAATATATTGCCTTTGGCGACTAACTAAAGCTCATATTTTTTGTAATGCGGCTGCCTGTCAAGTCACCTCAAATATGACAGATTGGGTTGAGACAGAGCTTAATAAGAAGCATATTTCATCACATACACTATCATTGTTTCCTTTCGGCATCCATGAGTTTCATGTCGCGGGTGGGGGTAGGAAAATAGTGGTAAACTTGAATCTTAAGACGTGTACACGTTAAGAATTTGATAATGATCAAATTTCATGCAAGCATGCGTTGGCTACATGTCACCAACGTAATTTTTCCGCATACAGTATGTGTTTGACGCACTATAAAAATGAGGTTTTAATTAATGCGTATGCAGAAACACAACACCTATCGGAGAGAGAACCAATTTGGTCATCAGCCAGGAGATTCAAGAAAATGTGGTACTGCCACCTATAAAGTGACGATAAAGTGGGATACCTAGGATGGTTAGAATTCCATTTAGAGGTGATGATGTAGTAATAAAAAAGTGTGGGCGTTGTGGGCAAATTGACCACAACCGACAAGCGAACAGAAATCCAATTTCTCTCTTTCAACGGAATGACCAATCCAAATATAAATTTTGACCCTTGTAATTTTTTAAATATTAATATCAAAGAAGAGTTGTTGTTGTTATTTACTAGTGTCATGAAGTCTAAGAAGCCTACACGATGACCGTGAAGTTATCGTGTAATCTACACGATGGGTAAACTGACCTCGTGTAACCATCGTGTAGTCTACAGAATAGGTACACTGTTATCGTATACTAATTGTGTAGTAAAACCATTATATACTAACTTCATTAAGTCTTCATTTACACTACACGATGACCTTGTAACCATCATGTAGTCTATAAGATAGTGATAAAGAAGTCTACACAGTGAGTGTGAACTCATTGTGTAGTCTGTAGGATGTCTACACGATGAGCATGTAGGCATCGTGTAGCCTTCAAGAAGCCTAACCAAGTAGTCAACGGTAAAACCAAGCATTCAACAACATTTAAAAAATTGGGCAATAAAAATTATATTGGCAAAGACCAAAAAATCAGTATAAAAAATACATATCCAATTTATATAAAAAAAATTATAACAGTTTGACTTTCCCCCATGCAAATAACCGATACGTATACGGAATTCTAGCATTCTCTTTTGAGTTATTTCTTGGAGATTCATTCCATATGTTAGGGCTTTAACAAACTTTGAATACCCCAAAATCAACGCTACAAAACACATGAAATGCAAAAAATATAATTAAATAATATGTATGAAATTCTAAGTACATAGAGGACTTTAAGAAAAAATATATATTTCACTTACCCATTTAATTTTTGGGGACACGACATTGGCTTATATTCCCACAAATCTTTCGGTTGAACCCACGTTCTTTTTTATAAATATTCATGATTTGAAGCAAACGAGGGGCAATCTTCATAAAAGGCTTCATTAGATTAGGATACTTAGACTTTTGATGAGCATTGTTCAAGGAATCATAAATATTAACACACTGGCCTTTCAAATCTAGCTCCATAGTAAATCAATGACTATTGCCCACATTCATGGGGAATATAACCTATACAAATTGATATTAAGAATAAATATTGGATTTTATAAGTAAAAAAAATAATGTTTACTACCTTATAAGTTAAAAAAGGCATACTCTATCAGACTCTTCCCAGTCTGTTCCATAGTTTGTTTGTTAGCCAAGGATATGGAACCAGAGAGTATCCTCAACGTGAACATCTCAGGCCACGGGATTATCCTCAAACTCCTCCAAACGACCCGTCAAATTTCACTGTAATGTCACAGGGTACATTGTATGTCAATAGAAAAAAACTTCATGAAGTTTACACGATGCCTATGAAGGCTTCGCGTAGATTACATGAAGTCTACACCATGCCTATGAATGCCTCTTGTAGATTATATAAAATATTTTAACTTACTTCCAGATGCAAATCATCAATGGCAACTCTGATATGGGGGTTGTATTCCCATAAATCCCTCCTCATTAGCTTCAAGTATGCATTGATATGCTGCACTATAAAAAAGATTACATAAGATACTTATATCTGTTTTAAATACCACATTCAGAAAGATTATAAATATAACTACTTACATTGGACTCAAGCCACTGATATGGTGGGAATACTAGTATTTTGAACTAGGAAAAGTCACTGACGCAGTACCCAACGTTTATTTTCTCATTCTTGTTCAACGTAATTACAGATAAAAAATAAGAGTTAAGATTGGTAGATGATGACAGTGTAACCATCATGTAAACTACACGATACCAGTATAACCATCGTGTAACCCTCAACAAATAGAAACTCATAAACAATATGACTATACAATGTCCGTGTAACCTTCGTATAGTTTTCACGATTGCTACACGATTTCAGTGTAACAATAGTATATTAGAAGAATAGTTTAACTATAAAATTTCAGAACTTACTTTGCCTTTGATGAGGGGAACCAGGCATCAAAACAAAATTCATCCTTTGTAGATAGATCGAGAAAATGTGTAAAATGCTTGAATTCTGTTGTCTCCACCACTTTCTCCTCCACTTTTTTTCTATGCTGCTTTTTCTTTTCATTTTGTTGCGTTTCCCAAGTAGGGGACTCAAAGATCCAAGATCTCTTGATCTTCCTCTTACCAAGATCACCAAGGAAGATGAGCTCGTCCTCCTCTCCATGGTTGGGCTGCTCAGTTGACTTTATCAAACTCATCAAGTCTGATATTATCGATGCAACTTTTGCTTCTTCTTTTTCCATTTCTTTTTTTTCCTCCACATTTATTTCCTCCTTCACTTTTTTTATTCTACTTTTCATCCCCATCTTCCCTCCTTTTTTTCTTCTTGTTATTCTTCTTCTATTTTAACTTCTTTTTCACCTCCACCTTTTCTTCCATTTTTCCTCTTTTATTCCTACCGCTTCTTTCTCATCATTTTCTTTTTCCTCCTTTTTTCTTTCTTTATTTATTCATCTCCCTCATCCCTTATCTTCTTCTCTCTTCTTTTTTCTCTTCCTTCTCTTCTTTTTTATCTTCTTCCCTTTCTTCTTTTTTTTCCATCCTCATTTTTCTCTCCTTATTCTCTTTCTTCATCCTCTTTTTCTTAATCTTTCTTCTCATATTCATCCTATTTTTTCCTCTTCTTCTTCCTCTTTCTTTTCCTCCTCTTCATTTTTTCCCTCTTCTTCCTCTTCCTTCACTTCCTCATCCTCTATCTTCTCCTCTTCTTCATCTTTTTCCTCCTTTTATTCCTATTTTTCTCTTCTTCTTCCTATTTTTCTCCCCCTTCCTTCTCTTCTTCTTCTCTTTTTTCCCTCTTCTTCCTCTTCTTTTTCATCTTTTCTCTGTTATTGTTCCTTTTCTTTTTCTTCTTTTCCCTCTTCTTCTCTCTTGATCTCCATCCTCTTGGAAAATTAAGGACTGAATGAGTAGTGATCATCCGGTCGTGATGCCACCAGATGATCCATCAATATCTTGATTTGGGAAATGAAATAGAAAATGTCTGATTGCATGGACATAATATTCTTGTCTATTGAATTGATCTTTTGGTCTAATCCAATCAAACATTTCCTTGCCCAATCCCTCTTGGGCCTCTTCTCCTCTTTCCACAATGCCCTCCTCATCGAGCCTCTTCCTCTTCTTTGTCTTCTGCTAATCAAGTTCCTTATCTGCCCATGGTAAGGCTAACAAAGACGTAGAATGAAAAACATGTAATATAAATCAGATAAAATAATTAACAAATGAGTATACGATAGTCATGTATCTGTTGTGTAATGTACACGATGTCAGTGTGATTAGCGTGTACACTACACGATGGTTACACTGACATACACGATGGGTACATGATGCTAGTGTAACCATCAAGTTATGAATGGAAGGATAGATGATGAGTACAAGATGTCTGTGTACCCATCGTGAAGTCTACACGATGGGTACATTGATCTTGTGTAGTGATCGTGTAAGCTACAAGATGGTTACACGAGGTCGGTGTACCCATCATGTAGTCTACTCAATGACTACACGAGGTCAGTGTACAAGGATTTGAAGGGTTCAGAATAATTTTGGATACACATTTTCTACGGCTACTGACCTCCAGTAGTATGTTTGTTTTTCCCCCTCTGAAGGGACCAAGTGAAGAACTTCCTACTAAAAATTCAAGTGATATAAATTAATATAAATTCGGGATGGATTGGTGTGGTTCCTCTACGCCTAGGACACCAGAATATCGAACCATGAACGAAGAAAGGCATGAGAGAAAAGCATATTGGCTAGTGATTGTGAGGCCCCAATTCTTGATTGGAGGGGACACCAAAGATCTCTGCCCTTCCATCCCTTGGATAGATGGAGAGGGAGCGTAAAGCTTTTTTGGGTTTTTTCATGTTGTCAAAGAGTTGAACAATGGTTTTTTCGTGTTGTCAAAGAGTTGAACAATGAAAATAGATGGCGAGTGCCTAATCGAATTGATCGGGTCATGTAGGAACAAGGTTCAAGTCTACTGGTCTGTTAGGGACCAAGTAAAGAACTTACGTTTTCTTTTGAAAAATTTTCTTTTTACAGATTCTCAACATGAAAAATTGTGGTTGGAGCCCACTTATGAATCCGTGGTATCCTGTCGAAACGTTATTACCATACAAACTACCCACCAAGGGGATATTTTCAAATACCCATGTATGTTTAAACAAAAGAGAGTAATTCAATATTCAGCACATAAATAGATTAAAATATCACTACATTGTGTAGGCTTCTTATAGGCTACACAATGACTTCACGGTTACGTGTAGGCTTCTTGTAGCCTACAAGAGGCCTACATCGCTATATAGAATTAAATTTTTTTATGTGGAACGCAAAAGGACACTCATTCAGTGAATATCCATGAACGGTAGCGGGCAGTTTCTGTGGTTTCTATGTTTTTTTCTTCTTTTTTGCTTGATTTAGATCGCCAAAGACAGTCTTTGTATTCTTCACAGTTAACAACGATTTAATTATTTTTCTCCCCACGGATATTGGTTGAATGCTTCAAGGTCTTCAACCAAAACCAACCATTTATTCTCGATATGGGTTCGGCTCTCATTCCCCAAAAAAATGCTCCAGTAAATAAACCAGAGCCATCTTGACAGCATCAGTATATTCTTTAATTTCTCCTCAAACTCAGCCATGGTTATACCCTTGCCATTTGGAATGTACAGATCACCCAGTCTGTTTGGACCATGAGTATTCTTATCATCCGAGGCTTCACCGAACTTTAGTCTGGTCATCAACGAGAATTATTTCTTTGAAAATCACAGTGGCTCCTCATTGACAAGAAACAAGATTTCCTCCTCAGAAGGAGTGCCCGTCCACATATTCAGCCTCCCTAGCTAACACCTGGTGGCAAACAATGGCTAAAAACTTCAGGGATGGGAGATCAAAGAGATGGCCAAAGCATGTCCCCCTATATAGGGAGAGTTGAGGAACTGTAAGTTTGGTCTTGATAGCATCTATCACACGCATATTACATTTAGCATTTGCCCTTGCCTTGGGAATTCTAGTTGCATCATTGACGTAACGCAGTTTCATTGATGTAGTCATAACAATTGATGATGAAGCCATAATAACCTGTAGAAAATTCAAGGAAGACATAAGTTTGGAGAATTAAAGTGTACACGATACTCGTATACCCATCGTGTAATGTACAGGAGGGGTACACGAAGATTGTGTAGTCCTCATGTACACTACACGTTAGTGTACACGACCAACAAGTAATCATCGTGTAGTGGACATGAGGACTACACAATCGTCGTGTACCATTCATGTACACTACAGGAGGACTAGACGTTGGTTGTGTACCCTATCGTGTAGTGTACGGGATGACTACACTGTCATCTTTGAAGACACCATGTAGTCCTCATGTAGACTACACGATATGCTACACAACCAACGTGTAAGACATCGTGTAGTGTATAAGCAGACTACACGGTCGTCTTGTACCCCTTTTGTACATTACACGATGACCACACTATTATCGTGTACCCAATCATGTAGTTTACAAGAGAACTACACGATATCTTCGAAGACGACATATGGGGAAGAAAACACAAAAACCAGAAAGCTAGAAAAAACTTAGAGAAGAAACCCTAGAGAAACTACCAAGAAACCCAAAAAAAACTTAGAGAAGAAACAGGGAAACCCATTTAAACCCTACAGAAAAAAGCAAGAAAAAATATAGACACCAAGAAAAAAAAATTTAGAAACCCAAAAAAAAATACATAAACACAGAAAAAAGTATAGCTTTCTTGTTTTGGGAGACAAACGCTAAAAGAAATGCTAAAACATTGAATGAGAAAGAGATGCTTCGACTTCGAATAAGAGAGAGAGAGAGTAACTATAATAGAAAATGCAATAGTAGTTTAAAATGGTGAAAAGTACACAAAAAGGTGGGTTTCATACACTGGTGGGTTTCAAAATCGTGTCATAATTACTTTTTTAACAGTCGTTTGGAATTCACGTAGGGTCTATTTGGTAACTTCATCAATTATTTTTGGAGAGGAAGTGTGTCCGAGGTTAGAGAATACACAAATAACTGGAGGGGTATAACTCTGCAAAATAATTTTTCATGGGGTATAGTCTTGAAAAAACCCTAGTGAGAAAGGCTATCAATTTGACTATTGTACAACTCTCTCTGATTTTTTTAATATAAATATGTCGTCCCTCAAATCTATTTCCTAAATGTGGGAACTAAAGAGAAGAGTTTCATAACTTATAAAGACCAAATATTTCCATTCTCTGTTTTTCAAATTTCACGTAGAAATTTCTCTCAGATATTCTGTCCAATTTGGAGAAGAATATCTAGGTTTTGTGGGTTTTAGCAATTGTTTAAGAATCAGTATTTGATATTGAGAATAGAGATTTTCTGTCCAAATTCTCTCTCTCTCTCTCTCTTTCCATTTTAGTTTGCCATGCAATTTATTAGTTATTAACAATTTTAATTTGAGTTTTAATTTAATTAGTACACAACATGATATACATGAGACTTCCAACTGGTAAATCATAAAAAACTTTTCTCATATCCTCTTCCTTATGAGGTGTCTTAGGACATTGTTCCTTGGAGAGGACAATTCTATGTCTGGTTACTTGTTGAACTTTCTTGAAATTCTCTATAGAGAATCTCTTCAGCACCTTGTCAATATAAGATACTTGAGAAAGTGCCAAGAACTTGTTCTTTCTATCCCTTAGAGTTTGGATGCCTAGAACATAGCTCACTTCTCCTAAATTTTCTATTTGGAATTTCTCAGCTAACCACTTCTTTACCTTTGATAAAGTTTGTATGTCACTACTCCCAATGAGTAGAATATCATCAACATAAAGAACTAAGAAAACCCCTCTCTTATCATTTGTGTTTTTATAAACACAAGCTTCTTCAACATTTTATTAGAAGCCATAAGTCTTTATAATCTCATCAAAGGTAAGATTCTAAGATCTAGATGCTTTCTTTAATTTGTAAATGGATTTAAACAACTTGCATACTTTCTAATCTTACCCCTTTTGTACGAATTCTTATAGTTGCATCATATAGATGATTTACTCAAGAGATCCATTCAGAAAAGATGTTTTGACATCCATTTGTCATATCTCATAGTCAAAACTAGACGCTATGGACAAAAGGATGCGAATGGATTTTAGCACGACCACAAGAGAGAATGTCTCTTCATAATCGACTATTTCTCTTTGTGTATAGCCTTTGGCTACTAAGAGTGCCTTGAAAATCTCTACTTTCCCATTTGCACCTCCTTTCTTCTTGAAAATCCATTTACATTTAATGGGCCTGACATCTTTAGGTGGATCTACAAGTTCTGAGATGGAATTGGAATACCTAGATTACATTTCTCGGTTCATGTCATCTTGCCATTTCTCTTTTTCAGGACCATCCATTGCTTCTTCATAAGATAATGGATCATCCTTATTAGTATCTAACACTAGGACATGTGCCTTTAGTTCATCGCGAACTGATTGTCTCATAACCCTCCCACTACAACGTAGCATGACTTTATCGTTTATCAGTAGAATTTGAAGGTGGTCTGATCTCATCAGTCGCTAATTCCTCGAGAACTACTTTGCTACTATGTTTGTAGTTTTACATATAGTCATGCTCAAGAAATGTTGCATTTGTCGACACAAACTCCTTTTTATCATTGTGACTACAAAAACACCCACTTCTAGTCTCTAAAGAATAACCAACGAATATGCATACCTAAGACCTTGAGTCTAACTTTTCGGTCTTGGGTCTAAGAACGTGAGCTAGACACCTCATATATGGAAATGACGTAAACTAGGTTTGGAGCCATTTCATAACTCTAAAGGCGCCTTGCTTACATACTTAGAGGGCACTGCATTCAAAATGTAAGTTGTCGTGTATAGTGCATATCCCCAAAATGTAAGTGACAATGATGAGTAACTTAACATTGCCTAATCATATCCAATAAGGTTCGGTTTCTCCTCTCTGCAACATCATTTTATTGTGGTGCTCCAGGTGATGTGAATTGGAATAAGATTTCACACTCCAGCAAATAATCCTTGAAATCTAAATCCAAGTATTCACCACCTCGATCGGATCGAAGGTTTTTTATACTTTAAATGATTCAGAATTATTTAGCACGCGTTCAGTCAGTTTAAGCATATACAATCCGTTTATAATTTTAGCATGACATATATCAAATCCATTTTTAGAAATAATAAACTCTTTATTAATGAAAGAAATTTCGAGTAACTGTTCTTGCAGAAATGAAAGAGAAATTAATTCCTCGAAAAACTAGTAATTTAATAAACATCATTCAAAACTAAGTAATTATATCCAAAAAGTAAACGGACTATCACTAATGCTTTAGTTGAGATGGGTGCACCATTGCCAACTCTCAAAACGACCTCGCCATCAGCCATCTCTCTTGACAAATCAAGCATCTGCAAAGAAGAACATACATGGTTAGGGGCTCATGAATCAAATATCCAAGATGACAAATCATATTCCACTAAACAAGCTTCAAGTAGAAATAAATCATATTTACCATTCTTTTCAGCTCAAAGAGATATTTGTTACAGTTTTTCTTCCAATGAATTCCCTGTAATTGCTATTGATGTACATGTCTTTCTATCTTTCCTGCATCTTTTTATCTTACAGATCCTAAAGTGGTTATTGATCAGATACGAGCCGCAGCTTAGTCACCTTTTATTGTTTTCACTTATTCTGGGGACGGGTATTTCAACACTTGGTGGAATATTGATGGTACAACTTTCATTTTGTGGAGCCAAGTCCTTCCTAGGATTGCGTTCGACGGGGAAGTTGTTCTCAGTACCACGAACTCACTCATATAGTTAAGCGAATATGCGCTTACTAGGATTGCTAGAGTTCCTTCTGAATAGAAAACGACTCCATTGAATCTGATCAATGGTTATGATGTTCCTTGTAATTTTTTATCTCCCATGGACATTTTCTCCACTGTTGCCTGATACAGAATGTTCACTGCACTTCTGTTATCTACCAAGACTCTCCTTAACAAATAGTTGTCAACCTGAATTGAAATAATGAGGGCATCATTGTGGTGCTCGTCATTTTCTAGATCAGAGTCATCGAATACAAGCAGTGAGTTCTCGTTGCTAATTGAGTGCTTCAGTTGATGTCTTTTCAACGTTGGCCGTTTACAGTATATCTCCCTTTATTATTTTGTCGTCCCTTCTTGCTCGATTAATGTTATAACTGTGTCAATGATGCGGAGGGGTTGTTTCCCCTGTCCTTCCTATCTCCTTCCTGGTTGTCTCTCTCAGTCTCGCATTTCTGCTCCTCTCTTTTCCCAAATTGGGTAATGTACCTTCTTTGATTAGTTTTTCAATATAGTGTTTGAGTTGGAAGCAGTCCCGCGTGTAATGTCTGCTGCTCTTATGATAAGAACAATATGTGTCTTTATCTTTGTAGCTAGATTCTTTGGTGAATGGGGCTGGTCTTTTCAGCCAAGGTATATCTTTGATTTTTTATAGTATTTGGTTGACTGGGATAGTCAACGGTGTGTAGACCTCGTCTCTCGGGGGGTTCTGCCAAAATCTCATCTTTGTCGGGAACTCATGTTCTGTTGGGTCTTCTTCCCATCCACTCTTTCTGTTTCGTCTTGTTTCCTCATTTAAGGTCTTGAGCTCCTTTCCCGTTTCTGATATTCTTCTTCCTTCCTTTCAACCTTTCGTTGCATACTTCTTTTTTCTTTTTCCAGTGTAATATAAGCTCATGCCCGTTGAAAAACCTCTTCCATGGAAACGGGCTTTATTTTGAACAGGTCCTCAAAGAAAGGCACTTCTGGGTCCAGACCCTGTCTGAAGGCCAATCTGACGAACCGGTCATGGCAATTCTCGACCTTGACCATTTCATTTTTGAAGCGGTGAATGGAGATTATCATAAGATGTTTCAAGCATTCCATGATTGTACGATATGTTGAGTAATGTTCTATAAAAACTGAGGAGATAACAACGAAGTTAGTGATTGAGTGCATTGGTAAGGAGTGGTACCGCTTCAAAGTCGTCCCGTCTAAACTGGTAGGGAACATTCTACACATCAGCTTGTCGTTGTGTTGGTATAGCGCCATTTCTTGTCTGAATCGTCGAAGGTGGTCTATGGATCAGAATTTTCTTTATAACATTTAAACCTAGGTACGGTGAATTTCTTGGGTACGGGGGTCGCAAAAATTTCTGGGCCTAACGGTGTCCAAATAAGAGACTCAAGATCCCTTTTTCTCATACTCCCGAGATTCCTTATCTCCATCATTTTTGGTCGAACAGTTCCTCGACTACTTCTTTTGACATGATTCAGAGTTGTCAAACCTCTTCCGCAGTTTCCTTCACAAGGTTTACGATTGGACGTTTTCTTCTCATCGTATGTTCTTGTCGTTCTCGTGGTCCCCTTGCCTTTCGTTTCGTTCGTCACCCACGGAGTAGGTTTCATGTTCGTCATCATTCGTCCATTGGTTTACTTTTGCTCGTATTTTCGTGAGTTCTTGTTATAGCGTATTGATTTGCTCGTGTACATTCTGCCATGCGTTATGCATTGCTTCAATATTCCTTTTTTCCATCTCGTGCATCCCATTAAGGATCGTCTGTAGCATTTCTGTGGGTGGGGTTGGTTGACCCGCATGTTCGTCTTCATTTCTGGACTTGTTCTTTCCATTTAGGTCTGTGTTAGACCTGGTTCTAGGCATGTTTGTGGTCTTGTAGGGTAGGTATCTTGAGCCTTTTTTATGAGGCTCTCAATGAAAGCACTAAAATATAAAAGATTTTTCTTAGACTTTGAGAAAAATCAGGGAAAATATTAATATCGATAGAATTTATATTATTGTTTGTGACATGTAATGAAAGGCTCGATAATTCCCAAAATTCTCGGAGGTTCCAAGTGTACCATTTTATTTAGTTCGATTGGCTTTTTATCGACCTCTAGTTACATGGGTTTAACTAAAAATAGCCAAATAATAACCAAAGCATCATGTGAGGTCACACACTCATTCGTGAGATCTCCTTTCTTCTTTGTCTTTCATCTGTCAAGCTCAGTCGCCCTATCAACTGCTACCACATGGAAGTTCCCTGTGTTCCGAGCTAATTAGTCAGAGCCACTTGGTGACTTTACCAATCTGTCTTTGTCCGAGTGATGTAGCTTACCCAATCAATCACAGCCAATTAACTGTCAATCTTAATCCTCGTTTTTCGCTCTAATGTCCTGTCCTATCTAGGATGCAATGATCTCCCGTCCTCGAGATGTCTGCTCTCGTTCTAGACTCGATGGCCTCCCGTTCTAGAGACATCAGTTTCCCACTCTGGAGGCGATGGTCCCCTGTTCTCAAGAAGTCGGTTTCTATTCTAGAGGCAATGATCTTCCGTTCTCGAGATGCCTGCTCCCATTCTAGACTCGATGGTCTCCCGTTCTAGAGACGTAGGTTTCCCGTTCTCAAGATGTGGCTTCCGTTTATGCTTTCTCAACTCTTCTCATGAGTCTTGGGTGGGTTTTTTTGTTCCACATGCCAGTGAACTGTTTTTTACCTGTTCAAACTGCCAACAACAAGAAATCTATTTTCGGGTTTCACCTCTTTTTTTTTGGAAAATTCAACTACCATCACATATAGTTTTCTTTAAATGAAGTGAATTCCCTTCTACTTTAGAAAATGACTTAGATCTTCCTTCATATTAGATTTTATTGACAAAAAATATGAAATTGTTGAATTTTGAACTAAAACCCCATTTGTTTCGCGCTATCCTTTTTTGTAATCCATTTGTAATAAAATTACTATGTTTGTTTGAAGTAGTCCTTAAATAAGGCTACAATCCTAATTTATAATTTTTTGAGTTAATTAAATTGTAGAATAAAAGCGAAGCAATCCTAATTTACAATATCATTGCAATTCTAATATCAAACAAAATTACTTTCATACCCTAATTGAAAAATTCTTTTTCCACTTTCCCTCTCATTTTATTAATTTCATTAAAATTAAATTTATTATTATTTAGTTTAACATTATTAAATTTATTTAAATATTAATTAAAATTAAAAAAATTCATTTTGTTAATTATTTTTTAATTTTTAATTAAAATATTAATACCTTTTTAATTTAATTAAAATTAACTTTTGTAAAGTTTAGTCTAGCCTTAGTAATTTGTTTAAATATTAATTAAAAATTAATGTTAAAATTCCAGATGACATCATAAATTATAACAATCATTAATTATCACTCATCCCATAATAAATTATCCATGCATAATCAAACATAATAATCATATTTTAAAAGTAATTGCATTGCACGCAATTGCATTATCAACAATTAAATTCTGATGGTCATTTAAAATTACGCAAACCAAACGGCCCCTAACTTCGTTTTAAATAACATCTAATTCTAAAATAATCCCTCATTTCTTCCTAATTTCGATATCATTAAAATTAGGTTCTTAATTCAGCTAGCTTGCGTGCAAATTCAAAACTATTACTTAGGTCCTATCAGTTATAGAAATAATATCGTCGGTTCTATATCATCAAAGCATCATAATACTATGATATAACTTGTCTATTTTTTCAAGATAAAAACTATCTATTTTTTATCGATAGATTGGTGTGGTTCAGTAGAAATGAGAAAGACTCATTTTAGTGGAAAGTTAGGGCTAAGTTATATAGAAAGAAGGAAGGGAACGAAAAATATAAGGAAAGTGGTATGTGTGTTATTGACTTTTACAATGTAATGTGAACCCAAATTCTAGTTTTTAAATTCCTATAGTCATTTCTTCTGAACTATGTTTTCAAATAATCATATCTTCCCAAAAAAAAAAACAAAGGAAAACGTAAGAAAAGTGGTAGGGGTTTGTATTGACTTTTACTATGTAATTTGACCCAAATTCTAGTTTTTAAAAGGGCATTTTACTAAACTATATTCCTAGAAATCCCAATTTACTCAATTATACTCTCTCACTAATTTTGGTTGATCTATACTCTCGATCTACGCTCTACTCAAAATAAGTTTATGAAGTTACAATATTACCCTTCATGAATTTCAAACCCCTGGCCTACACTCCTTCTCTCTTCCCCTCAACCTCTAAATTCCCTCCATGGAAGCCACACTCCTCAGCCTCCCCTCCTCCAAATCTCCACCCCCTTCCGCCATTTCACACACCAGAAGAGAAAGTAGAAACAGTGCCAGATCTGGTTTGTCACCACGCTCGTTGTCAGAGCGCGAAAAGAATAGGGGAAGGACATGGCCGCACTCGTCTTTTCTTGCCCTGAACCGCGCTCATTGCCAGATCTCGTTTGTCGCGCGCTCCTCGCATTAGTCACCGGAGTGCAAATAGAATGGTCCATATTTGATTCAGATATGGGCTTTCCATGATTTTTGTTCTCCTTTCTGCTTGTTTTTATTATTTAAAACGTGAAGATACACTCTTGATTCTTCATTTTTCAATAAATTATGTTCAATGTGTTGATATACTTGCTTCCCACCTGTTGTTGTCATTGACATAAGCTATATTTCAATAATTCCATCCTGCAGATAGATAATATTTTTTTAAAAATATAAGTATTCGATGTGCGTGTACCCATCGTGTAGTCTACATGATACCCGTGTATCCATCGTGTAATCTATATGATTGGTACACAAGACTATAGGATGGTTACACGAGTCTACATGATGGGTATACGAGCATCATGTACCCATCGTGCCAACTGTACGATGGGTACATGAGCATCATGTAGACTACATGATGGGTACATGGGCATCATGTAGTCATCCTGCAGACTACACGATGGGTACATGAGTAAAGAAAAAGTGAAGGGAGGTGAGCTAAGGGATAGATTAGCGAAAATTAGGGCATGTGTATAGTTTAATAAATTTAGTTACGGGGCAGGAAAAAGGTAACGAATCAACCAAACCAAATAGAAAATGGTTGGTTATATAAGTTAGTGTGGTTCAGTCGAATCGAAGTTTCGGTTTAGTTTGAAAGTATATGAGTTTTCAAACCCAACTAAAACTTATATACTGAATAACGTTGTTTTATAACTCTAATGCAGTTCCTCACCTAATTGTTCAATACTACGTCGTTTTGTCTCTAACCTGAGCTGAAAATTTGGGAGTAGGGTTTAAAATCACAATCTCTTCTCCAGAAAAGGGAGAGCACGCCATCTCGATGATTTCAAAATCATAGAAATGGAGAATCACCTCATCACGATTCGCGGACACGCGATCTTGTTTGATTGGGGTTCAAAATCACAGAAAGAAACTGAGAAAATGGAGAACACCCCCATCACAAACACCCCCATCACGAACACCCTATCTAGACATCACTATCGCACTGCCTTCTCCATCGTCGCCGAATCGCCGACTAGCTGAGCGTCACCCTTCCTCCTCCAGTCCTCCTCCATTTCTTCATTCTTATTTCTCCTTCTTCCCTTCTTACTTCTCCTTTCTTCTTCCTCCCATCTCTGCGTTTGACTCTTCTACCTCCCGTCTTTTCCTTTTACCGAAATGCCAAACTCATTTATTTCATCTCCGTCGCTCTCAAACTCTATCATCTCTCTCGAGCTCTCTATGACTCTCTCCAATTTTTTTAGATCTTAGTCTCAGTCTAAGGTAAGTTGCTCTGATTTCACATTTACAAATTTATGTTTGTTCTGCTTTAGGTTTGTAGTTGTAGAGTTTGATTTTGATTTTACTTCTCCTTCTTAGTTTTTAATTTCGAGAAATGCATACTATTAAATTTTCTGAGAAATGTGTTCCTTCTCTGCCTCAGTTTTTTAATTCTCAGTTCATCCTTCTACGATTTTGTGATTCCTTTTATTCGGAAATGATTCTATTGTCTTGAAGATATTGTTTTGAAGATATTGTTTCATAATGTTTTCAATTGCTTTTTAGGGTTTGTAGTTGTTGCCTCTGAACCGCAGAAATGAACTTCGTAAGTTAAGGTTTTCATATGGTTCAGTTTGATATATAACTAAATTGTGAGTTTTGATTTGATTCAATTTTTGTCCAAATAATTAACGGAACTGAACAGATTACATCCCTAAATTTAGTTATTCAAAAGATAGTAGTATAAACAACCTTTTTTTTAAATCGTGGCGCATTTTTAAGAATTATATTTTTAAATAGCCCTTTCTTCTAAAAAAATCCAAAGAATCCTGGTAACTTTAGGGCACGGATGATAGAGAGAGACGATGGAGACTTCAAGAGCATTGGACTTTAATTTCCAATCTATATACTGATTGGAGACTACGACAAAGGAAAAAAGTATATTGTTGGCACGTGATTGAGAAAAAAGAGAAAGATGATGAAAACCACTTGTTGGCGAAGGCGGATGATGAAGTAAACGATGAGGAAGGTATAATGTCAGATGGCTTGTCATTGGAAAAGAACAAGATAATGAATCAAACCCAAATTCGATCCCTGTGGTTGAGAATACCCCGCTCCATAATTGTGACGCTCGTATTTACAGATCGCTTCGGTCTCTGGATTTATCTCCCCCCCCCNTTCCCCCCCCCCCCCCCCCCCCGGAATGATGATAGCAAATTTGTCATCTTGAACTCCTGCATTTACATCTTTGGTGGAGATTCCACGAGACGATATCTGCACGAATTTGACAAAATTTAAATTACATGGCCGCCGACCTTCACTCGCAGGACATTCGTTAGCAGAAATACAAAGGTCGTTGCGTCCATCATATGTTATTTTCAGTGGTGCCCAGCGGGGACAGCTGTATCTACGTCACCAGAGTTCACAAGATTAACTTCACTCCCATGCTTCATTTTTATCCTGAGAAGAGTTTCCCATGAATTTTAGACGTTTGTTTATTTATGATCGGTTCGAACCTCAGAATCTGTTTGGTTTTTCTGACAGCAAGATTTACTTCTATATCAATTTAATCTCATTTATATCATCACCATCACCATCATCATTAGCTGCTGCACCACAAATGTCACCACCGGAAGAAATCGGTTATGGCGTGTGCTTTGATTTAAAGTCAAAGAAATGGGAAATGTTTGACCGAGAATTCAAGGGTGAGTGGAATCGGTGCTTTATGACTCCTACTTGTCTATAGTATAGAAAAACAATGGTTGAAGTCGTCCAGAATGACGGCAAGCTCCCTCCATCCCCTAAAGAGATATATCAACAATCAGAATTATTTCCTGTTAAAGAGAACAAGCTGGCTTGGCTTTGGGGTAGGGAAGGATGTTGAGCGATTAGGAATAGAGTTTCGTTTGGTCAAATTCTTAGTCGATCGTAGCTTTCATGGGGGCTTGCTGGTTTTTCCATCATCCAATCCACAACACCTTCCGCAGCAAGCTGGTATTTTATGGGACCTATTTTGTTGAGGGATTAGCCCTACTTCATACCTTAATCCCGTATGTCTTCTCTCTTTAACGTGATATCTTGCTGGAACTAAGCTTCTAACTCTGAGTGGCCCCCTTTTCTATAGTCATTTAATTATTAGGCTTATTGTTCCTTTTTCCTCTCCGCTATTTGTTTTATTTATGGACTGTTCTCTTTTTTTTTTTTTGCATTTTGATGGGAATATTCGATAAATGATTTTGTATTGGTAATTGTACTACTACCTACTTTCTTTGTCTGATATTCAGATATTGCTACTTGGTCTCACAATATGTTGTCTTAACGGGAGTTTCGAATGCAAATAACTGAATTTTCTCCCACTCGTTATTCTTGAGATGTTTGAATAAATGTTGTAGTCATGTCATCGCTTGTAGTCTTGTAGTCAAATGATCACTTAGAGTCATGCAGAAACTGTTGATTGTTGATATTAAATGGCTCTTACTATTCTATTGCAATCTTGAACTCTTTATTTATTTTGGTCATTTTACATGACGATAGGGTAATTGGAAAGGTAGAAGATGGCAAAAGATTGAAGAATAGGGATGAAATGGAGGATTCATCAGGTAACAGTGATATTCAGTTTTGCCATTATGCATGGTTTTGTTACATGTTTTTTCTATACTGCATCCCTAGGGTTTCATAGCGTTCCATGCCTTGATTGTGGTTTTTTTATATTCTTCAGAGGAAATCTCCAATAATATTTTTGTGACAACTCTAATCAACTGCCAAATTTGAAATTCCAATTCTCTGCTCTTGTAGCCACGTTCTAGCTCAAAACATGATCCTTCCTACCTTCTTTTTAAAACGGGAAAGGAAATGGCTTACGTGGTGACACTCGTGGGTAGACGTGTGGTTCACGATGACGACAACAATGTCAGCGATAACGGTGATGGCTGTGATGGTGATGACCTAGATCTTTTTTGACTTAGATTCTTCGACGTCGGAGATTCTAAAATTGACCATGAAAATTTTTGCAGCGGTGACGAAGAAGATGGTGATAACAATAGAAGTCAGTGATTTAATTAGGAAATGAGTGTGTGATTTTAGTTGGTGGATATCATCGTCGCTAATATGTTCGATGAAATTTATCAATGAATCAATCAATTGTCCTTAGGAAAAACACTTGATTATTTTCTTCAATAATCTCAGTTAAATTCAACTTTCTCAAAATGGAGGGTGTTCATACATGGATTCTCGCCCCTGGCAAAACCGTCGGGTTCACCCCCCTCCCTTGATTGGACACCTGTGATTATTTACTTACAACCGCCAAATCAAGTGATAAAACTTGGACGGACCCTTACCACCTTGGGAATGAATTGGAGGCATACGGCTTGGTAGGATTAGGATGAGGTTCGTTGTGCCAATCCGCTACCACGACCTCTTCAGTAGGTTTTAGATACGTCGTCCTCTCATTGAGGATGATTCTAGAGACACGTGGCAGCATCCTATACATTAGCCTTTACATGTACTTGGCAATCGTTGATTTGCCATCTTAAAATTAGGGTGTACCCCACACTTTCTATATAAAGATGCTTAATACTGCTATTGAAGGGGATGGTATTTTTTTGACATTTCACACACATTTGGGGGCTCTCTTTCCCTCTCCCTATCCTTGGCAACCCCAAAGACGAGCGTTTGCTGGCTGTTGTCACTGTCTAGGCCGTTAAAGATGCTTATCATTTCCTCCACGCTAGACCTTCATGTTACTAAGATTTTTTCGATGACTAGATGACTCTCTGTTCATGACCCGATCTGGTTCAAATTTCATCCCCAAAACAGAGGGTATAATCTCTCTCCATCTTTCGCTTCTCTTTTCTATGTGATTGTCTTTGTGCTTAAAGGTTCTGTAAATGTATTGCTTAGTCGTCAATTCTCTTCAACAACTGTCCATCAAATCTTCTAGGACACTTTAGTATATTGTTCAATTCAGATGTTGTGTTGTAGGGGTGTTGTTGTGCAACAAAATGTGGTTGTTGTCTATTTATCAAACTTTAGTCGCTTTAGAAACTATTTTCAAAGTAAAATATACGTCTTTGCAAAAATATCCCTTGAACTTTAAAAGTCTAATATATTTACATCTTGACTTAAGCATACAATTGTATGTACAGCTCCTTTCAGATGTGTAACTTGATCAGTAGCCATCTAAGATACAATTGCGAGAAACAGGACAAGTGAGCTTCTTTTCCAGCCAAATATCAATATAATTGGAATGGAAAATGTGGTTGCAATCAGGCATAATTTTACAGGACTCTCCATTCTCAAAATTCTCCAAGTAAATAGCACAATCATTTGAAGTCACATATGTACTATCATTATGGCTTTGGCTTCCATAGTTAACCACAAGAGGTAACTTCCCCATTGCTTGCAATCTCTTTCCTCTTCTTTCTTAAAAATCCCACGTGAATCTCTCTATAGCTCTCGAAACCAAGAATATTAAGTTTAATGGTGATTCTGAACGTGATGAATCTTTTTATATGAAATTTCTTTCTTTGAAACTTGAAGTATGAGAACTTTACTTTATATTATGTTGTTTTAGATGACTTGATATTATTTTTATTTAATAGGTAGATGACTCAGTGTTATATAATTATTTTCTTTTAAGGTATTGAAGTATCATTAGCATGGATCTACTTTTTACTAATAAATTATTAGAAATTGATAGTATCTTACGATTCTCGATCTGATCTGATATTACGAGCATAGATCCTATACCCTTCCACCAATCCTAGGTAGGATCGTGATCAGGACAACCTTGTGAAACCTCCCAAATTCAGCCTCTCGCTAAATCTTAAGAGGTTTCTATCAGAAATCTCTTATGATATAAAGATGAAAGACTCTTCTCAACATTATATTGGACTCTAGAAAACTTTTATGCTTTATTCTATAAAATATGGCCTTTATATTAAGGATGACAATATTATCCACGGGTTTGGGTACACACGGGTACCCGACCTTAATGGATGGGTTATGAAGGTTCTAAAATGAAAATAGGTAGGTATAAGTATATAAAAAAAATACTAATGAGGGTATGGGTAGGGCACGGGTTTCGACCTATCTATCATCATTTACCATTTACTCGATACATATATTGGAGAACTTGGGACATCTGTGTAGTTAAATGTCCTATGAAATTAAAAGTTAAAAAAATGGCCGATCCTAGCCCACTACCCACTATAACTTGCTTTTACATTTTCTCTCCTTAATAGAACACTTTACCCTATATCATTGTATATTAGTTTTTTTTTTTAAAGTAGACCCCTACATTAACCATTTTACAGAATTTTACTCTTACACTAATTTTTGCATATCCTGACCCCTGCCCCACCTTCAATTCAAAATCAGCTTGTGTAGTTACCAAAAAGTCTATTCACAAATCTCAAACGACGGTTTGAAAAAAAGTGATGATGATACATTTTCATTACACGAAACCCCACCTCTTCGTATACCTCACTTGCATTTCTCATATTTCTCTCATACTGTTACTATATATATCTCTCTCTTGAAGTCGTAGCATCTCTTATCTGTAAATCCTTGAGTCTTCGTCCCCCACAGCAAGGAAAAACAAGGTAATTTTTTGGGTTCTTGAGTTTTGGTTCTTGGTTTGGAAGTATTTTTTCTAGGTTTTTGTGGTGTTTTTTTTCTGTGTTTCTGAGGTTTTTTTTTGGATTTCTGTGTTTTTGTTTTATGTGGATGTCCGAATCACAACGAGGTTTTTTTGGGTTTTTAATATTTTTTTTGGGTTTCTAAGTATTTTTTTTTGGGTTTCTGAGAATCTGGTCTTGGTGAGTGTCTGTTTTCTGGGTTATACGAGGGTCGTTTAAGCCTCATGTAGGCTACACGAGGGTCGTGTAAAAAACAAAAGAAGAAGAAAAAAGAAGAAAAAACAAAAAATAGAAGAAAAAATAGAAGAAAAAATAGCAGAAAAAGAAATACACAAAGAAGAAGAATAAAAAGCTGAGAATAAAGAAGGGAAGAAGGTAAAGAAAATTAGAATTAGAAGGAATAAAGAGGAAGAAAAGAAAGAAAAGAATAAAGAAGCTGAAAATAAAGCAGAAGAAAAGGAAGAAACCAAAAAAGAACAAAATGTTACATCAACATATCTACATTGATGGATTCGGTTCGGTCAACAGAGCAGTCCAACGATGGAGAAGAAGAAGAGCTCGTCTTCCTTGGTGAACTTGGTAAGAGGAAGATAAAAAGATCTCAGGTCCTAGAGTCACCTAATTGGAAAACCGAAAAGGTTAAAAAGAAGAAGCAGTGAAGAAAAAAAGCTAATGAAAATATCATTGCCCAAACGAGCTTCAAACATTTTCAAGTATATGGTGATGTATCTTCAGAGGGTGAAGCTCGTTTTAAAGCCTGGTTCACCTCCCCAAGGGCAAAGTAAGTTCTGTAATATTCTAGTACACTTCTTCTTCTCACGATCGCTACGCTAACCTCGTGTAGTCTTTGTGTAGTGTACATGATGGTTACACTGACATCGTGTATACTACACGATGGTTACACTATTCTTGTGTAGCCATCGTGTAGCATACACGATTGTTACACTAATCTTGTGTAGCCATCGTGTAGCATACTCGATTGTTACACTGACCTCATGTAGGCATCGTGTAGGGTAGATTACACTGACCTTATTTAGCGATCGTGTAGTATACACGATGGCTACACTGACCTCATGTAGTATTCATAATGGTACACTGATATCGTGTAGTAAACCAATTATGTACCTAATTTTGATCTACAATTACGTTATACAGGAATGAGAAAGTAGACGTTGGATTTTGCATCGTTGACCTTACCTAGTTTAAAAAATTGGTCTCTTCATCTTATCAATAGCTTGAGTCAGATGTAAGAAGTTATTTATAATCTTTTTTAATGTGATATTTAAAATCTTTTTTAATGTGATTCTGCAAGTAAGTAAGATTTGTTTTTGAACTTAATGAACTGCACATTGTAGTCTACATGTAGACTTCGTGTACCCATCGTGTAATCCATACGATGGGTACACAAGACTATAGGATGGTTACATGAGTCTACATGATGGGTATATGGGCATCGTGTCGACTACACGATGGGTACATGGGCATCATGTAGCCATCCTGCAGACTACACGATGGGTACATGAGTAGAGAAAAAGTGAAGGGAGGTGGGCTAGGGGTATAGATTAGTGAAAATTAGGGCATTTGTATAGTTTAATAAATTTAGTTAGGGGTGGAAAAAAGGTAATGAATCAACCAAACCGAATAGAAAATGATCGGTTATATAAGTTAGTTTGGTTCGGTTCGACAGTTCAGTCGAATCGAAGTTTCAGTTTGGGTTGAATATATATGAGTTTTCAAACCGAACTGAAACTTATACACTAAATGACGTTGTTTTATAACTCTAATGCAGTTCCTCACCTAATTGTTCAATAGTGTAAAGGTCTAATTTTACAAAATAGTTAGTGTAATGAGCCTACTTTAACAAAAACCCGGTGTAATGAACCACCGCCACCATCTCTCTCTAACTTAGTACCTCGTCATCCTCGTCAAGACTAGTGTACAACACAACAGGGGCGTCATTTTCCCTAGGACAGTGAAGACATCAATTATGACATGGACATCGTTGGCCCATGATTCACAGCTTGGAGCTCAAATTGGAATTAGATTTTTCCTTTGTCGTTATGGATTTTTTGAAATTATTGCTCTTGTCTCACTCTGTTCATCCGCTTTCTCAACCCTATCTCCCTCTCTCCTCGTCATCTCTCTCTGTTATTTTGGATAGGTTGCGTTTTGTTATTTTCTGGAGTTTAATAGATGAATTTTCTAGTGTGAAATATGTTGTTGATTTTGGATTAAATTATGTACAAATTTTTTATTTTGTTATGTTTTCTTCTTAGATAGCAATTCTGGATGAATTTGAGTTATATAGTTAATTTGTGCACGATTTGATTTTGTTTTCTATTTTGATTCTGGTAATGATCTGATATGGATTTGATTGTTTGATTTGGCTCTCTCTTGATATTGGCTTTATTATTAACTAGTTTTTTTATATAAAGAAGTTACGCACCTCAATGAACAAGAAGACAATTTACTTGCATAAGGTAATAGTTCAAAAAGTATATAACAGATTTTCAAGTCACTTGTTAAACCTATAGTGTAAAAAATATTGACCTCATGTAAAAATATGCGAAACTCGAGTATGCAACAACTTACATACGATACATTGAAAAGATACCCATTGCCTCACGTTTGCATATTTTAATCATTTACGTTATTTGTGTTTTACAGTTGGAAGTGGTGGGACCTAAAGGCCATCCGAATGGGCATGGATATGATTATCACCACTAAGGAAAACTTGAGCGTTGAAATTCGCTAGAATTGAAAATCACAAACTGAATCCCTTTTACTTATACTAAAAGAAAATAGTTATCAGAAGTAATAAAAATTGTACATTTGAATTTATTGTTAATTTCTTTTCTTATTGTTAACAAGTTTATAAATAATAATTTCCAATCAAATGTATCTAAGCTATATAATGTTATGGCACAACTAGTTATTAAAATTACAAATGTGCTTAATATATTTACATAGTAACTAAAATAGTTACCTATAGAACAAAAGCTATTAACTAATAGTACATAAATTATTTACACGGTTCTTTTATCTATGAATTCCCTAACTAAAAATAAAGCAGAACACCAACACTCAATAAGACCTTGATTACCAAAACCTTTAAGCTGTGGAAACTAGTAAAATAAGTAAAAGAGATTCGACTGTCTAATTAATTATACAAACAAATAGAAAGACTCTCTAAGTTTGTTTGTCAACAAAAACTACCGCCCATTTTCAAACTCTATTTTGAGGAGCTCAAGCTGGATGAAAGCGCTGCTAAAATGAAACTCATTTGAAGTGTTTCAACTTTGAGAAGAATATTCATGATACAACAACTGCTTCCCCAAAATAAGAAAGTTAACATCTCAATTCATATACATTAAAGATGTAAAAATAATCACAATCAAAATCTAAAATACATTCCATTATATTAACAAAAACTTTGTAACCTCTACAACCCGACATCTGATCAGGATGAATTTAATACAAACAATATAATCATCACCGCCTTGACGTGGTAACTCCACGAACAATTTTTCATCCTTTGTACTTGTTACCAAGTTAAATTAGATATATATAGTCCCCTAAAATCATGCTCAGGAGCATGCTAATGTTTTCACCACCAGAACGCAGACACATATATGCACTCATGACGCACGCATAAAAATGAGATAAAAAGAGGATAGCTGGTGTAAATCAAAACTCTCTGAGTCCTCTAAATGTGATTTGTCAGGTAGTAATTCAAAGGTATAAAACTACACCAACTAATTCTCAGCACATTTGCTTCAAAACAAGTAAGGAGTGTCACTTGCATCAATTTCAATTACCTTTATCCCTTCTCTATCATTTTTAAATGGTTATTTTCGGTATTTCTTGTAAGCAAGATGTGGGAAAAATATATGTGGATAATATCTAAATACAATCCCCAATACTTATTCCATATTAATGCTCTAATTTTGTAAAAAAGAAAGCTTTTAAGGACAAAAGCCACTTACAACAACTTTCTAGTCAGCAACAACCGCTACATATTCAGTCACCGGTAGGGTTCAAGCAAACCAAAACTAGAGAAGCTTTGTTTCGAGAGAGAGGGAGGGAGAGAGAGAGAGAGATGGGGGGGGGGGGGGGGANGGGGGGGGGGGGGGGGGGGTAATGTACCTAACTTTCCCTAGCAATTAAAATGGAAAACGCACCATACTTGAGCTTAAGGAAAATTTTGGTCTCACCTAGTTTCACCTGGATTCAAGACAGAGGTGTTGAGATAGAGGAGATGAGGGAGAGAGAGAGTTCCATCGCCTCCTGTATTTGGAGAAATAGTAGGGGTGGTTTGATATAAGATTGCGTGTAAAAGATTTCCGGAATAAAATTCTAGGAATATAATTGTGGGAATGTAAGATGTCTGGAATATTGAAATTACTTTGTTTGGCACGTATTATAATTGTTGGTATTATGCAAGGGAATGTTTTAAAATTATTATCAAATTTCCAACTTTACTATTTTAGATAAAAGTTGTTGAGATGAGAAATAAGAAAAACAAGGACAAATTAAGTAAAATAAACATAGGTTGTGTTGCAAAGATTGTGGGCATCCACATGCCCTCTAATACCCAATAAACTAAGAAATTTTAGATTCCGATAATCCAAATCTCCCTAGACTTTTGCAACCAAACAAAGCTATCCGTTAATTCTCCCTATATTCCAGGGGTTATTTGGATAAATGCATCCTTTCCATTTTTACTAGGGAATTTTATACTTTTTTTAATTCAGAATTTTATACCCCTATCCGAATAAATCAAACAAAAGTCATTGTTCTTACTCTTCCCAAGACATTTACACATTAAGTAGGATTATACGTTTCTTTCTCTTTTCTCTTCTCTCCTATCTCTCTCTATCTCTCATGTTTTCCTCTCTTTTGCTTCGCTTCTCCTCGAGGTCTGCTCTTTCTACTTTTAGAGCTAAGGAAGAGGAAATTGAGAGGATGGAGATGGAGGTTAGAGAGAAGGTTCAAGCTCTATTTGGTCGTAAAATAGGTTACTTTGTCTACTCTCTATTTTCTCTGACCGAGACGAGATGCTTGTCCGTACATGCTTGGGAAGTCGAGGAGCAAAGCATGAAGAAGCCATTGATTTTAAACCAAACAATGATTCGTTATTTGATGATGAGAATCCTCCAGAGCTTGAATCTAACAAAATCGAAGTCGAATTGAAAAACAGAGAATCTTGGTCATGGTCATTCAACGATTTTCTGTCGAATTCTTTGAGATACTATCTTCTTTGGATGTTAACTTTTTCGTTAACCTTCTTCTCCATCCATTTGTCGATCACTATCTCGCCGGTAGTTTCTCATATCTTTTTCTCATTCTTCAATAGCTTTGTGGCTTCTGCCATAAGTTTTGCTATGTTTCTTCGCCATTGTTTCTCTGTAAAACCTCAGTTCCCCGCTTCTCTTTTCCCCGTCGTCAATGGATCGATAAATCTCACCGAGAAGAGTGGAAGAAAATGATGGATTTTTATGAGATTGCATGTTTCTCAATGCTTGTATTGTAGATATGTAGATAAGTACACTAAACTTCTCGGGTGGAGTTTTTGAGTTTTGTTATGTATTGCAGAAATATATGAAAATCTTAATGCTTGATCTGTTTTTATTAATTTGATAAGTACAATAACCTTGTTGTTGCTCACTAACAGGAGACAAAAATGACTATTTGAAGGAGTCAGGTAGTATTTTTTGACTACTTGAACCTTTCAAGTAGTCACATGCTCCCTGTATAAATCATTATATGAAATAAAATGATTACTTAAAGGGTTCAAATAATCATAAAATACTACTTGAACTCTTCAAGTAGTTGCTTGCTCTTTGTATAAACTGAAAGTAACAAACGATTTAACTAATTGAAGGGTTCAAGTAGTATTTTTTGACTACTTGAACCCTTCAAGTAGTCACATACTCTCTGTGTAACTCACTGTATGAAACAAAATGACTACTTGAAGGGTTCAAGTAGTCATAAAATACTACTAAACCCTTTAAGTAGTTACATGCTCTCTGTATAAACATGTGGCGATAAACAATTTGACTTCTTAAAGGGTTCAAGTAATGTTTTTTTACTGGAACCCTTCAAGTAGTCAAACGCTCTCTGCATAAATAACTACATAAAATAAAATGACTATTTGAAGGGTTCAAGTAATCTTTTTTTATTACTTGAACCCTTCAAGTAGTATTTTTTTACTATTTGAATCATTCAAGTAGTCATTTTTATCTCATGTAATAATTTATCCTGAGAGCGTGAGATTACTTGACTGGTTCAAGTAGTCATCAAATATATGCAATTTGCATTAATCTGTTTTACTAACCAAAACAAATAACTACTTAGGTGGGTAAAAATATATACAATATCTATACAAAATCCGTACAATATACATACAAAATAGATTGATAAAATACATACAAAATACATACAGTGTACATACAAGACTCATGTGTCATCCCTACTAAGCTAAACTACAAACGATTACTACAATTATAAATGTTAAACATATTTTTTTCAAGCACACATTCAAGTAGTCATTTTGATTACACACTAAGTATTTGAAGGGTTCAAGTAGTTTTTATAACTATTTGAATCCCTCAGGTAGCCCTTGTTGCAGCAGCAAGTAATACAATAAACAAACAACTACTTGAAGGGTTCAAGTAGTTGTATCTGACTACTTGAACCCTTTAAGTAATGTGGAATTTTATATGAATTTATGATTAAATAGGTTTCTTATTTCCCTAGAAGGACATAATATGTTCCTATACTTGTTTCTGCAGAATGTCAAGTTCTAGTGCCAATGATTTTGCTCAAGTAGGATTGAGATTTGTTAATAGAATATGTACTTGCGGGTGAAGGGATGCTGTGAAGATATCAGAGTCATATCGAAACAAAAATAGATTATGTTATTGTTGCGAGCATAACAAGTGTGGATATTTTAGTTGGTGCAAACCCTCTTGATGAAACAAATGAAGTTAGTAGCGAGGATAATGATTTAAAAGAACTCAAGGATGAGCTCAAACGCATGGATTTTACTACTTGAACCCTTCTTCTTCTCCTTCTCCTTCATCTTCTCCTTCTTCTTCTTCTGCTGCTCCTTCTGCTGCTCGTTCTGCTTCTCATTATTCTTCTCCTCCTGTTCTTCCTCCTCTTCCAAAAAAAAGGAAGGAGAAGCATCTTCTTTGGTGGATCCCTCTTGTTCACGTTTAGTCCCATTCGTTTCAGAAGTTATTTTTATTTCTACATCTATTTCTTCCTCACTTTCCCCCCTTTCTTCTGTTTCTGAGGTTTCTTTCAGTTCCTTAGTAACAATGGGTGACGGTATTCTACCTAAATAGTATACACAAGGAAATAATTCAGTTCCAAAGCCAAAGATTGTAGTTCTCGAACGAGCAATCAAAAAGATTTTGGAGCATCCTCAGGTTTAGTATTGGTCCTCCAATGATCATAGTACCAAATACTTCTTGCCAAGCTTGAATATGATCAGATTTATAAGTAAACATCTCTTGTAAAATATGAGCAACACCAAATCCCTCTAAAGCCCAAACCTCCATTTCTCCCACCCCGTTGTCCCCCTTGCTTGGCCCTTCCTCTAAGGGGTTGTTGTGTAACAAGTGCATAATGTCCACTGGAACGTCCGTGTATTTTATGCTCCTCCTCCTCGTCCTCCTGCTCCTCCTCCTGCTTTTCTTCCTCCTCCTCCTCCTCCTCCTGCTCCTCCTCATTCTCCTCCTCCTCCTCATCCTCCCCCTCCTTCTCCTCCTCCTCCTCCTGCTCCTCCTCCTGTTCCTCCTCCCGCTCCTCCTCCTCCACCCCCCTTCCCCTCCTCCTCCACCCCCCTTCCCCTACTCCTCCTCTTCCCTCCCCCTACTCCTCCTCCTCCTCCTCCTCCTCCTCTCTTCTTCTTATTCTTCTTCTAGAACAAGAAGAACAAGAACAAGAATAAGAAGAACAAGAACAACAAGAACAAGAAGAAGAAGAACAAGGGAAGAACAAGAAGAACAAGAACAAGGGAAGAAGAAGAATGGCATTTTGTGAACCTAGGGACAAATGAGTGATTCGAGTGTGGGGGAGTGGGTATAGTTGATGTGATTTTTGCATGGGGAAGAGAAATAAACGATGAGGAAAGAGAAAGTTAAGTTGGGTTGATGTTGATTGTGGTGGGCCATGGGTGTAGAATTCTAAATTTTAAGAAATGGGTATAAAAATTCTTAGACAATGTAGAAAGAGTGTAGAATTATTTATAACCCAAAGAGTAGAACCAACGTATTAAAATCAAGTTTAATTATGGGCAAAAATGGAACATCACTAAACTTTTAGAAATAGATTACAAAATTCGGTCATTTCTAAAAAAACAAATGGACATTTGTTTAATCTACCTACATAAAATTATTTTATTTTGTAATTTCCCATATATACGTACTACATGGCTATTAAATTTTGAAATCAAATAAAATATGTTTTATAAGAATATTTTATAATGTTATCAACTTGTCAACTTCTTAATATTGATATTTGTACATGTATTCTTTTGTTATAGATTTTGGTTCAATTAAGGGTTATGTGGGTAATCTTATGACAAAGATAAAGATGAAGATACGATTTTTTTATATTGATAAGCTAAGTTAATATTTTAATTAATTTTCATTCTTTGTTAAATAATTGTATGTATATTTTTTTGTGTAGGGATCATGTTGAGAATGAAAGAACCATGATGATCATGTGCACGTTTAGATTTACAAGTTTATAAGATTTAGTTATGTTTTAAATAACGTTTATTCTAAGTTTCGCAATTTAAAATATTGTTGTGAGATTTTGATATGAATATATGAAAATTGCTTCATACTGTTTTAAATTTTATTGTCAATCATAGATTAAAGGTAGAAAAATCCATTAGATACCATCAAATTTTTGTGGGTAAGGAGGTGGGTTTGAGATCAAAATGTTAATGGGTATGGGGTGGGTATGACACTATCCACCCCATACCCTACCCATTGACATATTAAAGGCGAATTCAGCTTGCAAAGTAGAAGTGAGATCCCAAAGTAGTGTTGTGTTCTTCCACTAAACAACGGAGTAGGTTTCCCAAACTTAAATTTGTCACCTCCGTTTCACCATCAGCTTGAGGGTGAAAGGCATTTGAGAATAACAACTTTGTTCTCATTTTGGCCCACAGAGTCTTCTAGAAATAACTCGTGAACTTGGCATCCCGATCGGAGACAATTGTTGTGGGCAAGTCATGTAGCCTGCCAATTCATGTCATGAACAGTGCAGCGACCCGTAAGGCATCAAAAGTCTTTTTACATGGCACAAAATGCACCATCTTAGAAAATAAATCAATCACTACCATAATTGAATCGAACCCTTCAATGTTTTAGGCAACCCAAGAACAAAATCCATGCTAATATCCTGCCAATGCTGCTCGAGTATTGGCAGCGAGGAGTGAAACCCGACATTCTATTTGTTCCCCTTATTGATTTGGCAATTTCGGCAATGATTGACTAAATTATTGACATCTCGCAGTAATTTGGACCAATAAAAGTGATCTTTGACCAAAGTAACAATTTTGTCACGTCCAAAATGTTCGACCAAACCCCCACTATGTAGTTCCTTAATATTATATTCTCGAAATGAACCAGCCGATGCAGACTCTAGAATTCCATAATAAAAATCCATTTTTAGTGTAAAATTTTCACTCAAATGAGTAGAACTAGCAGTTAGCTCTTCCCAAACCTTGCCAAAATCTGGGTCCCCATAATATTGTGACTTTATTGCCTCAAATCCAGAAACATTAGCACAAGAAATATTTAGCAAGTGTGGGCGGCGACTCAAAGCATTTGCCATCGTGTTTCCCTTTCCTGCTTTGTACCTAATAACAAAATCAAATTGTTAGATGTAGTCAAACAGTGGGCATGCTTGGTATTCATGCGGCTTTATGATTGTAAGTGCTTCAAAGCGTCATGATCGTTAAACAAAACAAACTCACGATGAATGAGATAATAACGCCAATGTTTCAATGTTTGCACGAGGGCATAGAGCTCCATCTCATAGGCTGAATACTTCCTTCTTTCATTTAGTTTCTCACTGAAAAAAGGCTATGGGATGTTCGTCTTGACTCAATACCCCTCCAATTCCTACGCCAGATGCATCACATGCTACTTTAAATACCTTGGAGAAATTTGGTAGTTTGAGAATAGAACCTATTGATATTCATTCTTCGATTTCACAAAAGCTTGATTGGCTGCTTCGGTCCACACAAGATTTTGACTTGACACATTCTGTTATTGGGACTTCATGAAGGTACACTTTCCATGATTAATGTATAATTGCTCATCTCTCAATTTGGACAATACTTGTGGTAGATGTTGCTTGTGCTCCCCACGGCTCCAACTAAACACCAGGATATCATCAAAATACACCACCACAAATTGACCTAAAAATTGCTTCAGAATGTGTGTGATGACCCTCATAAACGTGCTTGGTGCATTGGTTAAACCGAAGGGCATGACCAACCATTCACCCTTCCTTAGTTTTGAAAGCAGTCTTCCATTTGTCCCAGGGTGAACTCTAACTGATGATAGCCGCTTCGCAGGTCAATTTTGGAGAAATACCACAGCTCCATTTAATAAATCTGGCATGTCATCAAGGCAGGGAATGGGGAAGCAGTACTTTACTATTATCTTATTGATTGGCCGTCTATCGATACACATACGCCAACTACCATTCTTCTTTGGCGTCAATAGTGTTGGAACTGCACACGGGCTAAGACTCTCCCTGATGAACCTACGGTCTAACAAATCTTGCACTTTTCATTGAAGTTTTTCGTGCTCTTAGGGTCTAAGAATAAGAAGGAGACTAACACATCTTATGATTAGTCGACGGCTGATTCAAGTTTCCAAACGAATCCAACTCAAATAAAAAGGACAATAAAAAAATATCATGTACTATTTTTTATGTTTAATTTAAGTTATTGTATGTCCAAGTCCAACCTAATAAAATAAATTTAGTGGGACCCACAATAATTTTAATTAAAATAAATTAAATAGTGATATAATAGATGACTTTTTTTATTGAGTCAACTCAGCGATCATGACAAGGGTAGCTCTTCCTGACCAGGTCAAAAGTAAAGTAATTGTCCAAATAAAAATATACTCTGTGGTTCTATAGTGGGCTTATGTTCGGTTAGGTACGCAAAGTAAAATGACTCAAATTTCAGTTTGGATCAAAATTGATAGTCTTTTAGCCAAGCTGAAATCGAATCGAATAGAAACTTTATGCTTATTTTTGTTATCTTCATGTTTGATGCCATATCGTGTAGAAATTTAAGATAGTATAAATCCACAGACTTAAGATCAACGATGTGTAGTGTTCAAGGTGATCTTGTAGTAATCATGTAGTGTTCAATATGACTACATGATCATCCTAAATACTTCATAGTGTTATACAAGATGATCTTGTATTCATCATGTAGGGTACAAGATGATTACAAGATTGTCTTGTAGTCATCATGTAGTGTACAAGATGACTATAAGATCGTGTTCTATATAAGATGACTACAAGATTGTCTTGCAGTCATCATGAAGTGTACAAGATGACTACAAGATTGTCTTGTAACACATCATGAAGTATCCGAGGATACATCAAGAGGTTCATGAAGTACATCATGAGTGCTCAAGATGACGTTAGGAACATCTTGAATACTTCATGATGCATTTCAGGATGATCTTGTAGTTATCATGAACACTTCATGATGCATTTCAAGACGTTCTTGACATCATCCTTGAGCACTTTATGATGTCGTTAATGAACCTCTTGAAACATCATGAAGTATTCAAGACGACCTTGACATAGTCTTGAACACTTTAGAAGACATCAAGAACACTCAAACAAAGACGATTATGAAGGTTTCAAGCATAGAGAAGAGGAGACAAATAACCCTAGTTCAAAAATCTTGTACAACAGAAACCCAGAGAAACTCAGAAACCCGAGAAAGAAACATACCTTGTTGTGAAGTTAAGCTAGTGCTGTGAACTTGATTGATTCGAGAGAGAGACGAAGTCTGAATGATTGAGAGAGGGAGAGAGAGAGAGAGATGTTGTGATTTCGAGAGAGATAAGTTATGTGATTTCGAGTAAGAGAAAATGAAGAAATGAGAGAGTACACAGAGAGTTGAGATAAAGTATTAGAGAAGTTACTTTTGAAAATATGTAATGATGACTTCTGGAAACTGATTTGATTTGTTTTTTTTTTTTTTTGCCGTCGTTTGAAATTCGTGAAAGAGCAGTATGGTATTTCGCCGGCTTAGTTTTAATGGTGGGTGTGCCGGGGTATAGTTCAGTCAAAATTAATGCAGGAGTATATTTTAGCAATTAGAATTTTTTAAGGTTCTAGTTTAGGCAAAAACCTTTTTAGGAAATGAGTGTGTGATTTTAGTTGGTGGATATCATCGTCGCTAATATGTTCGATGAAATTTATCAATGAATCAATCAATCTTTGTCTTAGGAAAAAAGCTTTTGATTTGTTCCTTCAATAATCTCAGTTAAATTCAACTTTCTCTAAACGGAGGGTATAATCTCTCTCCATCTTTCGCTTCTCCTTTCTATGTGATTGTCTTTGTGCTTAAATGTTCTGTAAAAGTATTGCTTAGTCGTCAATTCTCTTCAACAATTGTCCTTCAAATCTTGCTAGGACAGATTAGTATATTGTTCAATTCAGATGTTGTGTTGTAGGTGTGTTGTTGCGTGCTAAACAGAATGTGTTTTGTTGCCTATTTATCGAACTTCAGCCGCTTTAGAAACTATTTTCAAAGTAAAAGATACGTCTTTGCAAAAATATCCTTGACTTAAGCATACAATTCTGTATGTACAACTCCTTTCAGATGTGTAACTTGATCAGGTCAGGCATCTAAGATACAATTGCGACAAACAGGGCAAGTGAGCTTCTTTTCCAGCCAGATATCAATACAATTGGAATGGAAAATGTGGTTGCAATCAGGCAGAATTTGACAGGACTCTCCAATCTCAAAATCCTCCAAGCAAATAGCACAATCATTTGAACTCACCCTTGTCTTATCATTATGGCTTTGGCTTCCATAGTTAACCACAGGAGGTAACTTCCCCATTGCTTGCAATCTCTTTCCTCTTCTTTCTTCAAAATCCCACGTGAATCTCTCTATAGCTCCCAAAACCCAGAAATTGTTCTGTGCTACAGCTTGATAAAATGCAGCTTGAGATGTATTAGATTCAACATTTGAAGGTGAGTGAACTCTGCTTGTCTCTCCAAATTCAAGGTCTTGTTGGTTGTTAGGTCTAATGTCTAAAAACCACTGGAAAACCCCATTAAGAATGTGGTAAAGGAAGAGGAAGAAGAGCATTACAATGAGAGAGACAATGATTGATGTTGGGAGATCAATGGTGACTGTGAAATGAACAGATGAGGGAGAAGATGGAGGAATGTTAGCTTGAGGAACCATGGTTTCCATGGGAAATACTAATGTTAACAATGGATCACCTTCACCCTCACCCATGTTGTATCGCTTGGTTTGAGTAATGAAGTTTAAATTGAAAACCATTGTTTTATGTTTCCCAAGATATAGCACTGAGATTGAAGAGAAAGAGAGTGTTTTATATTTAGGTCTGTATAATAAAATTCGGATAAGGGTTCTCACCTATTTTGTTTCCCAAAACAGGAGACGTCTTGTTTTAATAATTTAGACATGAGGAAAAAGTTTTGAAATTTTTAATTAAAGCATTAATTTCAATTGTGAATCAATCTAGATCGTAGATTCTAACAATGTATATCCATTAGGAGAAACTCTCTTATTTAGAAGCTTAATAATAGGAGTTTTAGATGGAAATATCCTGTCTTTTGTAAGAGGATAAATGTCAAATGACTTGGCAGATTCATAGGACTTTGTCAACAATCATATCTACAAAACAAAATAATTGGACTGAGCTAACCAAAGTCGGTTACTAGCTTATCTATTGCTAAATAACCTTTCTAATATAGTGTAAGCTGAAAAAAGTTTGCTGTCAAACTGCTCCCGAAAAACATGATGTCTTTTTGAAAAAGATTAGGATGTCTTCTATATTAGAAAATAGCTCCCACTTTAGGATGTCTTGTATATTAAAATTAATAGAAAAAAGTAATAATGTTTACTATGTTAACATGTTTTTAAACTTAATAGGTGGTGTTTGCTTTTATTAAATTATATTACAATTCATTTTCTAATAAAATGGTGATTGTTATTGTCTGAAATTTTGAACTAAAAAACTATGTTAAAATTATATGTCTACGATTTGTATTTGAATACTAATTTGATATAAATATCAATAGTGATCCAGTCTTAAATCATTCCATATGAGTCTTTATATGAGTAACTAATGGGTCATAATATTTATAGTTATCTAGTCTATCAACGAATACTTTACATCTTATAAGAACGTGAGAAGAAAGAAACATTACAACTAGTATGAATGCTAAGAGAAGTATGCATTTCCGCAACCAAATCTAAAGACTTGGGAAAAAATAGTCTGGCATAACTTTTTGTTCGACAGTATGTTATCGTCTACTTTCATTTTTCTCTCTTTTTCCCATTCACGTGGCACCATATTTCTTAATTTTGTTTTTTTAATTATTTTTCACTGTTTTCCAACTAAAACAAAAGCATTATCGTGATAATTTAATAGTTATAGGTAATGTTAAGTTGCTTATGTCACATTTACTTGTTAAATTTGGATTAAAAATTTACGGATTTAGATTTTCAATTCAAATTCCGTGTTCATTAAAAAAATTTAATAATTTATGAGAATTTATCACATTATTGAATTTGAAATATAAGGTTTTATAGATTTACAATCCAACTAAAAATGAGAGATTCACAAATCCAAATTCAAATATTTATTGGATTTAATGTGCAAAGTCAAAAGTATCATTTTTAAGCTATCAATCAAACCAATAATTTAAATTGAATGATATTATAATAAATTTATTTAATCTAACATAATCTAAATCATCTAATCTAAGATAATTTAAATTTATAATAAACATGATAATAAAAATCTAATTTTCAATCTAAATTCTCAATCCAAAGATTTAGTAAACGTGTCCTAAGTTTTTTTTGGATTATTTCCGTCTTATTTTCAGTCTTAGGTACTATTATTGAAGAGAAAACATCTCTTTACACCTCACCTTATTTCACGAATGCAATCTCAATTAGAATAATTTATCAGAATTTATTATTGTTATGTTTAGTATATGTATAATTTCATAATAAACTTATGTAAAATAATTTTAAAGATAATGCAACCGCATCATCAAGATTGCTTTATCTTAGTAATTCCAAATTGATACCACTATTGCCTCTAAGAGGTAATTTGAATTGATTGTTGCCGACTTCAAAAATTATTTTAAATAAACTAATTCAATTGTCAAGGATGTCATTTAAGATCACAACTAAAATAACAACTATCAAATGAGAACTTATTGGAATTACAGATGCTTTGTAAATAAAAGACACTAAGTACCAATAAACTTATTCTATCCCTTCATATTTCTGGAAGTAAGCATCCCATATTTTGAAAAATCCTACTATATATGAAAGTGGAGATGTTGAGAAAATATATTTTTAGACAACTCTATCCTCATCTTTATATAAAAACTTCTAAGTTGCTCAACTTTAACTTAATATTAATGTCATCGTAGTAATAAACTTATTTAATGAATTAAATAATAGACATTTCTTACATTTTAATGACACCAATATTTTAATGACAGTAATTATGATTTATTATAACAGTATGATTTATAGTATGATTTATATTGATCTAACATAGTGAATGATAGAAAAAAATTATTTCTTGGAAATTCAATAAAAGTGAAACATAATGACAATTAAAATATAATACAATGTAATATACATGTTGAAATAATTCATATATATTTATACTTGATTTGATGAGGTGGTTGCGTTTAACGAAAAATTTTCACTAACTTTTTTATATAAAATTATCTGACAGTAAAGAATTACAGCGAACTTAATATTTAGTCAAAATAAAATGTATTATTTTTCTTAGAATTTTCAACGAAATCATTGAAATAACTAAAAATTATATGTTGTTTGCAGTAAATTTACATGGCAGATAGTTAATCACTATATAGAGACTAACAATAAATAATACTTATGCTAATTAATTATTGAACGAATCATACATTTCTTTAGTAAATTAATTTACTTATGAATATAATTTTATGATTCAAACATTTATTATATTAACAAATCTAATATTGAGCTGATATGTGTGACTAATATTTCTATATGCTTTTTCCATTAACTTTTCGTCAATGCTTACCTGACATTTGTGGACAGCAAGTAATTGCAACATAGTGATGACTAAGTAAATCACGTATTTATTTATCTATAACCATTGATTGATAAAAGTTATAGATAGTTAAAATTGACGCAAGTTAAAAAAAAAAAGAAAATTTTATAGAATAGACAATTTTATGAGTGTTGTTTTAAGAAATAATAATTTTTCAATAATTTTAGATAAATAGCATGTTTCATAATCTTCAATAATTTTAAACTAAAACGCTCATAATCTAAATATGCTTTGTTTAAAGATTTTTTGGGTATAAGGATGATATACTATAGGATAGATGCTTAATTTAAAAAAATAATTAATGCTAAATAATTTAAAAAATTAAAACCCATAACCGCTCAACCAAAACCACCAAAATATTTAAAAACTAATCCCACTCAAAAAATTCTTTGAAATCTGCCTATCACCGATTTATAAAAAAAACTAACAGAGGTAAATCATTTTTAACCTTAATCAAATCATCTCATACACCTATCCCTCAACCAACCAACTAAAGACTAAAAAACTAATCAAATTTTCGAGAAGAACCCTAAAATTAGTGAGAAATGATCAAATGAACCTTCAATTAGTGGTAAATAGATGATATACCAATATGATAGATGCTTAATTTGAGGAATTAATTCATACTCAGAATATTTTTTAAAATTTGAAAAATAGAATCCACCAACCGCTTAACCAAACCATTTAAATTTTAAAACCCACCACAATCACGCTAAAAAAGATCTTGGAAAATGCCTATCACCTATTTAAAAAAATAGAAACCTCTATTATCACTGATCAAATCATCTCAAATAAAAAAATCTATCAATCAACAATCTATAGACTAAATACTAAAAGTTTTTCGAGAAGAACTCTAAAATCAATGAACAAAGACAATCCTAAAAATCATTTTGTGTGAGACGATGAAAAATCGAAGCCTATCGGTTAATAGATGATTGGATATTAAAATATCAGTCATATTGGTTGTAGCAAGTAATCACTAATTGATTTATTCAAATGTATGTTAAGGACTTAAGTTGATTCTTCCTGAATCAAATTTGAACATGAATAAAAAGTTTTTCATATTAGTATATAATCTATGTACCACTAATTTACCCCCAAAATCATTCAAATTCTAAAAAATCTCTAGATCAACATACATTAAACAAGGAAGAAAAAAATATGAATGAAACGATGATAACTCACTAATGGCAGAACAACAAACAAACCTTCAATGCTTGCATCTATATAGAACATGAAGAATAAACCTAAAATTGTGTTGATTTTCTTCCAACGAAATAACCCAGATTTTTCTTCAAAGACTTGAAAACGTAAACCTTTATGTTAGTCTAACGTTAGTGGAGAATGAAAGAAATCAAAATGATGTTGATTTTCCTTCAAACAAAACTGAAAAACTGGACTTCCTATCACCCTAATGGAAAAATATAGTTTCCATAACCGAAATTCACTAAAAAGCAAATCAAATCAACCAATTATTATTAATTTAATTTAAATTAAAAAGAATATATATTAAGGATAATATTTAACAAATTTTTCTAAAATCGTGGTATCTCATTAAGTGAAATGGTCCCACAAAATCTGATTTTTAAATATGTCAATGAAGGTTAAAATCATCAACAACTGTTTGATAACGTGGCATAAAAAACTACGGTATACTTAAAATTTTGAAAAACATGCTATCGCTTAAATCAACTCCCAACACTTATCTATTTGGTGTAATTAATTTTAAAAAAAGCAACGACACTTTGACAAAAAAAGGCAATGGGTGTTGCACCGGATTGGGGTTCAACAATGGGAGAGTGGACTTTACATCAAAGTTGCCCATTCAAGTCTTTATGGCTCATATTGGTTACCAAAAAAACAATACATTTTTTATTTAGGCATCTTAGATCATATATGAAATCAAGACCCGAATAAAACGACCCATATGAACTGCCAACAACACGCAGTTTACTTAAATGAAGTGAATCCCCCTTTACCTTAGAAAACGACTTAGTCCTTATTTCATATTAAGTTTTATCAACAAAAAATCCAAAATTGTTATATTTCAAAGTAACTTCGTTTCAATTAACATGTAATTCTAAAATTGCGCCTCATTTTTTCTAATTTCGCTATCATTAAAATCGGATAATTTTGTGCGAACTCAAAACTATTACTTAGGTCGAGTTAGTTATAAGAATAATATTGTCGGTTGATTTATGTTTCAAGTTAGAAAGAAAAAAAGGGTTGCATAGATTAAAGGGAGACTAATATTTCACACCTAAATAATTTTTTAGGTAATTAATTTATGTATCATTTGTTAAAATTAGAAGGGAGGTTCATATTACAACAAGCTCAAAAGAATGTGTAGAAAATTGGATTTTTTACTAAAGTAGACCCCTACATTAACCACTGTAGTATAAATAGACTCTAACACTAATTTTCGCTTACCCTGACCCCGGACCCACTTTCAATTCAAAATCAGTTTGTGAAGTTACTAAAACACCCCTTCACGAATTTCAAGCGACGGTTTGAAAAAAAGTGATGATTACACATTTTTCTCATTTCTCTCTTACTGTTACTATCACAATACGATTGATTTTTTGGGTTTCTGAGGTATTTTCTTTTGGGTTTCTAAAGTATTGGTTTTAGTGTGTGTTTATTTTCTAGGTTACACTAGGGCCGTGTACCCCTTGTGTAGTCTATACGAGGACTACACGTGACTCGTGTAAGCCTCATGTAAGCTACACGAGGACTATATGAGGGCCATGTAAGCCTCATGTAGGCTACATGACAAATATACCAGGATCGTGTACACTTCGTGTAGTCTTCACGATGACTACACGAGCATTGTGTACATTTCCTGATCTTATGTTTTCCTTGAATATTCTATGGGTTATGACTACATCAAAGATGCAACTAAGATATGTCCATGACATTAACACAATTCCAAAAGCAAGGGTCAATGCGAAGTGCAATACCTACTGCATAGAGGTTATCAAGACCAAGCTGACATCTACTCAACTCTTCCTATTTAGGGAGACATGCTTTGGCCATCTCCTTGACCTCCCATCCCTGAAGTTTTCAGCAACTATCTGCCACTAGGTGCTGGCCAGGGAGACCGAATATGTGGACTCCATCTAAGGAGGAGATCCATTTTCTTATCAATGAAGAGCCACTGTGCTTTTCCAAGAAGGAGCTTTCTTTGATTACCGGACTAAACTTTGGTGAAGCCCAGGATGAGAAGAAGACTCGTGGTCCCAACAAACTCACTGATCTGTACTTTCCCAAAGCCCAATCAATAACCATGGCTGAGTTGGAGGAGAAGTTCAATAGCTCTGAATATAAGTCAGATTCTGATGCGGTCAAGATGACTCTGATTTATTTGCTAGAGCATTTTGTGTTGGAGAAGGAGAACCGTATCCTAATTGAGAAGAGATAGTTGGTTTTGGTTGACGACCTTGAAGCGTTCAACCAATATCCGTGGGGAGACCTCTCATTTTCCCAAACGATGAAATCATTATTAGCTGTGAAGAATACAAATGTTATTTTTGGTGATCTTAAAAATCAAGAAAAAAATAAAAAAAACACAGAAATCCCCCGCTGCTGTTTATGGGTATTCACTCAATGGATGTCCATTTGCCTTCCAAGTACAATTTATTTAATTATATGTAGTGATGTATTGAATTATTTATGTGTTGAATATCGAATTACTCTCTTTTGTTTAAATAAGCATGGGTATTTGAAATTATCTGCTTGGCGGGTAGTTTGTATGGTAACCAGGTTTCGACCAAGGTGCCAGGGATTCTCAAGTGGTGTCCGACCACGATAGTACCGGTTGAGAATATTCAAAATTTTTTTTAAGGAGATTGTATGTTGGTGAATTATATTGACAAGTTAATTTATATTACTTCCACATATGCTGATTTATATTTCTTGCATTTTTAGTTGACAACTCTTTCCTTGGTCCCTACTAAGGAGGAATAAGATAAAAGCTTCTGGAAATCAGTAGTTGCGGAGAATGTATGTTCAAAATCATTTTCTACCCTTCTTTTTCTTGAACACAGACCTCGTGTAGTCTACACTATGGTTACACGGACCGCCTGTAGTCTATACGATGGTTACACTGATCTCGTGTAGTCTACACTGATCTCATGCAGTCTACATGATAACTACACGAGGTCTGTATAACCATCGTGTAGTGTACATGATGACTACACGAGATCCGCTTTAACTATCGTGTAGTCTACATGATGACTACACGTGATCCGAGTATCCATCGTGTATTCTACACGATGACTACACGAGGTCCGTGTAACCATCGTGAAGTCTACGTGAAAACTACATGAGGTGCGTGTAACCATCGTGAAGTCTACACGATGACTACACGAGGTCCGTGTAATCATCGTTAAGTTTACACGATGACTATACGAGGTCCGCGTAACCATCATGTACTCACATTTATCTGTTTTGTCTACTTAATATTACATGTTTTTTAGTCGACGCCTCCTCCATCACCCTTTCTAGTAAAATATGAGGCTGATGGGGAGGACGAGGCCATTGAAAAGGAGGAGAAGAAGAGGAAGGGGTCCGATTAAGCCATTGAAAAGTGGAGGAGGAGAAGGTTGTGTCCAAGAAGCTTAGTGGACATGAAGATTGGGTGAGGAAATGTCTGATTGGAATGGACCAAAAGATCACTTCAATGGGTAAGAAGATTATGTCCGTGCAATCAGACATTTCCTTTGCAAATTCCCAAATTAAAATTTTGATGGATTGTCTAATAATATCGAGGCCAAATGATTACTCATTTTGTCATCGATCTGCCATGATGATGGCTTGCGACGAGGAGGATAAGGAGATTGAGAATTAAGTGAAAATAATGAAGAAGGAGAGAATGATGAAAAAGAAGGAAGAAGAAGAGGAGATGGTAGATAAGGAAGAAGAATAGGAGATGGTAGAGAAGGAAGAATAATAAGAGAAGGAACGAAAGGAAGAAGAAGAAAAAAAATAAGAAAATATGGTAGAAAAGGAAGAAGAAGAAGAGATGGTAAAGAATGAAGAAGAAGAAGAGAAGGAACGGAAGGAAGAAGAAGAAAAAGAAAAAAGAAGAAAATGAAGAAGAGAATGAAGATAATAAGGAGGAGGTAGGCGAAAAGAAGGAAGATGAAGAAAAAACATAAGGGAAAAGGGAAACAGAAAAACAAACGGAAGAGAAAAAAAAGAAGAAAAAATAGAAGAAAACGAAGAAGAAGAAGAAGAAGCAAAATAAGAAAAACAAAAGTAGAAGAAGAAGAAGAAGAAGAAGAAGAAGAAGAAGAAGAAGAAGAAACAAAACAATAAGAACAAAAAGTTGCGTCGATAATATATGCATTGATGGATTTGGTTCGGTCAGCGGAGCAGACTTCCTTGGTGAACTTGGTAAGATGAAGATAAAAAGATCTCGGATCCTAGAGTCACCTAATTAGAAAATCGAAAAGGTAAAAAAGAAAAAACAGCGAAAGAAAAAAGCTGATGAGAATATCATTCACCAAGGCAGATATTATTGTAATATATCTTCTGAGGGTGAAGCCCGTTTTAAAGCATGGTTCACCTCCCTAAGGGCAAAATAAGTTATGTAATTTTCTTGTACACTTCTTCTTCGTATAATATTCATGATTGTTACACTGACATCGTGTATACTACATGATGGTAAACTAACGCCGTGTAGTCGTGTATACTGCACGATGGTTACACTAACCTCGTGTAGTCATCGTATAGACTACACGATTGTTACACGGACCTCGTGTAGTCATCGTGTAGACTATACGATGGTTACACGAGATCAGTGTAAACATCATATAGACTACAAGATGATTACACGAGGTCCGTGTAACGATCGTGTAGTAAACCATTCATGTACCTAACTTTGATCTATACTTACGTTGTATGGGAATGAGAAATTAGACGTTGGATTTTGCACCGTTGACTTTACATTGTTCAAAAAATTAGTCTCTTCACGTCATCAATGGCTTGAGTCAGATGTAAGAAGTAATTTATAATCTTTTTTAATGTGGTATTTAAAATAATTATAAATATCTTAACTAATATTTTTTACATTGCAGCATATTGATGCATACATGGAGCTCATGAGGAGGGATTTGCAAGAATACAACCCTCAAATCAGAATCAGTGTTAAGTGATTTATTTCTGCAAGTAAGTATGATTTGTTTTTTTAACTTAATGAATTGCACACCGTGTAGACTACATGATGCCTTCATTGACCTCGTGTAGACTACACCAGGCCTTCACGCTCCCTCGTGTAGAATTCTTGTAGACCACATGAGGCCTTCTCAGACCTCGTGTAGACTTCATGACCATTTTTTATTGACGTTGAGGATTTAATTTTTTTCTCGTGACATTACAGGAGAACCTGTCTGATCGAATGACAGATTTTGAGCAAGATCCTGCGAGCTGGGATATTGACGTTGATGTGCAGCTCTGGTACCTGGTCCTTTGCAGACGAGTTTTGGAAGGAGCTCGGAACAGTCAGATAAGGTTATATTTCCAATGAATGTGAACCGCAGTCATTGGATCGCGGTTGAGCTTGATTTGATTGGCCTGTGTATTCGTATTTATAACTTCATGAACATACTATATCAACGCTCCTTGTACATTGAAATAATGAAACCTTTCGTGAAGATTGTCCCTCGGCTAACTCAAATGATGAATATTTATGAGAGAAGACATAAGGTTTAACCCAAAGATGAGTGAAAATATGAGATCATGAAATGTCTACAACAAGATAATGAGTAAGTGAATTATACATTTTTTTTGAAAGTCCATTTAAAATTTCATACATGTTATTTAATTGTGTTTCTGCATTTTATATGTTTTGTAGGTTCGATTGTGGGGTATTTACCCTTAAGTTTGTCGAAACCTTCACATATGGGAAGAACCTCCAAGTAATAACTCAAAAACAAATGCCAAAATATCGAAGACGAATTGCAATTGAGTTATTTTGCACGTGACAATGTTGTACCGAAATAATATGGATATATTTTATGGATTTTTATTTTATCAAATTGTGAATTATGAATTATAAAATTATACTTGTATTTGTTATTTAATAATGTCATAAAGTTTACACGATAACCGCACGATGCCCGTGAAGTTTAGTGTAGTCCACACGATGCCCGTGGAGTTCTAGTTTAGTCTACACGATTACTACCCGATGTCCGTGAAGTTCGAGTATCACACGATTACTACACAATGCCTGTGAAGTCATTGGGTAATCTACACGATACCTGTGAAGTTCTAGTGTAGTCTACAAGATGCCCGTGAAATTCTAGTGTAATCTACACGATTACTATACGAAACCCGTTCAGTTCTCGTGTAGGATTCAGTCAGTTATTAGACATCTCTAATAATTTGGTCTTCTCATACAATATACCCTTTGTAGACTTAATATGTCAACTTTATGACATTATTAAATAACAAACACAAGTATATTCTATATTCATATTTAATTTAAGTCTACAGGTTATTATTTATGTTTAAGTGGCTTGGTCATCCCATTGAGATAAAGGAATTAGATTTTTGTCATAGGTCTGCCACTTTGCCTTCTCGTTATAGGTGGCAATACCATTTTTTCATGAACCTCCTAGCTGATAACCCAATCCGCTTGATCCCCGAGAGGATGTATTGTTTCCGCATACGCAACAATTAAAGCCTTATTTTTGTAGAACCTCGAACACATATTGTTGCGAAAATATTGCGCTGCCGACATGCAGCCCACGCATGCGCATGAAATTTGATCAAGATCAAATTCTCTGCACGTACAAGTCTTAAGATGCAAGTTTACCACTGCTCCCCTACCTCCACCCGCAACACGAAACTTGTAGATGTCAAAGGGAAACAATGATAGTATACGTGATGCAAGATACTTCTTATAAAGCTCAGTCTCAACCCAATCTGTCATCTACCAAGTGATTTGACAGGCATCCGTCCATCGTTCGTAGAACCACCGTTGTAACATGTCACGAATATGTTCTATAACACATGTAATGGGAAGCTTTATAGCATCCTTCAAAACCCCATTCAAACATTCTGCGATATTTGTAGTCATTATATTGTATCACCCTCCATCAAAATGGGAACGTGCCCACCTCTCAATCTCCCCCCACTGACCGTATTGTGAAATATTTGAAAATGCATCTATAAAATGAATCATCAGCCGATCAAATTCTGATTGACGGTATACCTTTGGTGATTTAAAAACAATACGACCGCATCTTCATTTTTATAAATTGATTTGATATTTTGACCCATATGGAAGATGCAAGTTCCATGAAGTGCATTGGGAAAGATAACCTGTCCAACATTTAATATACTTGTACTTTTTTCGGATATAAATACCAAGTCTTCCAGATCACCGATTACAACGTGAAGATTACGGAAGAACCATTCGCATGATCATTATTTTCTGAATCTACAATTCCAAATGCAATGGGATATACTTGGTTGTTCCCAACCTTTGTTGTTGCAACAAATAATATCATTTTTTGGCTTTTAAGGCGGTTGCGTCAACAACAATGACAGGACATATACAGGTGAAAAATCCATGAACAGATGGCCCAAGAGTTGTGAAAAATATTTAAAATGATTCTGCTCATCGGTCTTTAAGTGTGTTGTTGTCCCTGAAAATTATTTAATATTGCTATATTAAAATCAGTAGAGTACAAACATAGTGAACATGACGACTACAAGAGGCCCGTGTAACCATCGTGTAGACTACATGATGGCTACACGATGACAATGTAACTATCATGTAGTACTCTTGTAGACATTATGATGGCAAACTAAAAAATAAGTACTTGGATTTTTTATTCTAACATGTATATGCTGGAAGAATCCTATAGTTGTCTTCAGGAGACCCTTGAACTATTTCCAATGCATATTCCTTAGCTCTCCATGCCTTATGGTAACCTATGTTGACACCAAATCAAACCAAACATCTTCAATTATGTTTTTGGCATATATATATACGACCGATACCCGTGTATTTACACCGTATAGAATGATCAATCAATGAATATATAACCTGATGGTGTTCATGTCTCAAAACTCTAAATATGCATGTATGTGTATTGGTGAACTTTCTAACTTTGAAGTGTGGATAATTTTTCAATTTCCTGGCCTGTAACCTCCATTGGCATGTTTTCTCAATACATACAAGTACTAATATTGACTGGCTTGACTTGAAGATCCGAAACTCAAAATTTCTTCGGATGGCCATCATACGAGCAACCTTAAGCAGCCCGACTTTCAAATCATCCATATTTATTGTGCCTGTTACAAGCTGATTCAAAATCAGGTCGTTGCTCATTAGACCCAGGATGTTGTTCATTCCAATCAGGTTGTGATGGCAATGGACAAGTGGTCTCGGGTTCACCACTAGTATTCAAGTCTGGAATTATTGTATGGTTGTCTCCACTGATGGTTTCATCATGGTCATCCCACGGTTTGCATCATCATACGCCCCCTGGTCAAAATCGTCATCATCATCTCCATCAACATCAACATCCCCGTCCTCGAAAATATTATAATCATCATGACCAAAAACATCATTATCATGATAGTTCCTTTTAAAATGATCAAAACTCTCAAAATGAGGAATGCTTTCATGTAGAGGTTGTTGTGATAATTATGTTTCAAGTACCCAACTTTGATCAAACCCTGTAGTTTTAGAAACCCGAGGTTGTTGTGATATTGTGGTTTGTGGAACCGAGCTTTGAGATGGAAAACATTTAGGCTTGGTACTTACAAATAGTGAGATTCTAAGTGATTCTGATTCATTCTCCTTAATAAAGAACTATAAATCTCTATCCTTTAAAATTTCAGCATGAGGGTAAGGGACATGGCTTCTAAAGAAATTTGATGGACATATCATAATTTGAGAGGTCTATTTGGAGTCTTCATGCAATATACCCAATAGCTCGTGGTAAGTGCAGTTAGTAGATATCTCTAATAATTTGGTCTTCTCTCCACTAAAATACCATGTTGTACCATTTTTCACCTAAATCTCCATCATGGATTACAAAAATTCAAACTTCAGACATATCTGTATATACATTAATGAAGGAAGTCAGTACAAGAAGAATACATAATGAAATGGAATATCACACGATGATCGTGTAGCCATCATGTAGTGTACACGAGGCTTTCATGGGCATCGTGTAGTGTACACTACATGGTGATCGTGTGGACCTCGTGTACTGTAATAAGCCCTACACGATGCTCGTGTAGTTTCATCATGAGGACCTCATTTTACACTACACCATCATTTGTAGTGATCCTGTACAATAATTGAACTTTAAACAACATTCCAAAAAGAAAAAAAACAAATAAATATTTCTAGAAAACTCATGAAAGTGAAAAACTTATGAAAGAATGAAAAAGATAAGTAAATATTTATAGAAAGAAGAAAATAAAACTTATACATGTTCCATAGAGAAGAATCAACAATCCTTTGCTATTGCAAGAAGAAGGAAGAATACGAAGAAGGAAGAAGACCAAGAAAAAAATGAAGAAAAAGAAGAAAAAATGAAATACGAAGAAGGAGAAATAAGATGAGGTGCGTAGAGAGATTTTGAGTAGACTATGTCATTTGATTGGATAGCTTGTAAGAAGAGCTGGGGAAAATAAGTGAAAAAGTGAAGAAAAAGTGGACCATAGATCAAGTTAAGCGAAAATTAGTGTTAGAATTTATTACTACAAAATGATTATTGTAGGGCTCTGTTTTAACAAAAAAAAAACTTAGAAAATTTTCCATTTCACTAAATAGTTGACTTGTTAAGTTACAACTCTTGTACCCAACAAGATTACCAAATAGTTAAAAAAAACAAGATTACCAAGTTAAATTGATGGGATTTCTGCAGAATTTATTTAGGTCTCTAATTGAACTGAAAAACCTAATTCCACTCTTCACAGACTTCACCAATTTAAACCACCGCAAACTCTAAGACCCTTGCAGAATCCAATCACACACGCACTCTCTCTCTCAGTCAATCAATGGAGGAGGAGGAGGCCATGGCCACCCAAAGTATTCTTTACGAAACTCTAAGCCCCCTCTCTCTCGTGGCCGCCACAAGTACCGACCATCAAGCCTCACCATCTGAAGACCTTGAGCTTTACTCCGTATTCCGCAACGAGATTTCTCTAACCACCCTCCATTGTGCTTCGAGTGAGACGGCCGCTCCCGAGTTCTTTTCGCTTGATGTTAGTGCCGATAACTCAGAACAAGTATCGACTTCTTATCCTCCGTCGCCGGCAACTCCAAGAGCCGTGGCTGAGACGCCAGCTAGCGAGGCAGAGCCGAAGCTCGAGAGTGGATGGTTCCGTGGAAATAACAGATTCAAGAGCCCTATGCTTCAGCTACATAAAGGTATTGGTTTGAATTGTATTGGTTCCTTTTGTTTTGAAGTATTACGAACTTATTCTAAGTATAATCTGCTTCATTAAATTTGAATTGCGCTTTATGCTCCTGTGCTGATCAATTGAGGCTGAGCTTATAGTCAGCCTCTTTTGAATTGGTATACGAGTTACAGTGCTCAGTTTAGTATTGAACTTTCTTTCGCTTTGAAATGACTTAATTTGTACCTCATACAAAAGAGTTACGGAGCTAAAGTTCATTTATTACATTGTTTGATACAATTACGAAACTATGTGATATACATCTTTTGTCCACTTGCATGCTATGCCCCCTTGGTTTTAATCATTTTGCTCTTGGATATGTGTTTCTTAAACGTTCTCCAATTATTCCTTACTTCTGATAGATTCTACAGAACAAAAATGTGAACTTAATTTTCAAATGGGGTAGTTTGAGTATTGTCGACATAATCTACATTTAGTTATTTGAAACTTAGTTTATAATATAGTTATTGGTTGGGATTGGAGGGCTACTGAATATTGATGAAAAGTGTAATAGATGCTAAAGGTATCTGTTCCTTAATGATCTGTTTTATGCATTTGAACTTCTAGACCTTTCTCAGTGTCTTTTGCAGGTGATTAATCATTTTACATTATTCAACTAAGCCAGTGTTGGTAGCCGATGTGGAATATTCTTAACAAAATGTAGTCTTATTTTCTGGATCATTGTGGTTGTAGTTTGTACTCTTATTCATTGTATTGCAGAAATAGTTGATTTCTGTGAATTCCTATCTCCAACTCCTGAAGAACAAGCTGCACGTGACACAGCTGTAGAAAGGGTATTTGCTGTCGTAAGACATATATGGCCTCACTCTGATGTATGATTTTTGCTCTTTCCCTTGCTGTCAATTGTCTCAATTATATACTCTACTTCTTTTCTTGCTTGATTGCAAAGTTTGTTTAAACTATTTTTTTCCAGGTTGAAGTTTTTGGATCATTCAAGACAGGACTTTTTCTTCCAACTAGTGATATTGATGTAAGTAGCTTGCTCCATATATGATAGATTTTCATGGAGTTTTCCATCTTTCTTGGAATGAGTTTTATCCGTGTTTTGGAGAACATCGCTATGTAATTATATGATTACTTTGAATCACGGGCATAAGTCATAACATGATTTTGGTAGTAAAATCATCAGATTGGAATTTGGGTAAGGGGTTTGTCAATAAAAAAAAATAAAGTTCAGGTTTGTTGCCACAACTTGTAACTGTTTCCACCAGAAAAGTTAATCATGCTTGGCAGTCAAACTAAGTGAACCACATCAAGGCTGGCTGCTTAGAGAAACCGATACTTCTTTGGATAAGCTAACTGTACATTTTCTCTCCATTTGATGAACTAAAGTGTACCAGAGAGCTTGTTCATTGGGAAGGTGCGGAAGAAATATAACTCCTCTAATTGACACTAAATCTGGTTATCAATTATAGGCAGTTATTCTAGGATCAGGTATTCCGACCCCGCAGCTTGGTTTGCATGCTCTTTCACGGGCTTTATCACAAAGGGGAATAGCAAAAAAGATTCAGGTGTGCCTTACTGAAAATTTCTGAATTTTGATTACTTTCATCTTTTTTATATCCAATTGAATTTTCTACCATGCAGGTGATCGGAAAGGCTCGTGTGCCGATTATTAAATTTGTGGAAAAGAAGAGTGGTTTTGCTTTTGATATCAGGTTTGCCTATCTACTTTTTGGGTTGGAGTTGAATTTGTCATCTTTTTTAAAAATTTGCTTCTTGCCAGAGTGAAAACTCTAGACATCTGATTTGTTGGTTTGCAGTTTTGACGTGCAGAATGGACCCAAAGCTGCTGACTATATTGAGGTTTGTTCTATATCTTCCATATCCAATGCCTGCTTACATATTGTAAATCATGGCCACTTCACCTTATAGTCAATTCTTACTATCACGCACAACATGAACCAACCCAAATTTATTAAAACATTTAAAAACCAGTTGTCAAGCAAAGTAACCTTTTGTTGTAATTGAGCAGACACAGTTATGTATGTTCACGCCATGATATTGTTTTTCTAAGGAGATTCTGCAGCAATTTAATTATGGGAAAGGGGGATATGTGGGATGCTGAAAGTTGGTATGGCTGGAAGTGAAAATTTTAATTGATATGCCAGTATAAACTTATAATGAGGCAGCTCCCGAGACTCACTTGGATTTTGGTCTCTGAAGTATGGAGGGCTGTTGCTGAGACCTCCAATGTAAAAAAATTTCCATAAATTGTTGGGGATTCTACACTGTATCACCAGTTTACTTTGTAGCGTTGAGACCTCATTTAAAGGAAGATCCTGCATAGAATATTCTATTGTAGTTCTTATACTATAAGTTAATGTGAGCTTTGCTATGATTCCAACTACCCTTTTAGTTTTGTCTTCTATGATAACACTATGTAATGCATTCCATGTTTCTGAGGAAAATGTCGGTTTATGCGTTGGGTTTTTCTTTTGCAAGACAGAATGTACTCGATGTTGTATGGAATCGTATAACGTCACATGATCCATTTAACAGAATCTACTTGGGGTTTTCTTTTTTGCAGAATGTAGTGGCTAAATGGCCTCCATTACGGCCGTTATGTTTGATTTTGAAAGTATTTTTACAACAGAGAGAACTAAATGAGGTACGGGTTTTGAGTAGTATCTGTTTATGGTGATAACTTGCTAGTCCTTAGCTCAAATAATCCTTTTTTGTGCATTCAACTAATTCAAATTTCCTTTGAAGTATGCAGGTGTATTCTGGTGGACTCGGTTCTTATGCTTTACTTACCATGCTCATGGCGATGTTGCAGGTTGGTAATCTTCACTCTGCATCACATCAAACATTCACACGTCATAATTTTATCTCGATTCAAACTACTTTCCATATAAATGAATCTACTAGTTTTCTCTTTTATATGCACATGCTCTGCTATTTAACTACTTTCCATATAAATGAATCTACTAGTTTTCACTTTTATATGCACATGCTCTGCTATTTAACATTACTATAGTTGACGTTCTATAAAGCATTTGGAAGAGAAAAACATGACCTGAGACAACTTGAACGCTCTCTATGGCCTTTGTGCAATCTTGAACTGATGTTTTTATCAGAAAAGATCAATGTCTCTCAAGCATTATGCTTCTCATTGATATTAGCCAATGACGTAGGCCACTTGCACTCAAGCTGTTCGGAATCACTCCTTAACACTATCTGTTGTCTAGTACCTACAATCACTCCTTAACACCATGCATTAGATAAATATCCTCCATTTTGTCTTTATCTGATAATTTGTTTCATTATTCGATTTTGCTACAGAATTTCTATGGTAGTCAATCTTCTCGGGAACAAAACTTGGGAATCCTTTTGGTAGGTAATTCTGCTTCAGCTTTAAATCCATATGAGCTGAGCACACACAAGCCTGCTTTGATGAATTATGAAAACTGTAGTAGAATGCAAAAAATCTATAACCTTCTTCTGCATCGCTTTCAGATGCTGGAAATGCAGCTGATAAACGTATTATAAAATGGTTTTAATGTTTTTCTTTTAAAATGTTTTGGTAGAAGTGTGGCATGGCAATTGATATCTCACAAAGAATCCAGATCGACGAAAAAAATTGAAAGAAAATTCGTCATTCGTGCAAGCAAGTAAATTGTCAAACACGTGCGTTCATTTAGCCCGGCTGTAATTTGATTGTATTCACCAAATTTAAGTGATTCTTGTGAGATATTAAGGAACTTGATATATTTTATTCTATTTGTGGACTTCACATGCTTCATAGTGACCCCCCCTCTTCTGTGCATAAAGGAAATAGGAAACACAGGCGTTTATGTTTTTTTCCTGAATGCAGTATTTTTGGAAAACAGGTTAATTTCTTTGATTTGTATGGACGTAAGTTGAACACTTCTGATGTTGGTGTATCTTGCAATGGGGGAGGCACCTTTTTCTTGAAGAGTAGCAAAGGGTAACTGAATAATGCCAATTCTTTTTCTTTCCTTTTCATTTGCCACTTTGATATGTAGTTGGAAACTTTGTTTTGAAATTTTCTCTCATGTTTTAGATTCATAACAAAAGGACGACCATTTCTCATCTCCATTGAGGACCCACAGGTAAATATACCGCTCTTGATGTTAGAACTTGATTAATTTCTTAACCAGCGTGGGCTTCTCTCTCTGGTTTATTTAACTTCTTACTGGTTTTGGGTAGTGAGGTGGTCCAGATGGACTCATTTAGCTGAATTTCCAAAATAGGCCTTGAGGGTGTCTGGGTCTGCTTTAGAGTTCCGACCTAATAACCAACTTTTGTTGATGCAACTTTTTCTTTTGTTTACAAATAAGAGGATATACAATAAACTCTGCTAACTCTAGCCCCCTGTACCCTTGCCTTCTTTTATAGTTTATTGACTTGAGTTAACCTTTTGCTAATGAATTAGGCACCGGAGAATGACATTGGGAAGAGTTCCTTCAATTATTTTCAGGTTTGTTCCACTATCTCTTTGCCATTTTCCCGTGTTCCAACCTGCAGGATGCATAATATTTATTTTTATTTACATCTAAAAAACTAATTACTAGTGAGTAGACCGATCATATTGTTTCACACAAACAATATAGCTGTCTCAAATGTTGAATTACATGTAAAAACAATTGCATTTCTTTCTCTATTAACATTTCAGATGCGAAGAAGCTTTTGTTGTGCAGTTGCATTGTTTCATTCTGTCAACTCCAATAAATCCATATGTTAGTTACTCCTTACCTAGGACAAGTAAAGGATAGAGCTAGATCTTCTGCCATCTACAGTTGGTAGTGTCAGTTTCCATTTATATATGATCGTCTTGAGGCCAGTCCGGGTTCTGTGGGCTCTGATTGGGTGGAGTGCAATTATTTTAATCCCAAAAGGCTTTTGTTATTTTACTATCTTTTATTTGCACCTAAGTTGTGCTTTTTACCGCGCTTCTTCGCTGATGCAAGGGGAAGAAGATCTTAAGCTCAAATATCGAGTAAACTTCGTCAGTTTTGAAATGATTCATTCTTCTTGATATATTAGTTTAGGGATATAGTAGTTTAGATGTCAAATAGTTCGTTGGCTGGAAGTACATAGGAATATCTTGAAGTTTCTCATAGCAATGTTGAATTACTACTTTCAGTTTCACAAAACTGAAATCCGAGTTTAGATCGTATTAACAATTGAAAGCGTATTTAGACCTGTTCTGAGAGTTTATTTTTGTCTCTGATTCTGATTGCAGGTGAGGTCGGCTTTTGCAATGGCATTCACGACCTTGACAAATCCTAAGATCATCTTAAGTTTAGGCCCCAATAGAAGTATTCTTGGCACCATAATTAGACCTGACTCAGTCTTGCTTGAGCGGAAAGGAGGGACAGGTGGAGACGTGACTTTCAATATGTTACTTCCTGGGGCCGGTGAACCCTTGCAACCAACGTATGGAGATCAGCAAGAGATTCTGGGAAATTGGCAGTTTGATGAAGAAGAACCACTGCCCCGAGGGAATGATGCTGCTGAAGAAGCTAATGCACATTCCTCAGGAAAAAAGAGAAAAGCTTCTTCTAAAGAGAAGTCTGGTAAGAAGAAGGTTAAGCAAAATGGGGAGGTAAAGAGGAGAAAACATGAAAAAGATGGATCCAGTAAAGAGAAGAAGGTTTTGAAGAGACATTGGCGACATAACCGCGATGATGGCAATCAACGTAGCCGTTATTCTGGGAATGGTTCTCCATGGACGAGGTAACATCCTAAAGCTCATTCTGTTAAATATGGATGTCTAATGGTTACGTTACAGTTTTTCTTCGTGAACGTGAACCAAATCCATTTATCACTGCCTGAGGGCCTTAGTTTCAAGGTCTACCTGAGGAACCTGATTCTTCCTAATTTTGTTTAACCTTATACTTCTATCCGTGTTTAGCTCTGGCAGTTTCGATATGGGACAGCCACAGCTTGAACCGAGAAGTTCTGGCCTAGCCTCCTGAGCATCGATTCTTGAGTTGTAACGTGTAGCTCGATAATTATCATAGTTCTAATTTTTTTTCCTGCTCAGTAGAACCTATCCATTTTTTTTCCTTATATTTATTTGTAATCCATAGTTTATTAATAAATCATTTCTAGAAGCAATTAATTATTGACTTCTATTCTCTGAAATTGTTTTCATTACTGCTTTCTGCAGTAGAATTTTTGTTATTGATAAGACCAAAGGTGTTGTGGCTTTTGAGCAGAATAGATTATTGGCAAAACTTCGTTTCAGTGCTATTGAAGTGATGATGTGGGAAATATATATTGAAGGTTGTCAAAACTTCGGAATAGTTTTGCTGAATCAAAATAATACAGTGCATTAAAATGGTTGTAGTACCCAAATTCCCGCATAATTATAATTTTGGCTAAAAAAAGTTTGACACGGAAAGAGACGGATTTGGATTCTCAGATGTTGTTACGGTAAAGATTTACTTGAGTCAGATAGTCAGATATGAATGAACAAAATCTATTAAAAAAATAAAAAAGAAAATTAAATATTAAATAAAAAATTAATTTTTAATTATAAAAATAGTTAAATCAGATTTGATCTGTTCGAACGATCAGAGTTGATCGGAATAGATCAAATCTGACTCTATTTCAAACTCTGCCTTTGTTAAGACTTTGTTTTCGAATGAGATTAGCAAGAACATCGTGTTAATTTATTAATATTATTAATAAATGACCAATCATATTAATGAGAATAAGATAACATCTAAATTTATTAATAAATATCAAAAGTATTTAAAGTTATAAAGGAATATCCTAAACAAGTTCACCCAACTTTGAAAAAGAGAAGGATTATTTATAAAACTACATTATTTTAAGTTTGTTAAGAAAAAATATATCATTTTCTCAAATGTCAGAAAATTGTATCATGGCCCATCAAATCAAATCAACAACTTACAATCTCTCTTTTATCTTATCATCTCTCTTCCATTCCCAATGCACATAACAAATCAATCAAGATTGACAAATATCAATTTCATCATTTTTAGCTCTCATTTCTCACTTCTTCTCCTCCTCCTTTTTCGAGATCATGTGACCATTCTTCTTCTTTAGTGAGACTCTTCTTCTTCTTCTTCTTCGATACCCTGTGACCTATTCTTCTTCTTTAGCGAGATCCGACTTATTCTTCTTCTTCGATACCATGTGACTCATTCTTCTTATTCTTCTTCTTTTTTAATGAAGCTTGCCCGAGACCCATTCTTCTTCTTCAACAAGAGTCGACCTATTTTTCTTCTTCTTCTTCAATGAGACGAATTCATTCTTCTTCCTTTCTTCTTCAACGAGAGGCATTCTTCTTCTTCAGTTGGTGTCTGTGTTGCTGATTGATAAAAAAAATAATTACTCGAAAGGTTCATATAGCCATAAACAACTACTTGAACCCTTCAAGTAGTCATCTGGTCTCTGGGTTACTGACTGATAGAACAAATAACTACTCGAAGGGTTCAAATAATCATAAAAAATTATTTGAACCATTCAAATAATCACCTGGCCTCTGGTTTGCTTATTGGTAGAAGAATAACAATTATTTGAAAGGTTCAAGTACTTATAAAAAACTATTTGAACGCTTTAAGTAGCCACCTGGTCTCTAGTTTACTTATTGGCAGAATAAAAACTACTTGAAGAGTTCAAGTAGTCACTTGATGTCTGAGTTGTTTACTGGTAGAATAAAAATAAAGATAAAATATACTTTTACCCTCTATAGTTTGGATTGAATTTTAAATCTAACCCTTCACTTTAAAAAGTAGTAAACGAGACCCTTTAGTTTAATTATCGTTTCACGTTCAATCTTCCGTTATGATTTCGCTAGACGCACATGTCCGTTAACGTATTGGCGACTGGATCATCCTCTTCTTTTGTATCTTCTCTTTCGAGAAATTCTTTAGCTTCACATTCTCAAATCTTTCTTTCCAGCAATTTCTCTGAGACTCAATTCTAGCAATTTTATTTTGTGGAAATTCTATATCAACGTGATTCTTAAAGCTCACTTTCTTTATGGCAATTTACAAAGAGCCAATATGGCAACATACGTGGATTTCGTCATAAAGAGTTTCATATTTTGTTCCTTCACCAGAAAGAGTAGCAATGCTTTGAGCTTCCTATCATAACAATTTAACAAATTCAGTTGCATCATATAAACATTAAGAAAACCTTATAACAATTAACGACATCAACCTTGAGATTCTCAAAAAGGCTGAGGCCAACAAACCATAATTCATCCTTCAATTTGCCGTAGAAATCTATTGGTTCATTTAATTGTAACTTGGTAGAAGATTGCGTAGATAAACCTCCATATTTGGAAACAAAAGCTTGATCTTGAGCATCAATACCCGGTAATGCATCCTTAAATTCTCAGGAATCATCATAAAAAATCATCACCATTGCTAAATCGGGTTGCAATGTTCTAGGGTTGCAATTCTCCCCATTTACATCGTCTTTGGTGTGTGATTAGCAGGACTCTTTTGCTCAGCTTGACTGTATAAACTTCAATGTCATTAAGAGATGTTTTATTAGAACCATGACTCTGGAGGTTATTTCTGTGAATGTCAGATGGATAACTAGAAACATCTTCTTGACTGATTGAGAGCTCATCGCCTTTTTCAAGCTTTCAATCACTAAAATTTGACAATATCACCTCATTCCTATGGTCGGAAAGAATATAAAGCTAGACATCAAAGCATAAAAAAAGTTGTTCATGAAATTAGAAGAGACTGCAAATCAACTTTGTCAACAGCACATACAACAATAAAGCAAGGAGCTAAAGGATTTGCAGGTACAGGTGAATTCTAGACAAAAAAGAAAGAACGTTTCATACTGAAGCTACAAATTTTAATCAGCAGTTTCTGCAGTTAAGGTTGATCTATATTTGGATAAGAATCTTACCTGTATAATTTCTAAAAAAATTATACAAGTAACATTGTATACCTGGAACTGTTTCTGCAGTTTAGGTTGACGCATGACACGCAGGTTCTTTTCCGGAGAGAACATGATTTCGTAATGCAGGTTCATTAAGATTGTAATTGATTGCTAGAACTTATCAGTGCTTTAGACCCGATATCAATAGGTTCATTAATAATCTGGATTTTGGAGAGCTTCACCGAGCCCTGAACTTGACCATAGAGCACGACACACACACAGAATAGAGAACAAACCACTGGGATGGATCGACAGGAGAAATTTGAGTCAGAAAAAAGTGGAAACGAACTAAAAACAGCGTGAAGAAAGAACCCTAGAAAGCTTACAATCGCCGGAACAAGATAAAGAAGAAGAGGGATTTGGGAATCTGAAAGAATCGCTTACTGATTCTGATCGACCATTGAGAGTCAGTATCACACCCACATTAACGCGGTCGATAGTCATTTTTTCCCGTTCGAACTCTACAAAGCAGTAGCGAACACTTGCAGGTGGTCGATAGTGACACTGAATAAGACTTAGTAGGGATCACTATAGACCCTATGATAAATAGTAAGCCCCAAAATCGGTTCTATTGTGTGGCTCTCTCTGCATATATTTGTGGGAACTTTAACCAAGTTAGGCTTATCTCACCCCCATTTCTTTGTTATCAAAAGAGCCTAGTAAGTTCAAACATGTGTCAGATGGCTCACACTCAACATCAGTAACACCTTCGTCATTTATAGGCAAATTTGTCGTATATAGGACATCCTCTAGACTAAAAACAATTGTTTTGTCATTAAATATGAAACAATGTTCTGAACATTGTAACACTTTATAATGGCAGCTAAACATCAATAAATTATGTTGAGCTGTAGAAACATGAAGGAATGGTTCAAAACAAGTGCCACGAAGTCTATCTTGGACTAGCTTGTCAATCTTCTAATCAAGGACACCGATAAGATAATCATAGGTTTTTGTCTACACGTTGAAAGAATATGTAATTAAAACACACAAGAGAAAGTAGAAAACAAAGTAAGAGACAAGCTAAACTTACGAGTTTTATCTTCTCAATATTCTGTACAGCTGTAAGAAATTAACCATGAAAATTACATCAAAACTCCAAAAGTTAATACATCGAAATAAAACACCTAGGCTCACTAAATACAACAAATGCGTCATGGAGACACAACAAAGTTTACAAGGGTTAATTGTGTTGACACTAGAATCATGTAGAACAAATTCACACTGATGAGGCTATTGTTACTTTGTTCCCATATCTGGTTGTACATTGGATAGCTGCCAACAGTTCTCCAATTCATTTGTTTGAGTCCGCTTCTTGTGCGGGTCGCCAATTGAATAATTTGAGGTTATTCATTTTCATTTGATTATAAAATGGTTGGATTTTAGTGTTTTTTAACTGTAGATTGAGGAATTATAATTTGATTTTATTCTTAAATTGATAAACTTTAGTTTTAGTTTAACTATTCAATTCATTATATGGTTAGAATCCATGCACTTTTGAGTTTGTGCAAATCTTACCCCTACATTTTATAATTGACCATTTTAATCCTTATATTTTTAAATTAGACTAAAATGATCCATATCTCACGTTTACCGTTATTAGAGACTGGGAGGGATTAAAAAAACCAATCGTGAAATAAAAAAACAGTGATGAGGGCAATCGACTTGATCTCCAGTTGATTATTTTTACTTTTGATTCAGTTCTTGCTTCTTGTGGTTGCATCAATTTCTCCCTACTTTCATTCTGGAATCCCTAAATATTATATGTTCAGTTTCCGTTGAAATGTTTCCAAGGAAATTAATTCCCTTCGATTTCGTTGAGGAGCGCAACGAGAAGATAATAAGAGGACGACTCATGACGCCTTCAACGAATCGAGGATTTATATATATAATAGTTTAGCAAACAAAACAATATCACATATTTTTCCAGTAAAAAAAGTTAGCAAAAAATGTTAGATTCAAAAGCTCTTTCAGTATATACCGTATCTCAATAAATCTCAAGAGTCCATGTTAAACACATCAAGAATCAATTATCTGCAAAATGAAAACGTACATGAATCTATAACAGTAGATCGTAATATAGAACCGAGCGAATGACCTTTCAGATCTACACGATTCTCTACCAGAGAGTCTCATTTGATTAATCATCTTTGTTTTCTCTTTAACGATGAGATATTAGGGACAATAAAATGGTTTCCCTTTTAATCGTGTGACCTAGAGACCATAATCACTTATAGATAATTTATCTTTTTGTATTTCTATTTTAGTCCATCATAAAAATAGAAATTATCTTAAAATCTCTACACATTAAATGGTCCACAACTTATAAGATACATTAAAACCTTAATTATTCAAAACCATGGTTGATCACTTTTAATTGAGTTTATACTTATTTGACCGTCAGGAATGCATAATTATTTATATATAAGTCCAGCGTTGGATTCAAGATCCAACAATTTCCCACTTGGACTATATATGTATAACCTTATAATTATGCTTTGCAAAAATAACTGAACGAGCTCAACTTTACTGTCATTACCAAAAATATATCTATAGCCAATCTGGTCCACCAATCAAACTAACATAGGATCAAAGCGGCTTTCGTTACATCAATCGTAACTCAACCCATGAATGCTCGTGTATGTCAATACAACTGAATGACATGGATTATGATGTGGATGTGTAGCATGAAAATTTCATGTAATGTGATCCTAACATGCTTATTTCCAACTGGTCCTCCATAAACCTTAGTTGGATCAAACCATACCAAAATCAGAGTGAAATGAATTAGTCAAAACTTTCTTTCTACATAAATTACCTCAAAATATTCATACACCGAAATAACTGAAAATATGTCTATAAAGAAGAGCATCCAAAATGACAAACTACCACTAAAATTGAATATCATCAACCGATATGACACCCACAAGAGCAGTGTGCTCATGAAACTATTTGGGTGCCAATCTCTTAGTAAGCGAATCCACAAATGGAGTTTTTTCTGACGTACTCTATAGACAACTGCCCACTCCAAATTTTTTCCTAACAACCAGGAACTTGAAGTTTATGTAGCTTGACTTTGTCAAGCTCCTGTTGAAATAAGAATAGAGGTCTGTCGACTCATTGTTATAAAATAACTTGAGTGTCTCCTAATACCATCCACTATCCACAGCCTTGTCACCATATTTCGCAGTCATATTCCATGATTAGATGTCTCATAGCATGCTATCTTGGCTTCCAAAAAGTTAGAGTCAGTATATCTAAGGATCTCAATATGATCCAACCTCTTTTACATGAGCATGTATTCTTTTGCTCTCTGTAAGTATCGCAAGACAAGTTTAGCTACTTTCCAATGGTCTATGTCTAGATTACTTAAATATCTTCCCAACATCCTTGTCATTTATGCAATGTTCAGAAGTGTACAAACCTGAGCATATATCAAACTCCCTACTACCGAGGCATATGGAATATTTTGCATTTCTTTTTCCTCAAAATCATTCTTAGGACACTGATTGAGACTAAACTTGTCTCCCTTAGCCACATGAGTATCACCTGGTTTGCAGTCATGCATGCCATATCTTTTAAGAATCTTTTTTAGACAACTATTTTGTGATAATCTTAGAATACCTCGAGAACGATCTCGATGTATTTGGATCCATAATACAAAAGAGGCGCCACCAAGATCTTTCATCTCAAAATTCTTAGCTAGAAATCTCTTAGTGTCATGCAATAAGCCTATATCATTGCTGGCAAGCAAGATGTCATCGCATATAAAATAAGAAAAATATGCTTGCTTCCACAAAACTTATAGTATATACAATCATCGACAAAATTCATCTCAAAACCAAACGAGATGATCGTCTAATGAATCTTGAAATACCATTGTCGAGATGTCTGCTTGAGTCCATGATTGATTTCTTAAGTTTGCAAACCATATTCTTTGGGTGTACCGACATAAAGTTTACTGGTTGCACCATATAAATTATCTCTTCAATGTCACCATTGAGAAACAGTGTCTTTACATCCATCTGATGCAACTCAAGATTAAAATGCACCACCAATGCCATTATATTCATGAAAGAGATTTCCTTTGCGACAAGGCAAGCCTTATATATTTTCACATTACCTTTTAAATCCCTCTTAGTCTTAAAAATCCATTTACAATCAATGAGTTTCACACCTTTTGGTAATGAGATAAGATCCCACATGTCATTGTCCTTCATGGACTTAATCTCCTCATTCATGGCATCGATCCACTTCAGAGAGTTAGAAATTTCTATGGCTTGATGAAAGTTGATCGAGTCATCTTCCATCACTCCGATGTCTACCTGATGTTCTTGAAGAAATACAATGTAATCATCTGACACTGCACTTCTCTCTAGTGGATCTCCTTAATGGCATAGGTTCTTGAGGTGCTAGAGGTTGTTCTTCTGGAATAATTTCTTGAATGAGAGATTCTCCTATATTGTCTTGATATGTTGTGTCATGATCAATGTTTGGGACACAGTCTTGGTCAATGCTAATAAACATGTGGGACTATCAACATATTCATCCTAAAATAAAAAATCCCTAACTAAATCTTCCACCGCAAACTCAGCATCTTCAAAGAAATGGGCATTTCCCGTCTCAAAATCAACCTAGTTGTGAGATCATAAAACTTGTACCAATAAAATAGTAACTCAACGTCCGTAAGTCCAATTTCTTTTCATTAGGCCTATAAGGCCTTTTCTTTTAGTACCATTGAGGCAAACGCCTTGAGGCTCGTCTGCATACAGAAACAACCCTCCATGCTCCCCTTATTTGCCTTGGCCGAGCAAGTGAACCCAAAATGACCGCGACCCACTTCTTCATCGTATTCATAATGAGTCGCAAAGTGCTTGGAGTACCTAAAATTTTTAACTAACTCAACCTCACACTCGCTTCCCTCAGGAAGGAGAAAACTGGAAAAGTAGAAGAATAACCCAGACAACTGCATGCCCAAAAATTGTGAACACAAACCCAATATAAAACTAAAAAATCACAACAGAAAAAAATCATAAAAATCAGACATGGATTTGAGATTGATATGTATAAGACATTCTTCAAAAGAGCTCGATCAATCTGCACTCCTTCACGTTCATGATCAATCTAAATTGAGAAGATACTATTAACTAACTACTTCATCATCAATCTATATTAACACTTTGGCAAACTACACAAAACAAAAAGAGATACCACTTTTAAAATTTGATATTTAGCCAGCCTCGGGATTGATGGATCCCTCCTTGAGTTTTTTGAAAATAAAAAACCAAAATAAATTCAGCTAATTAAGAAAGAAGCTCAATATTAATTCATAATGAAAGAGAAGGAAATGAAATGGTGTGATCTTGCAACAAAAATGAATCTCACTGGTTTTACATCTTTGTACACCTCAAAACAAACAACTAACACAACTATTTGGGATGAAAGGCACCATTCCTTGTACTTAGCATAATACCCAATCTCGAGATTGTACCAGCTTCAGCACTCTATTGTTGCTTCTCTTTGAAAATATCAAGCAAGATTCTCTTTGTTTCAAGCTCTACAAAGGAAATAGAAATACTTATAAAAATGGTAAACATATAGATATAGTTCTTATGCACTAAAATACATACTTCATCAACGACCAATTAGTCCATACTGGTGCACATTCATGCAGTAAGCTATAAATCAACAATTTTGAACTTACATACATATAACAGAAGATGCGAGGTAGTTAAAAGAGCAAATTAACAAGATGGGCAATAATAGTATTATGTTATTAACATATCTAAACTTCACATACCTATTTCAATAGTATTCTTTTATTTTCTTGGATGCCTTTTAAACATTCTCACTGCAACAGAAAGAAAGAAAAGTTGAAAGTTATGTATGATTGTGTTAACCACCATATATATTTACTTTAACAAACATGTTGACTTACCCATTGAGCCTAAGAAAGTCATTAAACATGTTAAGAAGCTAAGCTCACATGTACTTCTGTTCTGTCAAGCAAGCAATTGACCAATAACATTAGAAGGTTAAAGAAACACTCCAATACTTAAAGAAACACTCCAATACTTAAAGAAACATAGAAGGTTACATGCAAGAGATTAATCAACTGATAAATTGACCAGAGACTTCTCTCAGTAATAGATATGTAATAGGGAATTTCTTGAATCCCTATCATAAGTTTGTATTGAAACAGGTATATGAGGCCTTCAGGATTCAACTTACAGAAAAGTTGTTCCATATTTGTGGGATCATGGCTAAGAGAAAATGGCATGTGTTGATGCTTGTTAAATATCATTAGGATAATAAAAAAAAGCAAGCCGCAATCAGATTGATAATAAACACGCACATCTTTCAAACCCTATATGCCTAGAAATTATGAACACAAACCCCATAAAAACTCAAAAATCATAACAACATACAATTAAGATTGAAACCCACCTTGCCTGAAAAAAATCCTTACCTCTTGTTGTGAGCTGCAAAATCGAAGTAGGAGAGAGCTGGGAGATAAAGCTATGCACAAAGATGAAGTAGTGATAACTACAAGAGAGAGATTGCTACGAGACAAGAGAGAGATAGAGAGAAAGCTGTGAGAGATAAGTTGCGATGACGCTGAAAGAGAGAGCTTAGAGAGAAAGAGTTTTGTGAGAGAGCTGATAGAAAAAGCTTTTTGAGAAAGAGCTTCATAGATAGTAGAGGTATGATCGAGAGAGAACTGTGAGATATTGAAGAGAAAGCTATTGAAGAGAGAGTCTGATTAATTAGGAGCGGGCTCTGCTCTCTCTTCTTCAACGAAGCTGAAGCCTTAGGTTGTGGGTTTGGCTTTTGAGAGGGAGAAGCTGCAAAAGAGAGAGGCAAGTCCTTCATTGTCGACTTATGTTGGAGTTTGAGGTTGAAGATCGAGAGCTTCTGAAAGAGAATCACAAAGGAAAGTCATCACTGAAGGAAAATCGCGGGCTTCAGTGAAATGATTGTTGTATTTTGAGTGAAGGGAAATACCCAATTTTTTATAAGTCCCACTTTCGGTAATACAAGTCCCGTTTAACTTATTTCACACTCCCAATTTTTTTATCTTTTTAACAAGAAAATTTTTATCAGATTCACAAAAAAGCTAGTTGTTTTGAGTATATTGTAAAAAGAGACCATGAATCTTGTATTCAAATCTATTGTATATCATATTTGTTGTAGTGATTGTGTCTAGTAATCGAACTTATATTAAACTCAGAACAAACCAAATTAGAAGCACACATTTCTTAGCACGCCAAGCGTGATATGATAATTGATGTATTACTTCTTCCTATATCCTTCAGCTCCACAGAAGTAGGGGTATTCACGGTTCAGTTTGGACAGTTTTTTGGCTAAAACTGAACCAAACTGAAACTTCGGTTCGGCGATAACACTGAACTGAACCGTGAATACTAAAAGAACCGAATCAAATCGTGAGTTTTGGTTTAGTTTGGTTCGATTATTCGGTTTGATATTATTAATTAAAAATACTTTTTTAATGATATTATTGAAAAAACAAATATAAAATTAAAGTTTTGTTTCGGTTCGGTTCAGTTTTATAAGAAATTATATATAAGAAAATAAAAAAATCATATAAATTTAAAGTTTCGGTTCGTTTCAAAAAGCACCAAATTCCGAACCGAACCGAAACTTCAGTTCGGTGATTTTCCCGAACTGAACCAAACCGAATATTCATAAAGAACTGACCGAACAGATCATTTCGGGTCAGTTTGGATGGTTCAATTCGGTCTTGAACACCCCTATACAAAAGTAACAACTATTGTCTTCCAGGTCAATCGGTTTCTTTTGTTATTTCTTATGTAGTGTTGTATCGGCAGCTACCTTGTCCTATTTCATTATCTTTCCCTTGCCTTTATCCTTAGTAGTCGATGCCAGGTAAGCATTCTCTATCTTATCATGTTTTACCATTTCCTCTTCTGGATCATAGTGTGAGATGAGCTCATTCAGAGATCAAGTCTCCTTCTGACAGTTATGGCTCACCTTCAACTGGCTAAACTGTGCCGGAAGGGATAATAGAACCAGATTCACGAGCAAGTCTTTAGAGAGTTTAAGCCTTAGTGCTTTCAACCTTGAAACAAAGTGAGACATTTTCATAATGTACTCCATGATATTGCTTTTACCTATATACCTCATTGAAATTAGGTATGACAAGAGCTTATCATTTTCTGCCTTTTCGTTCTTGACAAACCTCTTTTTAATATCTGCAAGGCAATCCTTAATCATAGTAATCTTTTCAGATATAGTGCCCCTGAATGTTTCTGGAATGGTCTTTTTCATGATCAGCATACACATGCGATTTGATTTCTTCCACCTTTCCATATCCCTCTTTTCATCAGAAGTACTCTTATTCGTAAAAGGTGAAGGAGAGTCCTTAACACTAGATCAAGATCCATAACTTCAAGAACTATCAAGAGATTATCCTTCTGTTACTTGAAGTTTGAGTCATAAAATACCTTATTTACTTGATGTTGGCATGTAATAGCTTAATAGAGAACAATTAACCAACCTACAAGATCATATAAATCTCAAATAATAATAATAAATTCAAACAAAAGTAAACACCATCACAAGCACCGAACACTCCATTAATATTTTGATTTTGATCAAAATTATTAATTTGTAAGTGATATCTTAGTGTAGTAATCAAAAATTGATGATAAAAAAACATATCGAACAAGAAACCTTCATTTGGGCCGATTTATTGTTCACATATAAAATTAAATAATCATCACATATTTATTATCACAGAAGCATATGTAATTCTGTTAAATATTTTTCTTCTTTTGCACATAAGTTACACACATATATAACATTTTATATTTCAAGATAAATTAATTTTCACAAGAGAAGTCATTTTGGTGACATGTTGCTTCGACAAATTCATCTTAAAATATATACATACTAATGTTCAAATTAAAAATTGTTCCAAATTTATATCTTAAATTAATTGATAAATAATTAATTTTACGATCCTTAAAAAAATTATTTTGAAATTATTTTAACCCAAAATAAAACAATTCATTTGATAATCCTAGAAAAATTTAAAATTATTTTAACCAAAAATTCAAAAATAATCAAAATAATTTATTTGAAAATATTTAAATTAAAATTAACTTTAAGATCCCTACAATTAATTTAATTAAAAATCAATCCTTAAAATCCTTAAAGTCATAAAACCCATTGTGTACTTTGGGCAATGCCCGCAGCATCTAGTCTTGTGGGCTCGGGAAGACCCCAGTCCCTTGTTTTGTGCTGCGGGCTTAGCCCACAGTATCTACCATGTGCTACGGGCCAAGCCTGCAACATCTTATTTTTTTTAAATCAATCACTTTATGTTCGCGAGTCAACTAGACTCGTGAACTTGCCAAACCCTAATGTTTCATCTTCAACATGGTCACCGGTCTCCCATTGCCACAGTCGTCGATTGTGACCGCTTTTGGCGTTGCGGTCAACAACCGCAGCTCTACCATCCGCCGCGACCTGGTCGTGACTTCCTGACCGTCATGATCAGATCTGGTCGCGGCTTCCTTGCCGACGCGCTCAGACGGCGCGCCAGTCATTTTTCTCTATCAGATCACTAATTACGCTGGCCGGTAGTCTAAAATTGAAAATACATCAAAAAACGTACCAAAAATATAATGTTCTTAAATCTAATAATTATTTAACAATTATCAAATTAAAGAACTCTATAAATAATCATTGAATAAAAAATCCGTTCTCAAATCTAATAATTCTATCATACAATTATTAAATTCAAGAATACTGAAAAATAGACATATAAATATGTATAATCATGGATGTAAACTTAAAAACCGATTCTCAATGATTCAACATGATTTGTTGTGATACCACTTGTTAGATTCAAAAACACTTTCGGTATAAATTGTATCTCAATAAATTCCAAGAACTCATGTTGAACACATCAAAAATCAATTTACTGTAAAGTGGAAGCGTACCTGAATCCATAGCAGTAGATCGTAATATAGAGCCGAGCGGATGGCCTTTCAGATCTACACGATTCTCTATTAGAGAGTCTCATTTGATTAAGCCTCTTGATTTTCTCTCTAACTTTGAGATATTAGGGAGAATAGATTGATTTTCCTTTTTAAGCACGTGACATGTGGACCATAACCAATTATAGACAATTTATTTTTTAGTATTTATATTTTAACCCATCATAAAAATAAAAATTACCCTAAACTCTCTACACATTAAAGGGTCCACAACCTATCAGATGCAGTAAAACCCCAGTTATCTAAAACCTTAGTTGATGACTTTTAAATAGATTTATATTTATTTGCACTCAGCAATGCATAATTATTTACATATAAGTTCAACGTTGGATTAAGGATCCAACAAACAATGTGATATTTTTTTTGCAGAAAATAAAATCGGATACATTCTCGAGCTAGAAGATAAACCGAAGAAAACAATCAATTTTTTTCTGCAGCCAAAAAAATCACAGAACAACGAACCAATATTCTTGAGCTCGAAGATAAACCAGCCAAAAGAATCGAGGAACAACGAAGAACCAGTGAGTAATCCCTCGAGCTCAAAGATGAACCAGCCAAAAATCGATAATTTATGCAAAAGAAGAGAAGAAAATCGTCTTTGTTCACGATGGAGATCTTCAAATCTTCGAGTGGGTTGGTTTCTTCGAGCTCTGCAGTTTTCCTTCTGAGCTTTTCTGATTCATTCATGATGCAAAGTTTTTCTTCTTTTGGTTTCTTCTTATTTCTTCGAGTTGTTGGTTTCTATTTCTTTAAAGGATCTCTCTCTCTCTCTCTCTCTCTCTCTCTCTCTCTCTCTCTCTCTCTCTCTGTTTCACTACAACAAAAAAAGACTACGATAGCGGCCAAATAACATTATCATTGGGTTTCGATAGCGTTTCTGGAAACGATATGTATATCGACGTTATTAAAAGTCTGTTACTGATGATAACGTCTTTAAACGCTATAAAAAAACCTACTATAACATTTTTTAAACGCCATCAAAAGTTTTTTAAACGCCTTTAAACGCTATCAAAGCCTTTCATAGCATTTAAAAATCGCTATAAAAAATCTTTCATAGCATTTAAAAAACGCTGTAACAAGCCTTTCATAGCATTTAAAAATCGCTATAAAAAATCTTTCATAGCATTTAAAAAACGCTGTAACAAGCCTTTCATAGTGTTTTGTAAATGTTGTAGTAGGCCTTTTATAGCGTTTTATAAATACTATCGTAGGTCTTTCATATCCTTTTATAAATGCTATCGTAGGTCTTTCATAACATTTTTCATTACTTATTGTTTTGTTAATGTTATTAAATGCTTTTTATAACTTTTTTGTTACTTATACATACAATTGTATAAATATAAAAAATAAATAACTTTTCAGAAAATATCACCAAATAACAAAATCACTTATCATTTTATTTAATTAGTCAAAATTGTTACATACTAATTGTTTACTAGAAATCACATCTAAAATGATAATTACATATTGATTTTTACATCGAGCAAGCAAAAGTAATTTATTCCAAAAAACTAAAATCTAGTATAAATTCACAGCTTGGTACTGAAGGTGGAGGTACCCTAGGAGGTCCACTTGGTGGTTGGAGGTGGTGGCGCAGGTAGCTGCCTTGGTAATGCTTCAAGAGAAGATCAAAGTATTGAACCAAAGTATAGATAATCCATTCAGATGAAACATCAAGCCTCCTATTCAAAATAGTACAATCTAAATGATCAACAACTAAGAAATGACATTAAATAAGAAAATTAAGAATTAGTGGCAGACTTACAACATTCCATGATATAGTATAGTCGTTGAGAGAAACTAAATTCTGACATTTAACTGCCGACCATGTTATTTATCTTCTATCTCAATATGCAACATTTAACAAGGAGCCAAGTTTACATAAACAATGTCTTATAAGACCATAACAAAGCTTAAGTGGCAGGGAAGGTTCATAACAACATTATGCCTTTCAAATTCATCATTTCCCTCATCTCCAAAAGGAAGAAAAAGAAAATAGATTAAATATAAATTGCATGAAAGTATAAGGATTACATTGAAGATTCTCAGATAAGCCTTCATATGATTGAAAAATGAAAGAACCTGGTGTATAAGTCTTCATATGATTATTTGTTTTAATAGGGAAAGATAAAGTTCTCGTGATTGAACCAAAAAAGTAGGTGTGAAAACAATAAAAATTTGAGAAATAAAGTACTTCCATGAAAACATCATGTTAATATCTCCAACTATTGAACAAAAAGACTTAATGGTTAATTCATGAAAAGATAGTCACAGTATCATATGTGAATAGTGAATACATTTATCCCTAACTCTCAATATTATTTTAAAGAATCATACATTAAGAGAAATTTATTTTATGGGAGAATGTTATAACAGATTTCAGTGACTGTGATAAACTTTTTACATTTTCCTAAACTCAAAGAGAAATGAGGAAAAAAAGAGGGCAAGAAAACAAAATGTAGTCCGGGGTCCAAGCATACATCAACAAAAGTTTATTGATATTGAAATCCAAATGCAATTAAATGATAAAACGGTATTACGCAACACCATAGCTCCCACTTACCCAATTATTCAACTACAAAGCTCAAACACAGTTGAAAATAGAGACTTTGGGGCTCACATATTTTCTTTCCACTCTAAAAAAGTCAAAGAAGCAAGCTGAGAAAATAACAAAAAACAGAGAACAAATAAGTAAGCAACGAGGACAAGTGGGTTCATACCAGAAAAAAATAGAGGATAAATGAGTAAGCAACAAATACAAGTGGGTTCATACGAGATTGCATGGGTAACTTTGATTTAATGTTCATTCCTGCATATCCCATTTGCAATACATCCATTACCAAGAATGGCATCAAATCACCAACCATAAAAAATAGAGGATATGTGGTAAGCAATAAAGACAAGTGAGTTCATACCAGATTACATGAGTAGCTTTGATGTAATGTCCATTCCTGCATATCCTATTTGCGATACATCCATTGCCTTTTTATAGAGAGAAACTGATGGAGAGAGAAAGAAAGAGTTTAAGTAAAGAGAATGAAAAATGTGGGAAGCCATAGATATAAAAGAGACTTTTAAAACAGAAATGTGAGGAAAATCAATCTTTCTTGCATAAAAAATAGAGAAATAAACCGTTGAAGCTTGATTTCTTGCACCGCCTACTACTAAGACTTATCAGGCTCACGTAAAGGCAGTTTTCATATTTAAACAAAGAAATATGTAAAAGCTACTAATACCTCAAACATGCTACAAAATATCAAATTTAAACAAAGAAATATGTAAAAAAACTACAAATACTTAAAAAAGTGATACAAATTATCATATTTAAACAAAGAAATATGTAAATACCATCAAATTAAAAAAAAAATATCTAAATTAAACACTGCGATAACCAGACTTGTGATAGAGCAGATGAGCAAGCCGGGGAACTAAAACAGTTTGATTCATGAAAAATGAGTTTTTGGTGCTTGTATGAGTACACTAATTTAATAGAATCTATAGTTCAACTGGTTAAGAGATTTATCTTACTTCTACCAGGTGACTTTGAAGAAGAGGAAATAACAACTGCTAACTATCTTTTTTTACAATGAGTCGATTGGAGAGTCAACAAGAATCCCACTATGGTGGATTTCATGAGAGAGAGAGAGAGAGAGAGAGAGTCATGGTCTGAGATTAGTAGACGGTGAGTAAAACCCAGCAAAATATTATGTGAAGATTTCAAGACTTATCGGTGAGTCAAGCATTACTGCTCGTCCAATTGGAGAAAACTATAAGGATTCAACATATTTTCTGTGAAGGACTAGCGCTATGGAGAACAATGGTGATTAGGAGAAAAGGAAGTAACATAGTTTACTATAGAGCTTCAAGGGCATCTGGTTGTGAAGACCATTCAGTGACTACTACAGGCATCATTTTATCAAAAGATAAATTCCAACAAAAAGAATGTGAGAAGGTTTGTTATGCTTGCAAAATGGGTAAAGAAACAATCTCAGGCGAGGATACATACCTTATTTGTTTCTGAAAGTGTAAGAATGGTGAGCTGCTTTAGCTTGTGAACTTGATCAGGGACCAAGTGTGGAAGATGGCTAGAACGGTGAGCTAACAAGATATCAGGGACCAAATCATTCACTCAAACTTTAACATTAATCCAACTAGGAGAAGTTTGGCACACTAATTAACTCGGTAAACCCTAATCAAAAGAAGAAAGAAAAGATTCAGACAAACTTAGACACACTGGCCCTAATCAACTTAGATAAACTCAAAAATCATAAAAATCAGACACAAAATCACTAAAATCAGACAAAATTTTGAGAATGAAGTCTTACCTCTATTCTGAGCTGTGAGGTCGAAGTAGAGAGAGTTGTGAGACAAAGCTGAGAGAGTGAGAGCTGAAGGGAGAGCTTGTTGCCATAAGAGAATCTCTGATGAAGATGGGATATCTGCGAGAGAGCTTCAAGAGAGAGATATGAGAGATAGAGAGAGAGAGAGAGAGAGAGAGAGCTGACAGAGAGTGTTCGTTGGGGAGCTTTGTGATCGACCTTTGAGAGAGCTACTATAAAGGGAGAGAGAGAGATATATAGTGTGAAATAGCTCGTTGATGAGCTTCGAGAGAGCTCGTTGGGGAGCTTCGTGATCGAGCTTCGAAGAGCTATTATACAGAAAGAGGAAGACACGAGTTTGGGGTAAGAATGGGTTACTGTACTGAAAGAGAGAGACGCTGGTTTGGGAAAGAGAGAGCTATTGTACTGAAAGAGAGAGACGCGGGTTTGGGGGGATCTTTCATTTGGTAAGAGACGCGGGTTAATTTGGCGCTTGTGAAAATTTCACTCCACGCTCCGCGCTTTTTAGTTTTATTGCGTTTTGGAGCAAAATACTGTTGTGTTGTTCTATAACAGCACATAATTGTTGTAGTGTTTCTAATAAACGGTACACGTGAGAGAGTGTTATTTTAGTCTAATTTAAAATGTGCAAGGATTAAAATGGTCAATTATAAAGTGTAGGGATATGATATGTACAAATTTAAAAGTACAATGGTGTTTATTACATTTCAGCATTAGTTCAATTATAAATTCTAAAATTAATTAATTGAATTGATAATCATGAGCATAAAATAGAGAACCAGACGAGAGAGAGCGACTGCCGACTTTTAGGCTAAATATATTACTACGCGACCATTTACTGCATGTAAAGGGTTTTAAGTCTTCTTGGGAAGGAAGAGGTTGAGAACTTGTGTAAATGTCACATGTGCTATGCAATCATTATGGAGCTTAAGACAAAGCTCCAACTTGAATGCTATTCAAGCATTATGGAGCTCAACTTGCTTGATATGATTGAATCAGTTGTTCTGAGACAAAAAATAACTAATTCATTTTCTCCAATTCACACATCTCACGTCCTGATAGTCTATTTACAATTCAACATCAACAAAGTTTGTATACCCAATTTTCTTTGTCATATAGTCATTTGCCTTACAACCTTATGATGGGGCTTAAACTAGCAATTTATCCTTTCCCAAAGACAAGGAATAATATATTAGTATAAGCGATTACACATTGCACATTGCACATAGAAAGTGCGGTAAGGAGTCAACTCGATTGGTTCATAGTCATACCTCAAGACTTTTTTTAGCACACTCCAACGCCATTCGTCCTTTTTGTTGCAGAAGCTGAAGTAAAATTGGAAAAACTGAAAACTGAATTAAGGTAAAAAGAAATGCATTTCAACTCAACAGATGCTATACAATGGCGTAGGGGGTAAGCGATTCGTTCTGTGAGGTTTACAGGGTTTTAGCGAATCGAACCTTAAATGTAGTTTTCTAAAACTAAAAATTGAATTAAACTGAAACTCAGATAACAATCGAACCGTGGAAAAAATGTGAAAACCGGACCAGCCAGTAAAACTAAAATTTAACAGAATAAAAAAAAACACAAACTATACGAGTAGCAAGTTCAACTTTCCCCTAATCTCTAACAATATAATCCCCAAATCCTAACAAAATCAACAAAGATTTTTTGCTAAAGTATACCTCTGGATAATAAAATTTATAAAAATACACCCCTGCCCTAATTTTCGCTAATCTATACCTCTGAATCACATTTCTGTCATTTTTTCTCTTTTTTTCCTCCATTACCTTTTTTACACGTTGTCCAATCAAATGTCAAATTCTATTTCACTCAACACTCAACCTCCCTACCAACCTCCATTACACTCATTTCTCCTTCTTCAAGCATCGTGTAACATCTTGTACACTACATGAAGATTATACGATCATCGTGATACACTATAAGAGCATCGTGTAACATCTTCTACACTACACGAGTACTACACGATCATCGTGTAGTGTACACGAGGACTACATGATCATTGTATAGTGTAGACGAGGACTACACGATCATCTTGTAGTCATCCTGTACACTACACGATGGTCGTGTAATCCTCATGTACACTACACAATCATCGTGTAATATTCCATTTCATGTAGACTTCTTGTACTGAATTCCTTCTTTGATGTATATACAAATATGTTTGAAGTTTGAATTTTTGTAATTTGTGATGGAGATTGGGAGAAAATGGTACAACATAGTCTTTTAATGGAGAGAAGACCAAATTACTGGAGATATCAACTAAGTGCACTTACCACGAGCTATCAGGTTTATTGCATGAAGAACTCCAAATAGAAGTCATATCTCCTGCCTTCCTGCTGAAAATTTAAATGATAGAGATTTACAGTTCTTTGTTAAAGAGAATAGATCAGAATCACTTCGAATCTCATTATTTGTAGGTACCAAACCTAAATTTTTTCCATCTTAAAGTTAGGTTCCTAAAACCACAATGTCACAACAACCTCGGGTTCTAGAAACTACAAGGTTTTATCAAAGTTGGGTTCTTGAAACCATAATGTCACAATAACCTCGAGTTCCTGAAACTACAATGTCACATCAACCACTACATGAAAGCATTCCTCGCTTTGAGAATGTTGATCATTTTGAAAGGAACTATCATTATGATGATGTTTTTTATCATGACGATTGTAACGAACTTGGTGACGAGAATAATGTTTTTTAGGATGAGGATTTTGATGATGGTGATGATGATTTTCATTAGATGGTGTATGATGAAGCCATTCATGGAGATGACCCTAATGAAGATATCCATGAAGACGACCATACAACAATACCAAATTTGAATACTGGTCCTGAACCCGAGATCACTCGTCATCACGGCCTGATTTGAATGAACAATGTCATGGGTCCAGTGAGCTACGAGTTAATTTGAATTAGCTTGTATCGGACACAATAAGTATGGATGACTATACAATGATAAAGGCGAGTCAGTTAAGATTGCTCGTATGATGGTCATCTCGAGAAATTTCGAGTTTCAGGTCTTCAAGTCAACACCATCAATGTTGGTACTTATATGTACTGAGAAAACATGCGAATGGAGGTTACGAGCCATGAAACTGCAAAACTGTCAATACTTCAAAGTTACAAAGTTCATCAATACACATACATACACATTTGAAGTATTGAGACATGAACACCATCAGGCTTCATTTTCATTGATTGGTCATTGTATAAGATCTAAATACATGGGTTTTGGACGTATATATAGGCCAAAAGACATAATGGAAGATGTTTGGCTTGATCTTGATGTCAACATAAATTACCATAAGGCATAGATGGGTTATGGAATATGCTTTGGAATTAATTCGAGGGTCATCTAAAGACAACTAAAGGATGCTCCCAGCATATTGTCACATGTTAGAATAAAAAAATCTAGGTTTTTTTTGCCATCATAGGATCTACATAATTATCGTCTACTCATCATGTAGTCTACAAGATAAGTACACGATCATCGTGTACCCATCGTGTAGCCTCAAAGATGGGAACACGATGTTTGTGTACTCATCTTTGAGTCTACATGATGTGTGTGTACCCATCATGCAGACTACACGATGTCCATGTAGTCTTCATGTACACTACAAGATAAGTACAAGATGATCGTGTAACCATCGTGTAGTGTACACGATGGCTACACAGACATCGTGTACCCATCGTGTAGTCTTCAATATGGGTACACGAATCTCGTGTATCCATCCTATAGACTATGTACTCTACCGATTTTAATACAACAATATTAAATATTTTTCAGGGACAATAACACATATAAGGAGCAGGATCATTTTACATATTTTTTCATGGCTCTTGGACCATCTGTTCATGGATTTCTTAACTGTATACGACATGTCATTGATATTGACTCAACAACCTTAAAAGCCAAATACAAATGAGTATTATTTGTTGCAACAGCAAATGATGGGAACAACCAAGAATATCTCATTGCATTTGACATTGCAGATTCAGAAAATAATTATTCATGGGAATAGTTTTTCCATAAACTTCACGATCTAATCGGTGAGCTGGAAGACTTTGTGTTTATATCCAACATGCATACAAGTATATTAAATGATGTACTGGTTTACTTTCCCAATGCGATTCATGGAGCTTGCATCTTCCATATGGGCCAAAATATCAAATCAACTTATTAAAAGGAAGACGCGTTGTTTTTTAAAGCAGTAAAGGAATACCGTAAAACAGAATTCGATCGACTGATGAATAATTTTACATTTGCATTTATGAAAATCTCATTGAAACACGTCAGTGGGGGAGTTGAGAGGTGGGCACATTTCTGTTTTGATGGAAGGTGGTACAATATAATGAGTACAAACATCACAGAATATTTGAATGAGATTTTGAAAGATGCTAGAAAACTTCCTATAACATGCCTTATAGAACATATCTGTGACATGTTATGATGATAGTTCTATGAACGACGGACCGCCACATGTAAAGTCACCTCGCAGATGGAAGATTGGATTGAGACGGAGCTTAAAAAGAAGCATATTGCATCACGATCACTATCATTGTTTTCTTCTGACATCCACGAGTTTCATATCGCGGGTAGGGGTAGGTAAACTTACATCTCAAGACTTGTACATGTCTGGAATTTGATCTTGATTAAATTCCATGCAAGCATGCATTAGCTGCATGACAGTAGCGCAATATTTCCACATATATACAATATGTGTTCGATGTACTATAAAATAAGGCTATAATTGCTGCATATGCAAAACAAGACATCCTCTCTGAGATCAAGCAGATTGGGTCATCAGCCAGGAGTTTCAAAAAAATATGGTACTGTCACATATAATGAGGCCCCAGAGTGGCAGACCTAGGATAAAAAGATTTCCTATCTAGAGGTAAGGAAGTAATAAGAAGGAAGTGCACACGTTGTAGGAAAATTAGCCATAACCCACAAACGTGCAGAAATCCAATTCCTCTCTCTCAATGTGATGACCAATCCACTGCCACTTAAACTAAAAATATTGACTTTTGTAATATTGTCATGAAGTTTAAATATTAATATGGAAGTCATCGTGTATTCTACAAGAAGCTTACACAGTGACCATGAAGTCATCGTATAGCCTATAATAAGCTTACATGATGATCATGAAGTCATCATGTAGCCTACAAGAAGCCTACACGATGATCATGAAGTCATCGTGTAGTCTACAAAAAGCCTACACGGTGACTTTTGATGACTATGAAGTCATCGTGTAGTCTACAAGAAATTGGGATATAAACATATAATAACTAAAATGAAGCATTCAACAGCATATAAAAAATTGGGCATTAAAAAAACCATAAAATATGTAAAGTATAAAAAATACATATCTAAGTTATAGAATAAAAAATTATTTCAGTACTACTTTTCCACGTGTAAGTAACTCAATTGCAATTGTTCTTCGATATTCTGACATTTTTGTTTGAGTTATTTCTTCGAGATCCATCCATATGAGAGTGCTTTGAAAAACTTAAGGGAGAATACCCTACAATCAAAGCTACAAAACACATGAAATGCAAAAACACAATTAAATGATATGCATGAAATTATAAGTGCATGGTGTAATAAAATATATATATTTCACTTACTCATTCTCTTATTGTGGACACGGCATGACCTCATATTCCCAGGTATTTTTGGGTTGAAGCTCCTTTCTTTTCTGATAAATGTTCATTATTTGAAGCAGGCGATGAACAATCTTTATATAAGGTTTCATCAATTCAAGATACAAAGAGCGTTGATATAACATGTTCATGGAGTTATAAATACGAACTAAGTAGCCATTCAAATCAAGCTCCACCACTATCTAATATTTTTTATTCACATTCATTGGAAAGACAACCTATAGAAATTGATAGACAAGAATAAATATTAGCCTTTATAAGTAAAAATAGTGTGTTTACTAGCTTTTTTTTACAAGACATACCTTATCAGACTATTCACAATCCCTTCCAAAGTTCGTCTACAAGCAAAAAATTGAGTACTGGAGAGAATCCTCAACCTCAAGAGTGAAGCCCGCGGAATTTTGCTAAAATATTTCACTCGACCGGACATGTTTTCCTGTAATGTCACGGGAGACATTGTAAAGAAATAAAAATGGTCATGAATTGTACATGTTTCCATGAAGGCATCGTGTACACTTCATGAAGTCTACACGATGCCCGTGAAGACATCGTGTAGACTACATGAAGTTCAAAAACATAAAACATCTTACTTACCTACAGAATCAAATCACCAACAGTGACTCTAATGTGAAGGTTGTACTCCTGTAAATCTGTCTGAATGAGCATCAATTATGCATTGATATGCTGTAATGTAGGATTACAAACCTCACATCAAATTCAATGTAATCTAATATTTATTACAATGCAGGAGTACAACCCCCACATCAGAGTCAATGTAATCTAATCTTTATTACATAGTAGCATATCGATGCATGCTTGGAGCTCATTCAGAGGGATTTACAGGATTACAACCCTCACATCAAAGTCATTGTTGGTAATTTGGTTCTGCAGGTAAGTAAGATGTTTTATGGCTGTGAACTTAATGTAGTCTACACGATACCTTCAAGGGCATCGTGTACACTTCATGATCGTTTTTTATTGCTTTACAATGTTTCCCGTGACATTACTGGGAACCTGTTTGGCCGAGTAGAAGAGTTTGAGCAAAATCCTGCGAGCTTCACTCTTGAGGTTGAGGATTCTCTCTGAACTTTCAAAGGGACTATAAAGAGTCTGATAATGTATGTCTTGTAAAAAAAAGTTAGTAAACATATTTTTTTTTACTTATAAAGGTCAATATTCATTATTATCTATCAATTTCTATAGGTTGTCTTTCCAATGAATGTGAACGAAAGTCATTGAATAACTATGGAGCTAGATTTGAATGGCTAATTAATTCATATTTATAACTATATGAACACGCCACATCAACGCTCCTTATATCCTGAATTGATGACAACTTATATGAAGATTGTCACGCGTCTGCTTCAAATAATGAACACATAGGAAAAGAACGGAGGTTCAACCCAAAGATTTGTCAGAATATGAGGTCATGTTGTGTCCACAACAAGAGAATGTATAAGTGAAATATACATATTTTTTAAAGTCCATTATGCACTTATAATTTTATACATATTATTTAATTGTGTTTTTCATTTCATGTGTTTTGTAGCTTTGATTGTGGGATATTCTCTCTTGAGATTGTCGAAACCCTCACATATAGGATGAATCTCGAAGAAATAACTCAAATGAAAATGCCAGAATATCGGAGAAGAAATGCAATTGAATTATTTGCACGTGAAAAAGTAGTATCGAAATACTTTTTTATTCTATAACTTGGATACTTTTTTACTTTTTTACTTTTTTTGTACTAGGTCGGCCACTTTACCGCCAGCTCGTTATAGGTGGCAATACCACCTTTTTTTAACCTTCTGGCTGATGATCAAATCTGCTTGATTCTCAGAGGATGTATTGTTTCCGCATACGCAACAATTAGAATCTCATTTTTATAGTATCATCGAACACATACTGTATGTGAAATTATTGCGTTGCCGACATGCATCTAACACATGCTTGCATGGAAGATGAAGAAGACGATTAAAACTTTTCTTGAAAATGAAGAAGACGATGAAATATTCTCCATCATCAGCATGAATAAGATGAAGAAGAAATGACGAAGAAGTTGAAGAAATGAAAAACAAAGAAGGAGAAATGAGGCTAATGGAGGTGGGTAGAGAGGTTGAGTGTTGAGTGAAGAAGAATTTTACATTTGATTGGACAACGTGTAAAAAAGACAATGGGAAAAAAGAGAAAAATTGATGGGAATATGAGCGAGGGGTATAGTTTAGTGAAGATTAGGACATGAATATACTTTAGATTCAATTATCCAGAGTATAGTTTAGTAAAAAAAACCATCAACAAAAACAAATAAAATGAGGTGCTGGGAGAGAGATTAACAAAATCATTTTAAAAAATGAAATCCTTAGCAAAAGTATATTGGAAAATGTAGGCTTGATTATATAAAATTAATAACCTCCAAAAGCCAAGTATAAAAAAGTCTCTACTTGACTCAGTTCTCTGCTGTACTTGGAAGAAAAAAAATGCATGCCTGTTTGCTTCGTTGAGTTTCTGCTCTCTCCTTTTCTCGAACAATCTCTCTGCTTTGAACCTGTGGAAATAATTTAAAACACAACAAACTAGAAGGAGATAGAGGTGCATAGTCGCTTGCTGTGCAGAGGCTTGTCTCCTTCATGGTCAACGAAGATTGAGGCTTGAGTTGCTTCTGCCTCAATAGTAGCAGATCTTTGTTGTCTGCTTGAGTTAGAGCGACGGAGGGGACTTGAGAGTTAGGGTTTTTAAAATGAGAAGCTTAGATTTAGGGTTATAAAATGAGGGGAATGACGTGTGAATTAATGGTCTGAGAGTGAGAGGGCTCTATATATATAAAATAACAAAACTACACAGTTTTAAATTCTGGGGATTTTACAATTGTAAAAAAATGGACAGCCAGAATCACCTCCTCGACACTACTACCGAAGTGATGTGATAATTTCTAATTTTTTTTCTTCTTTTTAATTTTTTCTCTTTTCTACTTTAGATCTTGGCCGTCCATTGTTTGAATGGCGGGCCAAATTGAACATAACTCTCTCATGCTCTATGGAACATGAGAGAATCTCGGTCCCTCTATAGACCTCGTGAATAAGGTAAAGGTATCTAACAAGATTGACGAGGTCTCTTAAAGGATCTTGTGAACGACACCTTCTTAAAGGCCACTTAAAGTGGTTTGCTACCTCTATTTTTTATGGGTCGTCAAAGAAACTCGCCTCTTAGCAAAATTCACTTAAAAGAATAGACGATCCAGATTTAAAACATGAAAAAGAAAAAAAGAAAAAAAAATAAAAGTTGTCATATCACCTCAACAATAATGCCGAGGTAATAGTGGATGTTCGTTCTATAATGAACGACCACGATTAAAGAAATAGATCCCCTCTTGTTAAGATCCCTAACATGAGGGGATCTATTTCCATAAAAACCCGTAGGTTGACGGTGTATCTTTACTATTGGAATTATACTTGCTTTGGTGGTGATGACACATCTGACAGTGTAATACATTGGAACTAGTTTATTCACTTCGCACTAAAGATGAATTTAGTTTAAAAAAGTACTAAAGATGTATTTTAAAAACACAAAGTTAATTGTGTCATTTTAGACAATTAAATTTTTTTAATTTTTCAATAAAATTTTATTAAATCTGTGATAGCAAAGCAATCATACTGTAGATGTTTTGTATTTTTATTATTTTAAAATGTAAAATATATATTTCCCGCTTGTCTAAAATGTATAGGAAAAATTTCGCTGACACCCCTTGTGATTTCAGTAAATGACACTCACACTCACTCTAGGTTTAAAAATATCACTTACATCTCTTAGGACTCATTTAACAGTCAGGATAGTACTAGATAGTACTGTACTAAATCTGTCGAACTGTACTGGATTAAATAATATTGTCCAATGTTTGGTGTTGTATTAGTTAAAAAATCATATTACATGTACAACTTTTGACACATCATAGTACTGGATTATTGTAAAACTGTTTGTCATAATTTGATTTACACAAGTATGTTTAGAACTAATTAACATGTTATTTAATATTTTCAACTACAGAATATACATTTGTTCAATCAATCAATCAATAATAATAATAATTAAAATACTTCAAAAAGATCATTAATTAACCTATTGTTCAAACATATGATGTTCATTCTTACATTGTATCCAACATTTGCTGGTAAATGTTCAATGCCAAATTAATTTGTCCATTCTTACACTGTCCATCAATTAAAATGGTGAAAGTAACATCATTTGGAACCAACCCTCTCTGTTGCATTTCTTCAAACAGATGATGTGCATTATCCAGTTGACACTCCTTATAGCACCCATGTATCAAGAGCTGTAAGTGAAAATGTCGGGACATATTTCACTCTCCTCCATGATCATCTTCAACCTTAAGCTCTCCTCTAGATTCCTTAACTTACAGTACCCGTTAATCAAAGTGTTGAAACTAACAGCTATGGAACGCAAGCCCCGCCTCCCAATTTCCTGAAATATCAACTTCGCATCTTTGATATTAGCCTCTTTGCAAAATTTGTTCATCAAGACGTTGAAATTATACACTTTCGGTGGATACCCACAATCTAATATCTCCGAGTAAAATGTCCAGGTCAATACGGGCGAGTTCGATAATTGAAACACTCCAGGCAAAGATAAAATTAGATTCATATAACCAGAACAAACACAAAAACTGTCTAGAAACATAAAAATCAGATCCACAAAACCAGAACAACAAGAACGCAGTTGCCAAATCAGCTCCTCCTCTGTAGATCTAACAATGAACATATCCAAAGGCAAAGCTAAAATCAGATCTAACACAGTTTCCAAAACAAAGATCTAACAATAAAATCGGTGGAAGCAACAAGAACGCAGATCTAACAACAAAAATGCAGAAAGAAGAATAGGAAAAGGAAAAGGCTTACCAGGAAGAAGTAGTGGAAGGAAGAAGCTTCGTCAGCAGCAAGAAGAAGCTTCGTCGGCAGCAGGACTGAAGAAGTCTTTGTTTCGGTCTTCATCGGTGAGTCTGTGTTTGTGTGAGGCAGAATGAACTTAATGTGTAGTCCATTTTATTGCCCTCTTTTAGGAGGGGACTAAATTATCCAATGTAGGTGGGACCAAAGAGTCTCACCGTATTAATTAGTACGTGTTCAATATTTTTATCGAACATCGGACAGTACTAAAATAGTATCATCCTGTCCTTAGTACTGTACAGTACGTGTTACCAAACAAGCCCTAAGCCACTTATAGTTTATAAGTTAGGACACTCACACCTCTAAGCCAGTTAACCTCCATTAACCTGCCACAAAATTACCCAAATAACCTCAATTCCTAAAAAAGACCAAATTCAATTCCACAACACCCGATCTTGTGAACACTCAACCACCACATCCACAACCCCAGATTAATCCACCTCGACGGAACCACAACACCCTCGCAGAGTGATTCCATAGACGAGGTGACCGACGAGGTTTTCACAGCGACTTTCTTCGCTGGTTTTCACAAGTTCATCTATGGAATCTAAGCCTGAGCTTGGGTCTCAGTAAGCATGAATATTCCTAGAGTTTAGCTGAGTTTTAGATAGATCAGTGTGGTTGGTGTTGATGGAGGCGCATGGCATGAAGCTCATAGAATTGGTGGATTCGTCTCCACAATGCGGGTACTTTCTTTCTTTTTTCTGCTAAGTGTTTTTATTATTATTTGGTGCTGGGAAAGTCTCTCTCTCTCTATGTAACAATTTTTTTTCCTCATCATGACTATTGCTCAATGAGACATTTTGCGCACTGTTCGGTTTCCTGATCTATGAAATCGAAGGAAAATGTGAAAAAATGGTGGTTCAGTCCAATGAAGGGTTGAAAATAAATTGAGAAAAGCTGAACAATGAAATCCTAAAAAAATGGATATAGTTAGAATTTAACAGAGGTTATATTGGTCTTTTAAAAAAATAAATGGAAATTCTAACGAAGGGGTGTGAATGTCCTGACTTATAAACTATAAGGGGTGGAAGTGATATTTTTAAATTTAGAGGAGGTGTGAGTGTCATTTATTAAATCCACCTGGTGTCAGTGGAATTTTCCCAAATGTATATTATATTAACTCTAAACTTGTTTTTATATTTTTATATCCTTATTTTTTGAAAAATTATTAAATATATTCTTTCTGTGATGATTTTTCATTAAATATAATACTAAATGCACATGATTAGCACGTGATGAATTTTCATTTAATAAAGTAAGTGTTTGTTATGTAAAATTAGAATTTTTACCTTTCATTTAGACTGTTTCCTAAGTTACTTACAAAAAACCTACAACGAGATGAGAGTCTTCGTGGAGAGGGCTAAAAGGAAAAGACCAGAAAATGGATTTCTTCAATTGTATGTAATTTTGAAGGAGAATGCTTTGTTTGCTCAAAAATATTTTTATCTAAAAAATAAGATTAAAATAAACTCATAAATAAAATTCACGGAAAAGTAAGAAACAGGTCAAGACCTAGCAAATCGAATCTTCCTCTCTTTTTCCTTGTTTTGTTTTCCTTTCCAATTGACACAATTCCTTTAACTTTCAATTTTGGTGAAAAATAGTTGAAATCTAATTTCTCAGTTTTCTCAATTCGATTTACTTTCTATTTGAGTGAATTCTTTTGGAAATTCAATAGGTTAAGTGTTTGCCTTTTTTATTGCCTCATAGAAGATGAGGTTATCTAACACATATTTGCAGACTAATATACGAGTGTCATCTCACGGTTCGAAATGAACATCAACACTCCATTTGGAAAGAATAAAGGAGTGGTATCTACATCGCATATACAAGTCTGTAAAGTATGTATCAAAGTAAGAAATGTAAGAAGAAAAAGGGAAGAAGCTTGGAGAATCTGTCAAGGAAATAGTTTCACTAATCGTGAGAAGCTAGAGAAACTTATACTTATATCAAGATAGAATTACAACTTGAGATACAACTAAACGTAGCTGAATGAGAAGCTTGCAAGGAAAGGCTTCAAAAGAGCTAACTGAATTCATCTAGCAAGCTAACTGATGACAGTTAGCTGATGAACACCAACTAATATCAGTTGGTTGATAACCAAAAGGCATGAGCATATGAAGTAGAAAATACACTTTAGCCACTGTGTTTAATAGCTTTAGACTTCTCTCTAACATCCCCCTTAAGTGAAAGGGGGATGGAATCACATTGATCTTGGTCTTCAAGTACAAAAATCATGGAGTAGATAGAGTCTTAGTTGCTCAACAGAAGGAACAAACCTGACACCCAACTTCCTTTGCTACACCTTATACCGAATAAATTGAATATCTGGCTCAATGTGTTTAGTTCTAGTGTGAAGAATTGGATTATATTTTAAAGCAATAGCACTAATGTTATCCACTCATAAAATTTGAGGTTGTTTGAGATGAAATCCAATTCAGAGAGTAAACTTTGGAACCATGCAATTTCAGCTGCTGCATTAGACAAATCTATATTCACTTTCAGCACTAGACCTAACGATAATGTTTTGTTTCTTGAATGACGAAGACAGCAAGTTTCCTCCCAAAAATATCATGTATGCACCAGTAGAGTTCCTATCATCCACATTTCCAGCCTAATCAGCATCTGAAAATGCTTGTAAAACCATAGAATTTGTAGGCTATATAAGTGTAAACCTTCTGAAATTGTACCCTTGATATACCTAAGTATCCTCTTACAAGCTTGCCAACATAATTCAATAGGTTGATAAGTGAATTGACTGAGTTTACTTACCATAAACCCAATATCTGGTCTAGTTAAAGACAATCACTCTAAAGCCCCTACTGTACTTCTAAATAATGTAACATCATTCATTGGTTCACCTGCTGTGAAAGATAAGATGCTGGAAACACATCCTGGAGAAGGAGCTGGTTTAGCTCCCTCCATTTTTATCTTCTTTAGCAACTCAGTAATTTATTTAGTTTGAGAAAGTACCATATAAGATCTGTCTCTATAAACATCTACCCTAAGAAATAGTGCAAGAAGCCAAGGTCTTTAAGAGCAAAGGCATTGTTCAAGTTTGAGATCACTTTATGCAGTAGAGAAGAGTTATTTCAGGTAATCAACATGTCATCAACATAAACTAAAAAAAATAGAACTGTAAAGCATCATTATAAACAAATAAGGCAGTGTCAGATCTAGCATAGATAAAACCCCATTGAAGTATAACATTTTTTAGTCTGTCATACCAGGCACTTGGGGTCTGTTTTAACCCATAAAAATCTTTCTTCAGTTTACACACATGGGAGGGCCTTGTTTGATCCTCAAATCCTTCAGGTTGAACCATAAAAATTATCTTAGTAATAATACCATTAAGAAAGGCATTATTAACATGCAATACATGATTTCCCAGCACAAACTCACTGCAAGATGAAGGACAGTTCTGATTGTTCTTGGCTTAATAACAAGATTGAATGTCTCTAAAAAATCTAGCCTTCTGTCTTCAAATAGTGCCATCTGAATTCAATTTCAATTTAGTACGATAAGAAACTAACTCCCAAGTCTGGTTTTTTATTATAGAAGTGTATTCCTCCAACATTGCTTTCTTCAAATTTGGATCAAGAAGATCTTGCTTCACTATCTTTGGTTCAGAAGGAAAAGAAAGGGTTGACAAATGACGTTTAGTAGCTAGTAAAGTTTGGGTTTAAAAATATTGCTTTTGGACCTATTTTGCATGGAGTGGATAGAATTTTTAGGATTGTTTGTAGATTGAGTAACAAGTTGGGTGGCTAAACTTGATTGAGTGACATCTTTAATGGGAAGGTGTATCACAAGATTGTCTGCAATAGAAGGAAAATCTGGTTTAGTGCTAACACAGGGAACAATATTAGTAAACTGATTTTCAATCTGATCTTGAGAGGTAGAGTTAGTATTTACAGTAAGACTGCTTGATGAAATGATATGCATGTCCCCATTCTGAGTCAAAGTTGCAGTATTGGTTTTGATACAAGGAAAATGGAAAATGATAGGTAAGGAAGAAGTATCACCCTTGGATTTTTGCTGAGATGCGATAGATTGAAAAATGTGACTATAAGGAAAAAATTGTTCATTGAAAATGACATTCCTAGATATATATATATATATATATATATATACCTTCCCTGACTTATGCAAACATTTATAGCCTTTGTGCTCAGTAAAATATCCCAAGAATACACACAAATTTGTATGAAAATGTAATTTATGCTTGTTATATTGTCTTAATAGAGGAAAGCATGCAGAACTAAAGGTTCTGATGTGAGAGTAATTTGGCTTTTGATTGAAGAGCTTTTCATATGGAGACAGAAGTTGTAAGGTATGAGTGGAAAGTCTATTTATGAGGTAAATTGAGGTTTGAAAAGCTTCATACCAGAAGGAAAGAGGTAAAGAAGCTTGAGCCAATAGAGTTGAGCCCATTTCTACTATATGCCTATATTTGCTCTTTATTTTTTCATTTTGTTGATGGATATGAGTGCTAGGGTGCCTAAATTTGATGCCTTAGCTTTGTAAAAAGTTAGAAAATGTCCTAAATTCTCCTCCCCAATCTGATTGAACAACTTTGATTGTCTTTTGTAATAGGTTTTCAATAAGTTTTTTTAATACAACAAACACCTCAAGAGATTCTGATTTCAGTCTAAGAGGATACAACCATGAAACTTAGAAAAATCATCAAGAAAGCATATATAGTACCAAAAGATCAGTATGTATGATATCTAAAGGATTCGAGGAAACTGTTTGAGAGTTTGGGAAGGGAAAAACATGATTTTTTTTCCTTTCTGGAAGGAATCGCAGAAGTAAGCATCAGAATTAAGTGTTTTGACATTAAATAAATGATTGGAATTTAGAATATGATTATGAATTCTAGAAGAAGGATGACCAAGTCTTTTATGCCAGATTTCAAAAATTCAGGTTTTGATTTGCATAAGTAAAAACCAGAATTTGATATAGATACTGAGTTATTCTTGTTAGGACAAAGAACATTAAGATTTTTGCTTGCATTAATCAGAACGGGTAACAGATTTATGTGATGAAAAGAAGAAGTAACAACACTATTATACACCAAAGGAGAACTTTTATTGGAGATTGAAATTTAAAAGCTTACAAAAAGTATCTTTACTGGTATTACAGAAAACAGAAGAAAGTAACTCAGAAGAATCTTTTACATGAGTAATTTTGGCTTAGAATCTATAAACCTATTTAAGAGAGAGAGATTATTCTGAATGTTGTAACGGAGATATGAGGGTTCATTGATCTCAGGATAAGTAAGCAAATACAGTCCACATTCAAGCAGTCCTTGCAATAGAATTGTTCCTGTTGTATTGTCCTTCACCAAACAAGAATTAGAATGAAATTCCACATATACATCATTGTCTCTAGTTAGACTAGATAAAAAAATAAGGATTCTTTTAATGTTGGGCACTCTAAGCATGGCTTCAAGTTTTAAACAGGCATTTGTGTTTGGTAAAGGTAATGAAGAGGCACCAAAATGAGAGAATTAAAGTTGCTTACCATCTCCAACGGCCAATTTCTCATTACCTCCATATTCATGAGCAATATTAAGGTTGTTAAGGTTTGCAGTATAATGGTTGGTTGCTGCATTATCAGCATACCAAGCCATATCATTCACTGTACCAGGGAAGGCCAAATATGCTGCTGGAGATACCATATAAGCTGATGGTACATTGTTTAAAAAAGGGTTCTGAGAAGAGAAATTGTTCTAAGATTGAGCTGAGAAGCCATTTTGTGACTGAGAATTACCTTGACCACTGTAAGAATTTTCTTCATCTTAAAAAGCATACTGAGGCAGTGTGTCCAGGTTTGGCACAAACCTAACAGATAACCCTATTATTGCTTCTGCCAAAAGCTCTTCCACCTCTTCTTCCACAAAAATTTCATCTTCCAAACTAAAATTGGCATCCATTGAATCCTCATCCTAGATTCTGATTCTCATTTTGACCAACCATTTTTAAACTTCTTGAAGTTGGTATTATTGGCTATGTTTGCACTCATCTTCATATTTGTCATCAATTCTTGACTTTGCTTCTCTAATCTGCTTTCATGAACCATAAGAAGTGACAGAACTTCTTCTAAAGTGAGATCTCTTTCAATTGCAGTGATATTCACAGCCACTGATTCATATTCAGAGCCTAGTCCATTTAGTACATATTTGATTAAATCTTGGTCACTGATGTTTTATCCTACTACTATCAATCCATCAGTCGTCCTTCTTATTCTATCACAATATTATGCTATAGGATCATTTATTTTTTGTCTGTTTGCAGTGTTGTTCTAAGCTGCATCATCTTTGATCTAGAAAAATGAGCAAATTTTCTTTCCAGGGATCTCCATACCTCTTCTGAACGGTTATATTGAGTAGCAATTCCAAGAACTGCCTCACTTATCAAAGCTCTTAACCAACCAAGCAAAATCTTATCTTTCCTTAGCCATGAAGTGTATTATGGGTTAATCTGCCATTTGTGAGCTTCTTTTGTGGTTTCTCAACTAGACCTAAAACAAGTTCATCAAAATCATGTCCAATAAGAACTGGCACAATTTGTGATTTCCATAGAATGTAATTACTTCTTTCAAGTTTTATTGAAACTGCACTGTTGAATGTGCTTGGAAACATCATGCTCATACTGGCTGTAATACTGGTGTTTGAGACTCATTTGAAGTTGTAGAATTTTCTATCATGGACGTTTGTCTTTGGAAGCTCTGATAAAATGTAAAAGTATATATCAAGGTAAGAAATGTAATAAGAAGAGGGAAGAAGCTTGGAGAATCTGTTAAGAAAACAGTAGCTAGAGAAACTTGTATTTATATCAAGAGAGAGTTACAACTTAAGATACAACTCAAGACAGTTGAATGAGAAGCTTGGAAGGCAAGGCTTCAAGAGAGCTAACTGAATTCAGCTAGCAAGCCAACTAATGACAGTTAGCTGTTGAACACTAACTGATATCAGTTTGATATCAAGTTCGTTGAGAACCAAAAGGCATGAGCATATGAAGTAAAAACTTAACTTTAGCCACTTATACAAGTGAAGTACAACTAGCAATCAAATCTTTATTGTCCAATAATCACTTTCCTTTACAAATCTGAGATGGAATAATTAATCAAGCATTAAGTAATTAAGGAAAGAACAACTTAGAAATAATAGTCTAAAGTTTATATATCCAAATTTTCTCTTTGTCGGATGATCATTTACTTTACAACCTTATGATTCATAATATATTAGGAAAAAAGGTGGAAAGTGTAGAACAAATTATTGCACATAGCACATAGAAAGTGCGTTAAGAAGTCAACTTGACTGGTTCATAGTCATAACACCTCAAGACGTTTCTTAGCGTGCTCCAACTCCATGTATCCTTTCATTGGAGAAGCTGAAATAAAATTGGGAAAATGAAAAACTAAATTTAAAGAAAAAAGAAAAGCACTTCACCTCGACTGATGCTTTACAGTGGTGTATAGCTTGGTGAAACTATTCCATCCAACAAAAACCTCTGCAAGAGTCCTTTGTGCCTACAAAACTATCATATTACTGATAGTTAGTGATCAACAGCTACCCTCAAGTGAGATAATTCCACTTTGTTATTTTAACCACTGGGCATGATGAAAGATTTTGGGTAAGTTTGGTAGTGCATAAAGTTTGACAATGCATTGTGAAAGTACATTGATGCATTCAAAGGATAATACTTCCCTCCTCACTAAGTCCCTCCTCACCCTGATGTGGCTGAATAAGAAAAGACCACGTGTCATATTAGTTTTTATTTAATGTTTAATTAAAGTTGTGGTAGGTTCCACTAAAACTATAATATTTGATTGGACCCACCACAACTTAAATTAAATATTAAAAAAATAGTACATGACTTTTCTTATTGGGTCACGTAAGCGGTAAAGAAAATCTCTTCCTGACTTGGTGAGGAGGGAAGTAATATCTGCATTCAAATACACTACTTTAACTCACATTTGTTGACATCAAAACACATTTTGATATTTTTTTTAAATACAAATATTTTAAGTATGCTTAATTTTGTACACACAATGCAACTACTCATTGTCAAAGATTGCGTTCAAGGTAAGCCAGAAACAATTCAATTACTATGGGTTTTATATTTTTTTACTTTCATTTATAACCCATTTATGGTTTTTTAGGCTACAATAATAGCGGGAAATTTGAAAGCAGAAACAATAAAATAAGAAGGAGAGTCTCTTCAGACAAATGAGTATATACACGTATATATATTTTTTGAATGAACGCTATAGATTTATACATTAACTATTCACTTAAATACCAATTTGTTTGCAAAAATTGTTTTTTGCACCATTAATATTATTTTGTTAAGCCTCAACCATAGCAGTTCTTTTTTTCCAAAATCCAATTGGTGGAAAACCTTAAATAGGTTCACTTAAAATATTATGTTTTAGATAGAAGAGAAATGCTTTTCTTTAGATTGTTTCTTAACTACTGTGAATCGATTGATATGTTATTTCATGAGTTGTAAATGAATCTAAACTAAATATTGGGTGACAATGTGTCCAGCATCTAAGAGTCTATTGAGTGTGTTGGAAAGTTTGGTCTTTTATTTATCAAGATTTGGTCGTTAATTTGATTTATTTTCTTTCCTAGTTCTCTTTATTTGTTTCCTAAGCTGTCCAATAAAATCCGAATCTGTAGGATTCAGATCTTTTAGTTTTTTTTCTGCACTAATTTAGGGAGTCATTTAGGGTTGCCCTAGCCTAATTATTTTATCTTTCTAGTGGTTTCACGCTTGTGTTTTCAATCCACACAGGGTGACCGTGAGGTTACCATCTACTATAATGAAATGGTAACCTTGTGGCAGGAATTGAATCAATGTTATGATGATATTTTGGAAAATCCCAATGACAAAGCGCGTTACATGAAACGCGAGGAAAATGATCGCGTCTACATGTTCCTTGCAGGGCTTAACCAAACTCTTGACGAAGTGAAAGGCTGGATACTTGGTCGCAGGCCTTTACCATCAATCTATGAGGTCTTCTTTAAAGTGAGGCAAGAAGAATCAATGAAGAAGATTATGACAGGAGGCTTGGTATAGGCTAATAATACAGAACCAGAAAGCTCAGCCTTGGTTTCACGAAACATGCATGGAGAGAGAGAAAGACGTGGGAAACCATGGTGTGATCACTGTGAAAGACCAATGCATACAAGAAAAACCTGCTGGAAGATACATGGAAAACCAGCGCATTTGAAGAGGAAACCGGAGGGACGTGCTCTCTTCTCCAGATCATAACCACAACTGATAATTCAAAAGAGCAAGCAGTCAATTCAGAGGCATCACCTTTCACAGAGGATCAGTTGGAGCACCAATCTCCACAAAGGTAATTCTGTAAGCATTGCTCTTTCTAGCGTTAAAACGAATCCTCATAGCACCTCAGCCATTGATTCCGGAGCAACAGATCATATGACGAGTTGTTTTCAACTGTTGTCATCTTATAGTCCATGTGCAGGAAATAAGAATCAGAATTGGATTTTTTTCCGGCAATCGCAGGATTTGGGTCAATAAAATCCTCACCTTCTCTAACTCACCATAATGTTTTCCATGTCCCTAAATTATCTTGTAATTTACTGTCCATCAGTAAACTCACTCATCATCTAAAATGTCAGGCTAATTTCCATCCTTCCTATTGTGAATTTTAGGAAATAGTATGGGGGAAAGCAATTGGCAGTTCTAAGGAATGCGGTGGTCTTTACTTCCTCAAAGATGGAAGAACACCGTGTAACAATGTCCAAAATATTTGCTTCAAGTCTGTGTTAAATCGTGTGATCAAGAGATTTTATTATGGCATTATGGGTTAAGCCACCCAAGTTTTTCTATTTAAAACAATTGTTTCCAAGTCTGTTAAAAAACAAAAGTCCTTCATTATCTTAGTGTGAGATGTGTGCTTTGGCTTAATTGCATCCTTCTACTTATTCTCCTCGTCCATACCAACCAACTGAACCTTTTTCACACGTGCATAGTAACGTGTGGGGGCCATCAAGAACTTCCACACTTACAGGAAAACAAATTATTTGTATAACTGATCATACTAGCTAGGGTTAGTTGGGATTATTTGATGAAAGAAAAATTGGAAGTAGAAGATAATTTTTAAGAATTTTTACAACATGGTTCAAACCCAATTTCAAAAAAAAAGTTTAATTAATTTTTAGGAGTGAGAATGGCAAAGAATATTTCAACAAGATTTTGGGGCATTTTTCCTTGAAAAATGTATCATTCACCATAGTCTTAAAAAGATAACCCTTAACAAAACATGTCGCTGAAAGAAAAATAAGCATCTACTTAAAGTAGGACTTGCCTTATTTTTTACAAATAATGTACCAAAACATTTTTGGAATGATGCAATTCTTACAATGACCTATCTCATTAACAGAATACGTTCGAGAACTTGAATTATTGTTATTAATCAATAATGAACATCTAAGTTGTTACAAAAATAATTATTGGACTTATCCTAGATGTCATTCTCAACACACATGGCAAATCTATATAAATTAAAGAAATTCAGTCCAACATATATATATATATATATAGCTTCTTAATACCCTCTATTAAAAACTGTTCAATTCCGCGCCTTTTAGTATCAAAGCCAAACCTGGTGGGGATAATACTGTTCATTAACTGTTTCTACTAAATTTCTGCATAATTTAAACTGTTTGCCGCCTATTATGGCTGGTCATTTATATTATTGTTTACTTATTTGCTTACATGAATAATTGCTTATATCTAATCTTACTCTCCGTCCAAGTGGCTGGTTATTCTTATAATTGACTATTTCTTTGTATTATTTGTTTGTCTAATCTGTGAATCTGTTTATCAGAGGCTGACGTATCAGCTTCTATTTGGTTAGCTTCAGGGACCTAGGTAAGACCTCTTAGATACATAAATCCTGAGGGTAGGGTGATTGTAGAGGTGAAAGGGAGAAGAGTGAAGCCTAATAGGAGGTTGTAGAAGTCACCACAAGGTTAGTAACAAAAAATACAATATGAAATTCTCAATAATAAGAATCATTTAGTTAGTTGAGCAATGAGTAGATTATTTAGGAGTAATTCTTCTAGTAGTAATAGGTCAACAATAACCTCAATACCTGACATAATAAATTATGAACACATTGAATTAACAGATGATCAAGTAGATCATAGGGTATAGAATATACCTAAAATCTCCAATAAAAATATTTATAAATCAACATGGTCTGTTGCTTCTTTCAAGCCTCAGCATCATGTAAAAATGATTGAAAAAATATATGCTCTTGGAAAAGAGCATGAAACATGTCAATTACTTTTCTCTGATGCAATAAAACATCATATTCAAGAAGGATATAATTTCCTTCATTTTGGTTTAGTCCAGATTGGAGTAAAACCACTTTCAAGAAGATGCCTAAATACCTCTGTCTTATTAGCCTTGCGAGATGCAAGATTTACAAATTTTAATGATAGTTTTTTAGGATTAATTGAATCTTCACTTTGTAATGGTCCAATTCATTTTGATTGTTCTCCTAATATGTCTGTTACAAAACCTCTAGCTTTAATCTTTAGAATTCATTACAAACTAACCAAAACAAATATGAACTTCCAAGCCATCAATAGGAGTCCAAAGAATCAAACTCTATTGATACAATCTAGTAAAAGTAGTGCCAATATAAGAGTTCCCAAAATAATTAGGTGGTCTGATATTAATTTACCAACAAATTGACTTTTAACTAATGAAAGTCAACCTACCCAAATTCAAAGATCAATTAAAGATGTAGATTACATCCAGCAGTGCATGGATGGTACTGTAAAAATTAACTTACAATCATCTTCTAGTCCATAAATTAGGGAGTATAGCCAGTCTAGTACCCCTAGGAATTCCTTTTCTGGATCATCCATTGGTAATGATTAAATTTTTAGGTTTCAACATTTAGAATAAGAATTAAAGAAACTACAAATTTAAAATTTAAAACTTAAAGGCATGGCCACAAATTCTCAAGTTAGTCAGCCAATCTTTGATAATAAGCCTAAACAATCTGGTGAAACTGAAGCACCCAGTGGATCAGATTTCCAAGGAAGCCTTCATTTTGTCAATCCTCAACTCTTAGTTCTAAAAATAGGAGCCTTGAGTCAAGAATATAAACCAGATTGGGAAGGTCTAACCCAACACAATAATGACTCAAACAATCTAGATAGACGTAATAAATTCAGAGATTCATATGATATGGATCAAAGAAAAGTCATACTTGCTGAATGGAAGTCATTCATACAAGAATTTAAAATTGATATATTTTTCCTGGATGATGTTGAAGATATTTACGAAAGAAATATCAAAGTAATTTCAAAGTATAAATGGGTTAAGGAAGACTCTAGTATAGTATCTACTAGTCATCCTCCTCCGGAGAAAATCATGATTAATCATAAAAATTTCTTAATCACTGCTTCTTCTTTCAAAATTGCAAAGGAAGAAGAACCAAACAAAAAAGTAGTTGAACAACTCAACTATACTAACCAAAGTCTAATTACAATGGGTAAACACTTAGATAAAATTGAAACAAAGGTTGATGTTCTCAATGAACCTAGACCTAGTGAAACCCTGAAAGAAAAACCTTTAATAAATCTTTTAGATAAAACCACTTTAAAAATCATTCCAATAAAAAAATTGATAAAATGATTCAGGAATTAAAGAATAAATCTGAGTCTACTTCATATGTTAAAGTAATTAACCAAGACGATAATACTGATTCAGATAGTCATAAGTCAGAATCAACTTACAAATCATCCACAATAGATGAATTTCTAAATATTAACAATATTGAAAAAACATTTAAGAAATTAGAAATTAATAAATTAGAAAGAAAATGGCACAAGAAACCCATGCCTCCTGATATTCAAAGTACTGAATCTTCTCTTGTTAATCAATTTTTTGTTTCTGCAGAAAAATTATACGAATGGAATATTGATGCTATTTCTGAACAGGAAGTCCCCAATAGATTACAACACATGTCAAAGGTAGCTAATAGCTACATTACCTCTCACAATTTACTTCATGAAGAAGTAATAAATCTTCTAGTCACAGGATTCACATGAATGCTTCATTCCTGGTGGGAAAAACAACTCACGCAAGAATCCAAAATTGCCATTCTTTCAGCAGTTAAGATTGATACTGAAGGAAACCCAATTATTGGAGAAAATTAGGAAACAATACATGATGGTATAAATACACTCCTTTATACAATAATTGAACACTTCATTGGTACGCCAAGTAATATTACTTCGCGTATTCATGATCAATTAACAAATCTTAGGTGTCCAATATTAAGTAATTTTAATTGGTATAAAAATATATTCTTATCTAGAGTAATGTTAATGGATGATAATAATCAACCATTTTAGAAAGAAAAATTTATTAATGGCTTACCCAATCTCTTTGCCCATAAAATAATGACAGTCCTCAATAATGACCTAGGAAATGTAGACTATGATAATCTAACCTATGGAACAATAATTACTATAATACAAAAAGAAGGATTAAAAATGTGTGTTGATATGAAAATCAACAAACAAATTAAAAAAGAAAACAAAGCTGCTAAATATGAGTTAGGAAATTTCTGTGAGCAATACGGTTTACCCTCTATTGCCCCTTCTCAGAAAAATAGGAAAAATTCTCACTTAAACCCTAGAAGGTCTCACAAACCCTATAGGAAAAATTACCACAAACATAAAAGATTTGACCAAAACTTTTTTAAGCATAAAAACTTCTCTAAGAATAAAAATTATTCTGAAAAAAGGTTTAATAAAAAATTTGATAAGACTAATATTACGTGTTTTAAATGTGGACAGAAAAGTCACCTTTCAAATACTTATCAAGTCAAGAATAAAATTAATCAATTAAAAATTTCTGAAGAAGATAAACATGAATTGTTAGATTGAAAAATACAAGATTATATTTTATCATTATAAAATAATGCCATTTGCTCCAAGTAGAATCTTAGAAACAATAGATTATGATGAACATTTCATCATTGTCTTGACAGTTTATGGGTTCTTCAGCCTCATTATCCAAAATTAGTAATTTACTAGGTTCACACAATTACTGTTTATTAATACAGTTTTTACTGTTTATCTTCTTGGTTTTTAATACCCCATTTTGGTATCAGAGCCAAACTTGGTGGAGATAATATTGTTCATTAACTGTTTCTACTTAATTTCTGCTTAATTAAACTGTTCACCACATATTATGGCTGGTTTAATTGTTGATATTGTTTACTTATTTACTTACATGAATAATTGTTTATATTTAATCTCACTCTCCACCCAAATGGCTGGTTATTCTTATAATTGATTATTTCTCTATATTATTTGTTTACCTAATCTGTGAATCTGTTCATCAGAGGCTGACGTACCAGCTTCTATTTGGTTAAGATTCAGGGACCTAGGTAAGACCTCTTAGATACGTAAATCCCGAGGGTATGGTGGTTGTAAAGGCAAAAGGGAGAAGAGTAAAGCCTAGTAGGAGGTTGTAAAAGTCACTACAAGGTTAGTAACAAAAATACAGTATGAAATTCTCAATAATAAAAATAATTTAGTTATTCTGAGCAATGAGTATGTTATCTAGAAATAGTTCTTCTAGTAGCATTAGGTCTATAATATCTTCAATATCCAACATAGTGGATGATGAATATTTTAAAATTGCAGATGATCAAGTAGATCATAAATATTATGAATACCCATCAGATGATCAGAATCATCATTTTGAATACCTTTCAGATTATCAAGAAAATTATTCTGAAAACTTTAATCAAGTAAATGATAGGGTATGGAACATATCTAATAAAAATAAGAATTTCAATTCTAAATTATCCATTAGGATTCAAGTAGAGCAAGAATTAAAAAAATTTAAAATTAAAGGTCTAGAACCTAAAGGAATAAATTTCCAATAAAGTCAGACAAACTTTAATAATAAACAATCTAATAAAATTAATTACCAATCTTTTAATTCTAAATTTAGGGAGTATATACCCCTAAGAGTTCCTTTTCTGGATCATATATTAATAATGATCAAGATTTTAGGATTAAATAATTAAAACAAAAATTCAAAAATTTAAAAAATTTGAATCCAAATATTCTGCAGCAAGAATACAAACCAGATTAGACAAGTCTAAATAAACACAATGATGACCCAGAAAATTTAAATAGACGTAATAGGTTCAAAGCTTCATATAATATGAATCAAAGAAAAATCATACTTGCTGAATGGAAGGCATTCATGCAAAAATATAAAGTTAACATATTTTTCCTTGATTATATCCAAGATATTTATGAGAAAAATATTAAAATAATTCTCAAATCTAAATGAATCAAGGAAGACTCCAGTGTGGTAACTGTCAGTCATCCACCACCTGAAAAAATCCTAATTAATCATAAACGCTCTCAACCTAATAAAGATTTCATTAAATCTCTCCAACTTCATTATGAGAAAACTCCTGATGAAGAAATAGTTAGAAGGTTAAAATCTTTAAGAGACAATGTCCCAGAATCAGATAACCATATGTTAGAATCATCCTATGAGCCATCCATAATTCATAATTCTTCGAAACATAAAATTAAAGATCTTGTAGGTCAGAATCCTATGAACCTTCAAATAGTATTAAGGAACCATCCAAAGATTTAGAAATTAAATCATCTGTCAATGTTGGTAACCATGACAGTATCTTTGAATTAGATATTCATCGGTTAGAACTCACTTATGAATATTTCATAATTAATGAATCTTCAAATATTAAAGAAACATTAAAGAATATAAAAACTAATGAATTATCTTATTCTGGTATGATTGATAATAAAAATAAGTGTTCAGAATTTGAAAACCTTACTAATAATAAACTTCAAAAATTAGATGACAGTAGTTCAAATTTAGAAGACCATAGGTTAGAATCAACCTATGAATCTTTCACAATTGATGAATCTTCAAACGTTAACAAAGTTGAAGAAACATTAAAATATTTTGAAACTAAAAAATCATCATCTGAGAACATTAACCATAGAAATTCTTTAATCACTGTTTCTCCTTTCAAGATATCAAAGGAAGAATAATCAAATAAAAAATTAGTTGAACAACTCAATTACACCAATCAAAGTCTAATTACAATAGGTAAGCAATTAGACAAATTTGAAAATAAAATTGATAATCTTCATAAACCTGAATCTAGTAAAACTCTGGAAGAAAAATCTTTAATAAATCTTTCAGAAAAAACCACTCCAAATATGGTTCCCCTCAATAAACAGATTGATAAAATATTTCATGAATTAATAATAATCAATCAAGATAATTGGTTAGATCCAGAAAGCCATAGGTCAAAGTCCACATATGATTCGTCTACAATAAGTGAATCTTTAAACATTAATAATATTGAAGAATCAATTAAATATTTAGAATCATCTGAAATTAAATCTGAAAAGATTATTAATAATATACCTCATGAATTAAATGTAATTAATCAACACAATAATTTAATTTTACAAAATAATAGGTCAGAATCCACCTAAAAATCGTCCACGATAAGTGAATCTTCAAACATTAATAATATTGAAGAATCACATAGAAATTTAAAAATTAATAAATTAGAAAGGAAATTGCCTAAAAAGCCTATTACTCTTGATATTCAAATTTCTGGAAGTTCTTTAGTTAACCAATTTTCTGTTTCTACAGATAAATTGCACAAATGAAATATTAATGGACTTTCTAAGCAGGAAGTTCTCAATAAATTACAACACATGACAATGATAGCTAACAGCTACATTACCACACATAATTTACTTCACAATGAGATAATCAATCTTTTAGTTACAGGATTCACAGGAATGCTACATTTCTGATGAGAAAATAATCTCACAAAAGAATCCAAAAATACCATCCTTTCAGCAATAAAGATTAATACTGAAGGAACACTAAATATTGAAGAAAAACAGGAAACAATACATAATGTCACCAATACACTTCTCTATACAATAGTTAAATACTTCATTGGAATGTCGAGTAATATTACTTCACATATCCATAATCAATTGACCAAACTTAGGTGTCCAACCCTAAATAAAATTCATTGGTACAAAAATATATTTTGTCCAAAATAATGTCAAGCGATGATAACAATCAACCCTCTTGGAAAGAAAAAATTATTTTATACACACACAAAATAAGAATAGTCCTTAGTAATAACCTAGGAAACATAGACTATGACAGTCTTACTTATGATACAATTATTACTGCAATACAAAATGAAGCTTTTGGAGTATGCACTGATATGAAAAATAAAACTATAGAATATGAATTATGCAATTCTTGTGAGCAATATGGTTTATCCCCTATTAAAAAAATTCCCATTCAAAACCTAGAAGGTCTTACAAGCCTGATAGGAGAAAATACCATAAGAATAAGCATAAGATTTTTAACCAATACTTTTCAAAGAATACAAATTTTGACAAACGTTTTTCCAAGAATAAATTTTATTCTAGAAGAAAAAATAATAAATATTCTTTTGAGAAAAATAAACTTAAGTATTTTAAATATGGCCAAAATGGTCATTCTTCTAAAACTTGTCAAGTTAAAGACAAAATTAATCAATTAAAAATCTTTAATGAAGAAAAACAAGAATTGTTTAGAATCGTAGAGTCAAAAAACTTTATGAGAGTGATAATGATGATTTAGGAGAATTTGAATACCCTGAATCCTCAAAATCAAACTCTTCCAATTATGACAGTAATTTTTGTAACATCTCTATGGGGTGTAGGGATCGTTGTTGTCAAAAAATTAATGTTCTAAATAAAGAACAATAAGAAAATCTCTTGTTGGATTTAATTAGCAAAATTAAAAATCCAAAATACCTAGAAAGACTTAGGAAAATAATTTTAATATTAAGTATAACAATATCGCAAGCCTTTCACAAACCCTTAAAAAATTCAATATGGGTAAATGAAAGAAAAAAGAAGTTATCCTACATGAACTTCAGAAAGTAATTAAAAATATTAAAATAAAAGAAGAATTAAATTTTTTAATAAAGAGTTTAATTAAAATTCATGAATCTTGTAAACTATGAGAGCCTAGTAGATTCTCAATTTCAATTAATAAGGTTGAAGAACATATTATCAACAATCAAAATAATGATAATTTCATCCAAAAACTTAATCACATCAAAATCAAGAAATTGTGTATAATGGTCAGAGTAATAATTCAAGATTTTGATTTTACAACAATGACTCTTGTTGATTCAGGAGTAGATTTGAATTATATGCATAAAGGACTAACTCCTCCTAAGTACTTCAAGAATACAAAAGAAGCTTTGTCTTCTGCCAGTGGTACTCATATACATATCAAATATGAAATACCCAAAGTTCATATTTGTCAAGACAATGTATGTTTTAAAACATCGTTTGCCTTAGTTAAAAATATGACTGATAAAATAATTATAGGTTTACCATTCATTTCTTTGTTGTATCTTCTTACAATAGAGTATGATAAGATAATACTCATTCGATGGATGAACCTGTTAAATTAAAATTTCTTTCTTTTTCTGTTTTTAATCCAAAAGGATTGAGGAACAACTTCAAGATATTGTTCTTCAAAGAATTCTTCATTTAGTAATCAATTACAAGCCCGTTAACAATGTTTTAGAATGGATAAAATATCCAATAACAACCAAAAGGGACTTAATCAACAGATTTAGAAAGTTGTTGCATTCTTTAAATTTGACATAAAATCTGGATTTTGACAAATCCAGATAAATAATATTAATAAATATAAAATTATATTTGTTCATTATAAATGGAAAATGTGATCTTAAATTTGCTCCAAGTAAATTTCAGAATATAATGATAGAATTCTTTAATCAATTCTTAATTGACTGCATTCTTAATAAACAATACTGATTGAAATTCTTGATTGTTTACATTAATAACATTTCCTTTAAATATGACAAACAATACTGAAAATACTTTGAATTATTTGCCAAGATAATAAAACAAAATATTTTAGTTATCTTTACAAAAAGAATCAAATTATTTCAATCAAAATATAGATTTCTAGAATTAAATTTATCTCATACAATTTACCTTATTAAAGCAAAACATGTTTCAAGATTCCTTCCGAACAAAGTTTTGCCAGGTAACAATCTATTTATAGCAATTTTGATTTCAATATTTAATTTATACAATGTATTAATAATTAAATTAATGACCCCCTTACTTGTAATCTTTTGTAGGAAATCATATCAAGATTCTGCAATAGGAAAATTTGAGAAACCTGGCCTACTAGAATATGGAAAGGTAAATGCGAGAATATTTAATCAAAATTGTTTTAAAATCAAGAAGCTCAATGACAAGACAATAGCTTTTTGTCCAAAACTCTCATCCATTAATTATGGTCATAATGAATTTGAATATCCAAAAAATGACTGGATTAATGAATTGGATGAAATTTTATAACATGTTGGGTTGAAGTATGACTTCAATACAACATTAATTCAATGGTATAAGAAAAGTATGAAAATAGGTTTTTGCAAAAATAATGAAATATGTTATAATGGAATTTTAACTAAAAATTTATTAAGACAAGTAAATTCTAAAATTGAATTTTCAAATAAAATAATAAAAGAATTTTTGGTACTAAAATTAACTTTCTTCATCATGCCTAATGAATTTCAAAAATGTCATAAGCATGCTGTGAAATTTTTTATAAAAGGAATCAATATCACTTTCAGAAAATATGTGATAAATGTTTCAATAATAGAATAGTCTTTAACTCAACAATTGGCCCTTAAGGCCCAAATCAAAGAGGAGCATTCTACTCCTAATCTAGTCCAATTAACAATACTTGGGTTCATTAGATCTGATTACCAATTAACCCTGGTCAAACAATTTGACCCATTTTCAAATACTCAATCTTTTAATGCTCAATTATTTGACCAACCAATTTATTATAATTTTTTTCATATTAAGCCTTCATTTGCTCATTTGAAAGATCCAGCACAAATTGCTAAAACCCATTTCATTTCCAAATTACATTATGTCCCTAGACAATAACAAAAAGCTCAGTTTCTATAGAGATATTCTCTTAAAAACAAAATCCATAAAAATTAGCCCAATCAAAAATCCTGAGGAACGAATCATTTACCATTCTTTCTCTATCCTCAGGATCATAAATATGAAAGTTTGGAAAATCCATTCTTTAAGTTTCAAAATACTTTTAAATAAAAAAATATTTATTTTAACTGTATTGATGCATGGCATGAGATTTTCTTGCATCAAAGTCACATTTATCACTTTTGGTTTTTAAATTTTGATAACAATTTCAAAATTGATTTTCCAAATCGGTTCTCAAAATGGTGGTCTATTCATAGTCTTGCCTTAGAACGTTTTCCAATTGAGTTATAACAATGGTTCAATATATTTTTAGAGGTTTATAAGCACTTACCAATTGAGGTTTCCTTTCCCCAAATACTTTATTTTACAAACAAATACAAAATACCTTGGATTTTGAAATGGCAATACTCGGTTGAAAATAAAATCCTCACCAGACCATATTATACTAAATGGTGGGATAAATTGAATACACATAAAATTATTACATCCATCAACCATGAATTTGCAAGTATCCAACCCAATATGGGACTAGCAAATCCATTTATCCAAGCTCCACTAAAAATTGATAAGCCCATTGACCTAGCCTCACAAATAAAACTATCCAGTCCAAATTCTTCTAAACCCAAATCAAATCTTGAGTCTAAACCCTATTCAAAGGGTAAATCAAAGACCACCAAGCCTAAACTCAAATTAGAGGAAGAACTAATTCTACTTCTCCTTTCAGAAGATAATAATGAACCAGACTCTGAATCACCTACAGAGTCAAGTCACCATACTAAATAAAAAATCCAAAGAGATCAATTACCCCTCAGCAATTGAAGGTCATATTCAAAAGTATTGATCCTAGTGATAATGAACAGATCCGAATTAACCAGTAAACAAATGGATTTGTCTTTGGCAAAATGCCAATGTTAAAATAAGATCCAAGAATCAATTGATCTGACAACTCAGCACAATGCAACAATCATAATGATCTTCAGGAAAAGCAAACAATGGCAATAGTCATAATGAACTTTCGAGACAGTAATTATTATTTCTCCAACAAATCAAAAAAGACACAAAAATTTAAGATAACAATTATCAAGGGATCCAATGTGCAACAGTCTCAATGACATTTCAACCACAAGCAATCATGATAGAGTAATTATGAAGAAACGAAGACCGAGATAACAATTATCGAGGGATCTTTACATTTTTGTCTTCTTCTGTAATTATTGCACTAAGTTGTCAAATAATTAGTCAACTATTCATGCTTTTTACTATTCTTAGTCAAAAGTAAACAAAAGTATAAATGTAAAATGTTTTTACTTTTGTAGAATAGAATAGTTCAGGTAAGTGATGGATTCCCGGTTGACTCCACTTTCCTTAGCTATAAATAGGCAGTCTCTCCCATTTGTGAAGCAGAACACATTTTTACAACTCTTACTATTTGAGAGCTAAAACCTGTTTTGTGAAACAAAGCTTTCTTCTTCTACTCCTCTTTTGTAAATTTTTTCTTCTTTTTCTTCAACGTAAATTAGTGAGCGGGAGCACTAATTTATTGTTGTCAATAAACTTTGTTTGTGTAAGTCTTTAATCTTACACCCTAATATAATTTTTATAATCACTGTTTATTAATATAGTTTTTACTGTTTATCTTCTTGCTTCTTAATACACCCTCTTAAATATTGTTCAATTGCGCGCCTTTTGGTATCAAAACCAAACCTGGTGGGGATAATACCCCCTCTTAAATACTATTCAATTTCGCGCCTTTTGAATTGTTTTGGGAACTCTTATATTGGCATTAATTTGACTAGATTGTATTATAGGTTTGATTCTTTAGACTCATATTGATGGCTTGGAATTGAACAATATTTAAGACATGTTTTGTGAAACAAAGTTTTCTTCTTCTACTCCTCTTTATTAAATATTTTCTTCTTCTTTTTTCAACGTAAATTAGTGAGCGGGAGCACTAATTTATTGTTGCTAATAAATTCTGTTTGTGTAAGTCTTTAATCTTACACCCTAATACAGTTTTTGTAATGATTGTTTATTAATACAGTGTTTACTGTTTATCTTCTTGCTTCTTAATACCTCCTCTTAAATACTGTTCAATTCTGCGCCTTTTGGTATCAAAGCCAAACCTCAATCAAAGCCAAAATCACATTCAATTAACATACATTATCTTATACACATCAATAAATCATGAGATATATAGCATTTTACATTATACATTGTCAATTATATACAAAAGATACAACCCCATATGCTACATTAAATATACATAATTTTCAATCATTTTGAATAATAATCAACTAACCATACGCCTATTTGAACGAATAAACAAGTCTATAGCATTTTCTTGTGGAATAACTCCATTCTTTTGGGGTGTAGATATAAATTGATTCCTCTCAAGCGAAACTTGATGAACTTATAGGTTCTGCTTGATCTTCAGATTTGACATATATCCTACTTGAGTATAAATTTATTGTTTTGGTGAGTGTCGGATGCGCGCCAAACTGCGTAAATGAATAAAGGGTGTGAGTTAATTGAATGTAAGGCGTCAAAAGCAAACACGTTAGAATGATATGATCTTTTTAGCTTAAATCGAAAAGTCAATACATTTCTAGTTTGGAAAATATACTTAGAATGAGTTTTTTTACGTTCTCTACCTTAAAGCACATGATAGGTACAATGCAATACATTATAGTCAATCACACCAATTAGGCAACATACATTATCTAAAACTACTTGCTCACAACAATTAGATCACATACATTATCTAAACACATTAACAAAACATGAGACGTATAAACAATTTATGTTAAATATCCATATGTTACAAACTTACAACCACTCAAAATAATTATAAACTATCCATAATTATTTAAAAAAAACGCACACACACCCCTAAACACCTCTATAGTCTTTACATTAATTGAAAGTGTTTAAATAAATCCCAAAACTTTTTTTAATTGACATTTTCTTTGAGTTATTATATCAAACAGATGGTGGGCAAGCAAGTTATAGCAAAAATAATCACATCTCTTAAGGAACACCCAATGGAGAAATAATCACATTTGTCACAGTCCAAGTGACAAAAATGACAGAATAACCATACCCGTCCGTGATGGTGGGAAGGACCTATCTAAGCGGAAATCGCCGGGGAGACGAGAAGATGAGAGTACTAGAGGGATCTTTTCAGAGAAGAAATTGGAAGAGAATGCCTCCATAAAGCTCGATTTTCAGTGCCTCTGTCCCCAGCCACCAGTACTTGGACCAAAGTACAGACTTCAAAGCTACCTGAAATTGACACCGAGCGTGAGATGAGAGTGATGTGTGGGCTGAAATTGAAGAAGGAAGTGTGAAATCTATGGTGGAGTATTGGAAGAATTTATGGAGTGAAATTAATTTTTGTACGTGTAGATTAATCTCTATTGAAGATGGACTGAAGGAGAGGAGATATAAGAGTGACTGACGAGCAAGAAAGAAGAGAGGGAAAGGAAATAAAAGAGAGGGCCTGATAGACATTTCACAAGTCATTTTAGTCCCAAATTATGGTTTTTGAAAAGTTGACCCAATTTTCCGAATATACTTTTTAAAACCCTAATTTTTGTGTTAAAAAGAAGGATTTTTTTGAGGTTGTGTGGAAAAAATGGTAATTTGAAAAGTTAAATCGGATAAATATGTCAAGTTTTAAAAATCAGGAATTTAAGGCTTTTTTATTGTAAAATTATTTTTCTGCCCTTTCTCATTAAAGACAAATTGATATGAGCAAGTAGTTTTTGCATTATTTATTTTTATTTGTTCATATACATAAAAATTATTTGGTCTGCGTAAAATATACACTACTTGCTCAGATCAAGTAGTTCTTGACTTGATTAATTTTTGTTAGTCCAAAATTATAAAATTATTTGGTCATGACAAGTAATTTATAAAATCTACTTGATCTGAATAAATAGTTTATAAAATATTTTTTATCTGAACAAATAGTTTATAAAAATGACTTGATCTGAACAATAGATTTTACCTTATTTATTTTTGTTAAGAGTCGAGACTTGTTTTACATGTAGGGGTAAAAAAAAGTCTTTTCACAAGCTAAAAAGTCTTATTCTCTAAAAATTGTTTGTCCATTTTTCTAAAATATATTTTAAGAGGGTAGTTTTAAAAAAAAGCCCAATATTTTTTCACAAATTTTTTTAATAGACTAGTCAATTGTACGTGCGTTGCATGTGTTAAAGAAACCAATAATAAATAATGTACAAATATACGAATTGGACTACACATAAAATTGTTTGATCACATTCTGACTTGTTACGTCAAATTCTAAGAATTCAATCTATTAAAGGTTAATTATATTTTTTGTTAGAGGTTTTGTGTTGTTGTGGAGGGTTAGTAAATTTTTAATTAATATCTCAGTTTGACATGTTCCTAGATACTGTAATTTAGTTGTTGATAGTATTGTGAAGGTGGCATCTGTTTTGGTTCATTGCCGAATTTGATTTTATGTGATTCCTCCTGGTGTTTTTATTTGGTGCTTATATTGATTCTTGTTAATTATTTTTCTTATTGCTATTTCGTTGATGGATTTTATTCTCTGAAAAAATGTAAAAAAGATTTGAACTATAAATTTCAATATCAAATTATTTACGCATACAATTTTTTATGTAATTCGATCTATTTAAACTAATTTATCTCTGAATTTTTTAGAACTCATATATTTTTAATAATTGAAATAGTAAATATGATTTTAGTATGGAGAATGTCAAGAAAGGTATCAATTCAGAATTTCAAATAATAGTAAGAACATGTGTCAAAAAATACTTTCCTCTCTTACTCTCATTTATATATAATATAGACTTAAAAAGGCTAAAAGGGGATTTAAAATATTATTTCAATATCAAATTATTCATTTATCTAATTCTTTAACAAAATTTGATATATTTAAACTAATTTATTTCTTAATTTTTCATAACTAACATATTGTTAATAATTGACATGATAAACGTGACTTTGGTAAAGAGAATGCCTACAGACTTATCAATTTAGAATTTCATATAACAGTAAGGGTAAGTTTTGTCAAAAAATATTTCTTTCCCTAAACCTCATTTAGAAGTAACAGTGATATATTTTTACAAATTACCTGCAAAAAAACCCCTGCCTTAGCTTCACTGAAGTGCTGCTGCGTAACATGTCCAGATGAAGAACCCTCATTTTGTTCACTGGGTTTTTTACTAAACTAAACCCCTACACTAACTATTTTTTAGAATTAGACCATTACACTAATTTTTGCTTACCTTGACCCCTGACCCACTTTTCATCACGTTTTCACTTTTCCCCTCATTGCCTTTCTTACAAGTTGTCCAATCAAATGTTATGGTCTACTCACTTAACACTCAAAATCTCCCTACCCACCACATTTCTCCTTCTTTGTGTTTTATTTTTGTCTACTTCTTCGTTTTCTTCTTTGTTTTTTATTTTTTTTCTTCTTCTTCGTTTTCCTCTTCATTTACTAATTTGTCTTCTTCTTCGTCTTCTTCCTTCTTCCTACAACAACAAATGATTGTTAGTTCTTCTGTATGGAACAGGTATACATTTTATTTTCTTCTTTCTGAAAATATTTCCTTATCTTCTTCCTTCCTTCATGGGTTTTTTATTTTCATGAGTTTTCTGAAAATATTTATTTATTTTCTTCTTTCTGGAATGTTGTTTGAAGTTTATTTATTGTACAAGATAACTACAAGATGATGGTGTAGGGTTAAAGGAGGTCTACACGAGTACTACATGAGCCTCATATAGTTATCGGTAGATTACACACAAGGTACGGGGCCCTGTTTAGACTTTGTGTACCCTACACGATCATCGTGCAGTGCGTCAAAAACTTCTTCAACAGTTTGCGAGCATCGTGTAACATCTATTACACTACACGAGGACTATACAATCATCGTGAAGTGTACAGGATGATCGTGTACCCCTTGTATACACTACACGATTACACTGCACGATCCTCGGGTATACTACACTATCATCGTGTAGTTCTCGTGTAGTCTACACGAACATCGTGTAGTTCTCGTGTACGTTACATGATCATCGTGTAGTTCTCGTGTACATTACACGATGATCGTGTAGTCCTGTGTACACTACACGATCATTGTGTAGTCATTGTGTAGGACTTATTACAGTACACGAGGTCTGCATGATCATCGTGTAATGTACATTACACGATGCTCGTGAAGGCCCTATGTACACTACATGATACCCGTGAAAGCCTCGTCTACACAACACGATGGTTACACGATCATAATGTAATATCCATTTCATTATGTATTCTTCTTGTACTGACTTCCTTCATTGATGCATATACAAATATGTCTGAAGTTTGAATTTTTGTAATCCATGATGGAGATTGGGTGAAAAGTGGTATAACGTGGTCTTTTAGTGAAGAAAAGACTAAATTATTGAAGATATCTATGCACTTACCACTAGCTATTGGGTATATGGCATGAAGAACTCCAAATAGACCTCTCAAAATATGATATGTCCATCAAATATTTTTATAGAAGTCATGTTTCATGCCCTCCTGCTGAAATTTTAAAGGATAGAGATTTACAGTTCTTTGTTAAAGAGAATAGATCAGAATCACTTAGAAGCCACTATTTGTAACTATCAAGCCAAAAACATTTCCATCTCAAAGCTCAGTTCCTCCAACCACAATGTCACAACAACCTTGGGTTCCTAAAACTGCAAAGTTTTATCAAAGTTGGGTTCCTGAAACACAAATGTCACGACAACCTCTACATTCCTTGCTTTGAGAGGTATGATCATTTTGAAAGGAACTATCATGATGATGATGTTTTTGGTCATGATGATTAAAATGTTTTCTAGGATTAGCATGTTGATGTTGATGGAGATGATGATGATGATGATGATGATGATGATGATGATGATGAGTTTGATCAGGGACGTATGATGATGCAATCTGTGGAGATGACCATGATGAAGCCATCAGTGGAGATGACCATACAATAATTCCAGACTTGAATATTGTGGTCTTGAACTTGAGACCACTTATCCATTGTCATCACAACGTGATTTGAATGAACAACGTGATGGGTCTAGTGAGCTTGAATTAGGTTATATCAGACACAATAAAAATGAATGATTTGTACAGTGATAAAATCGAGCTGCTTAAGGTTACCCATATGATAGTCATCCGGAGAAATTTTGAGTTTCACATCTTCAAGTCAAAACAGTCAATATTGGTACTTGTATGTATTGAGAAAACATGCCAATGGAGGTTACGGGCCATGAAATTGAAAAATTGTTCATACTTCAAAGTTACAAAGTTCATCAATACATATACATGCACATTTGAATTATTGAGACATGAACACCATCAGGCTACATATTCATTAATTGGCCATTCTATACGGTCCAAATACACGGGCGTTGGACGTGTATATAGGCCAAAAGATATGATTGAAGATGTTCGGCTTGATTTCGGTGTCAACATAAGTTACCATAAGACATGGAGGGCTAGGAAATATGCATTGGAATTAGTTCGAGAGTATCCTGAAGATAACTATAAAATGCTCCCATCATATTATCACATGTTAAAATAAAAAAATCCATATACTTATTTTTTATTTTGCCATCATAATGTCTACATGAGTACTAGACAAACCTCATGTAGCCATCGTGTAGTCTCACGATAGTTACACGAACCTCGTGTAGTCATCGTGTAATCTACACGATGCATACACTAACTTCGTGTAGTCTACACGATGGTTACACGACCCTCGTGTAGTCTACATCATGATTACACGGACCTCGTGTAGTCATCGTATAGTCTATATAATGGTTACACGGACCTCGTGTAGGCATCGTGTAGTCTACACGATAGTTACACGGATCTCTTGTAGTCATCGTGTAGTCTACACCATGGTTACACGAATCTCGTGTATGCATCCATGTACACTATGCATTCTGTCGATTTTAAACAGTAATATTAAATATTTTTCAGCAACAAGACACATAGATATCGATGAGCATGATCATTTTAGATAATTTTCATGGCTCTTGGATCCTCTGTTCGTGAATTTCTCAGCTATATACGACTGATTATTGTTGTTGATGCAACCGCCTTAAAAGCCCAATACATAGCGGTATTATTTGTTGTAACAGCAAATGATGGGAACAACCAAATATATCCCATTATGTTTGAAATTACATATTAGAAAATAATGATTCATGTGAATGGTTCTTCCGTAAACTTCACGATGTAATGGGTGATCCGGAAGACTTGGTGTTTATATCCAACATGCATACAAGTATACTAAATGATGTACATGTTATCTTTCCCAATGCGCTTCATGGAGCTTGCATCTTCCATATGGTCCAAAATATCAAATCAATTTATAAAAAGGAAGATGAGGTCGCATTGCTTTTTGAAGCAACAAAGGTATACCGTCAATCAAAATTTGTTCGGCTGATGACTCATTTTACAGATACATTTTCAGATATCTCACAATACGTGTCGGTGGGGGAGTTGAGAGGTGGGCATGTTCCTGTTTTGATGGAAGGTGATACAATATAATGACAACAAATATCGCAGAATGTTTGAATGAGATTTTGAAGGATGCTAGATTGGGTTGAGACTGAGCTTAATAAGAAGCATCTTGCATCACGTACACTATCAGTGTTGTCTTCTGACATCCATGAATTTCATGTTACGATTGTGGATAGGGAAGTAGTAGTAAACTTGCTTCTTAAGACTTGTATGTGTGGAGAATTTGATCTTGATCAAATTTCATGCATGCATGTGTTGACTGCATGTCGGCAACGTAATATTTCCACATACAATATGTGTTCGAGGTTCTATAAAAATGAGGCTCTAGTTGTTGCGTATGCGAAAACAATATATCATCTTGGAGATCAAGCAACCAAATTCTCATGTACTTAATTACAGGGATTCATTAAATGAAGTAATGGTATTTAATATTAGATGTTATCGTAATCTGATAAAGAAACCGAACCAACCAAATTTGAATCACAAAAAAATTAAACTTTTCATCTCCAAACGCACAAACATAACTAGCTTTGTCCAAAACTTATAGGGAAATCAAATTCCATCGAGAAAAGGTACAATAAATGTTTCATCAAGATCAAAATACACTCTAGTCATTAACAATAATATAAATTTCCTTATTATCTCAACTTTTACCCTTTTTCTATTGCCCACATAGATGTATCTTTCAGCATCATTTGACTTTCGACAACTCAGGCGACCCTACATAGACACACTGATATGAGTTGTTACCAGAATCTGCTAACCATGTATGTCTAGGAATCGAACTTAAATTAACCTCAGAACAAGCAAAGTTGAGAAGCATACATTTTTTAGAACGTCATGTGTGGTAGTTGGCTCATTACTTCTTCATATACCTTCAGCTCCACAAAAGTAACAGCAAGTACCTTATAGCTTAGCCAGTTTCTTTTTTTATTTCTTGTATTGTGTTGTATTTGTAGCTTCCTTATCCTTCTTTTTTTCTTTCCCTTGCCCTTATATTTAGAAGTTGAGGCCATGTATTCTCTATCTTATCTTGCTTTACCATTTCCTCTTAATGAATAAAGTTTGATTTGAGCTCATTCAGTCTAAGCCTTTTTCTAAGAGTGTAGTTTACCTTAAACTCGCTAAATTCTGTCAAAAACATATCTAAATAAGATACACTAGCAAGTCCTCAGCGGGTTTGAGCGTAAGTGCTTTTAACTTTGTTTTTACTTTGTATTCTTGAGAAACCTCTTTTCAATATCTGCAAAGATATCCTTAGTCATGGTAATCTTTTCATATATATTACTCTTTAGTGCTTCTGGAATGATCTTTTTCATGATCGTCATACACATGAGATTTGATTTCTTCCACATTTCCATAACCTTCTTATCATTAGAGAAACTCTTATTTGTAAGTGGTGAAGGAGAATCAGCCTTTAGCGTAAGGTCGAGGTTCATGACTCAAAGAACTATCAAGAGATTCTCTCTTCAAAACTTAAAATTTGAGCCATTTAATACTAGATTAATAAGAGTAATAACTGAACAGAGAACAAAAAACATAAAAAAAAAAACCCACATAAGTCTTAAAACAAACAAAAAATCTAACAAAGGTAAACCCCATAAAAAGACATCAGACACTCCATTAATATTTTGACATTGGCTAAACTATTAACTTGTAAGTCATATTTTGATGTAGTAATTAAAAACTGATAATAATGATATTGAATACGGATGTAAACGGTTTGGTTCGGATCAGGTTTAGGGCTCTAAATTGAATCGAACCGTAAAATCAAATTTTCTATTTTACAAACTGAACCGAACTAATATAAAAGTGAAAAATGAGCCATACTGAAGCGCTCAATAGTAGTTCGGTTCGGTCAATTTTGCGGTTTGTTCAATAAATGTAAAAAAAAATCTCCCAGTTTCAATATTCAACCAAACAAGCTCAAATATCAGAAGCAAACCCTAACATTTTTGCAATATCTAATGAAAAATTAGAGATAAAGATTATGTAAATACTAAGAACTTCATATTCAATGTTCAAAAAATTCGTACTCAAAACTTACAACACAACAGATGCTAAAAATCAAATCATAATCCTAAAAAAAATCCAAACGAACTAGAATCAAGCATCTTCTTTATCTTCGACACAATTATGCATTCTTTCTCTGACATGGTTCTGCATTCTTTCTCTCTCTCTTCGCAAGCTTCGATTCTCATTCTTTCTCCCACTTACAGTAGCTGCAAGCTTCGATTCTCATTCTTTCTCCCACTTACAGTAGCTGCAAGATTCGATTTTTCAAATCGTTCATCTTCTTTATCTTCAACGGACTAAATAAGAGAGATGAAGAATGAAGAAGGAGATGGAAATAGAGAAAACAGAGATGGGGCGAAAAGAGAGAGCTTGAAGAGATGGACCAAAGAGAGAGACAGTGAAGAGATGGAGCAAAGAGAGAGAAATAGAGAAGAGATGGAGTGAACAGAGAGAAATAGAGAAGAGATGGAGTGAAGAGAGAGAGAGATAGTGATGAGAGATGGAGAGAAGACAGAGACAACGAAGAAGTGAGCGTTAGGGTTTGATAAATTTTACCTTATATAGGTGAGCGTGGTTCGGTTCGATTCAGTGCGGTTTCAGCATGAAAATTGCAAACCGAACCGAACCGTAAGTGTTTTATAATTTTAAAATCAAACTATACCGTCTGAGAGACACACACCGACTCAATCATTGTGGTTTGGTTAGGTTCAAGTGGTTTTATCAGTTTCGACGGTTTGACTTACACCCCTAATATCGAATAAGAAATCTTCGTTTAGGTTTATTTATGACTGACATGTAAAATTGAATAATCATCACGTGCATATTATCACAGATGTACATGTAATTCTGTCAAATATTTACCTTCTTGTAAACTGATTAATATACATAATTTACACGCACATAACTGTTGATATTCAAAATAAAATTAATTTTTACAAGAGATATCATTTTTGTGGCATGTTGTTTCAATTAACTCATCTCCAAATATTTATAAAAATATAAATATTTTGAATTTAAAATTGTACCAAAATCAAGCTTTAAAAAATAAATAATTTTTTAATTATGTGTTGCTGAAAAATCGAATAATTTTTTCAAGTGTTGTATTGCTGTATATAACATTTCTTTAATAATACTGTATTGCTATATTTTTTTAATAATAAGTGAATATCCATTATGTTGCAGGCCAAAGCCCATAGCCCATATGCTAAATAGCTGGTGCTGTGGGCCTAAGTCTGCAGCCCAGTCTTCCCTTAATTTTTTAAAAAGAAATACACTAAATAGTAAATTTTCTCAACTTTAGATAAATAGATAAATTTTTTTGTCATGTCATCAATCTTTCATTGATTGAGATTTGAAGAGACGATATAATCCCTGATTTTACAGATTTTTAAATATGATTTTATTTTTTATTTATTATATCAACATTTAATTAAAGATGTTAATTATTTCCTTGCTCATGGAGAGAGAGCCAGAGAAAGAGATGGAATAGAGAAAGAGGGAGAGAGAAAGAGATGGAATAGAGAGAGAGGGAGAGAGAATGAACGAGGGAGATCGATAGAGCGAGCGAGAGAGAGAGAGAGAGACCAGAGAAAGAAGGAGAGAAAGAGCGAAAGAAGATAGAGAGGGAGAGAGAGCGAGGGAGAGAGAGTGGGAGAAGGAGAGGGAGAGAGAGGGAGAGATAAATATACAGAGAGCGAGAGAGAGGGAGAGATAAATATACAGAGAGTGAGAGAGGGAGAGAGATCGAGAGAGAGATGGTGGACGAGAGATAGTGAGAGAATGATAAAGAAAGAGTGAGAGAGAGATGGAGAGAGAGTGAAAGAGAGAGATAGGGGGAGGGAGATGGAGAGTGAGAGTGAGAGAGAATGAGGGAGAGAGTGAGAGAGAATGAGGGAGAAAGCGAGAGGGAATAAGAGAGAGCGCGAGAGAGACTAAGGGAGAGAGCGAGAGAAAGAGAGAGGTTGGGATAAAGAGGGTGAGAGAGAATGAAGGAGAGAGAGTGTGAGAGAAAGAAAGAGGGAGAGACAAAGAGAGAGATAGAGAGAGAGATGGAGAGAGATAGAGAGAGTGAAATGGAGAAAAGGAGAGATGTAATGAGGGAGTGAGAGTGAGAGAGAGTGTGTGTGTATGTGAGAGAAAGTGGGAGGGAGAAGGGGAGAGAGAGAGGCAGAAAGAGAGACAGAGGGAGACAGAGAGGGGGGAAGGGAGAGAGAGGTGGGGAGAAGAGAGTGAGAGATAATGAAGAAGAGAGTGAGAGAAAGAGAGAGAGACAGAGAGAAAGAAAGAGAGAGAGAGAGATAGAGAGAGGGAGGTAGACAGAGATAGAGAGAGAGATGAAGAGAGATAGAGAAAGAGTGAATGAGAAGGAGAAAAAAGAGATGGAATGAGAGGGTGAGAGAGATGGGGGAAGAGAGAGAATGAGGTAGTACGGGTGAGAGAGCAACAAAGAGAGAGGGAGAGAGAGAGGGAGAGAGAGTGCGAGAGGGAGGGAGAGAGAGAGCGAAAGAGATAGATATATATATAGAGAGTGGGAGAGTGAGATATATATATAGAGAGAGGGGGGAGAGAGCGAAATAGATATATATATATATAGAGAGAGAGGGGGGGAGAAAGCGGGAGAGAAAGTGGGAGAGGGAGAAGAAGAGAGAGAAAGATAGAAAAAGAGAGCAAAGAGAGATAGGGACAAAGAGAGGGATAGAAAGAGAGAGAGAGAGAGAGAGAGCGAAAGAGAAAAAGATGTGTGTGTGTGTGTGTTTATGTATATATAGAGAGAGATAGGGAGAGAGACAGAGACAGAGAGTGAGATAAGGGCAAAGAGAGAGAGGGAGACAAAGAGACAGAGAGAGAGAATGAGAGAGACAACGAGAGAGAATGAGGGAGAGAGCGAGAGAGCATGAAAGAATTAAGGGAGAAAGCGAAGGAGTGAGAGAGAGGGAGACAGAGAGAGAGATAGCCAGATGGAGAGAGATAGTGAGTCAGAGAGAGAGACAAAGAGAGTGAGAGAGGGAGAGGGTTAGAAAAGAGACATGGAGAGGGAGAGAACGAGAGAGAGAGTGACAGAGACAGAAAGATAGAGAGAGAGATGCAGGGAGAGAGTGAGAGAGTGAGAGAGAATGAAAGGGATAGAGGGGGAGAGAGAAAAAGATAGAAGAGAGAGGGAGGGAGAAAGAATGAGGGAGGGAGAGCGATAGAGAGAGAGAGAAAGCCAGAGAAAGAAAGAGAGAGAGAGAGAGAGAACAAGTTCGAGAGCGAAAGAGAGAGAACGAGGGAGAGAGTGTGAGGGAGAAAGAGGGAGAGATAGATAGACAGAGAGGGAGAGTGAGATAGAGAGACAGATAGTGGGAGAGAGATAATGAGACAAAATGAGGGAGAGAGTGTGAGAGAGAGAGATTGAGAAAGAGAGAGGGAGACAGACATACAGATAAACAGAGAGAGAGAAGCTAGAGAGGGTGGGACAAAGAGAATGAGAGAGAACAAAGGAGAGAGAGTGAGAAAAAGAGAGAGATAGAGAGAGAGAAAGAGAGAGAGATGGAGAGAGATGGAGAGAGTGTGAGTGAGATGGAGAAAAGTAAAGATGTAATGAGGGAGAGAGAGTGTGAGAGAGTGTGTGTGTGTGTGTGTGTGAGAAAGAGGGAGGGAGAAGGAGAGAGTGGGAGGGAGAGAGAGAGAAGGGGAGGGGGAGAGAGAGGGCGGGAGAAGACAGAGAGAGAGCTAGAGAAAGAAGGAGAGAGAGAGAACAAGATGGAGAGGGAAAGAGAGAGAACGATGGAGAGAGAGTGAGGGAGAGAGAGGGAGAGACAAATAGATAGAGAGAGAGGGAGATGGTGGGAGAGAGATAGTGAGAGAGAATGAGGGAGAGAGGGTGGGAGGGAGAGATAGAGAATTTGAGAAAGAGAGAGGGAGACAGACAGATAGACAAACAAAGAGAGAGAAACACAGAGAGAGAGGTAGAGGGAAAGGGAGAGAGAGAGAGGAGAGAGAGGGGGTGGGAGAATGAGAGAGAAAGAGAGAGAGATGGGGGAGAGAGACGGAGAGTGAGAAAGGGAGCAAAGAGAGTGAGAGAGAGAATGAGGGGGAGAGCAATTGAGAATGAGGGAGAGAGTGAGAAAGCGATAGAGAAAAAGGGAGAGAGAGAGAGAAAAAAAAAATGGGGGAGATAGTGATGGAGCGAGAGGGGGGAGACAAAGAGAGAGAGAGAGAGAGAAAGCGGTAGCGAGATTGAGAGAGATAGCAAATAAGAGAGAGAGACAGAGACAGAGACAGAGAGCGCGAGAGAGAGGGAGGGAGAAAAGAGAGAGGGAAAGAGAGAGAACAAGACGGAGAGAAGAAGAGAGAGCGAGAGAGAATGAGAGAGAGGGTGGAGTTTTTCATATTTTCAAATTTGGTTTAATTTTATTTTTTATTAATTATATCAATATTTAATTAAGAATGTTAATTCATTCCTTGTTTATAGCTATACCTATTATAGAAAATATTAAAGTAATTGGATGAGTTAATTAGTTAGTTGTTCATTATATCGAATAAAATATTTTCATGTTAACCAATAAAATGATTAATTCATTCACTTCAATAATATATTGGGAAGAATGGATTGGTCAGTTAATCAATTATTGACCCGAAAATTTCAGTTCAATCAATGAGATGTTCAATCCATTCACCCTATAATAAATTGAAATGAATAGATTGATCAGTCAATCAATGATATATCATTGATTGACCTAAAAGTTTCAGGCTAATTAATGGGATGATCAATTCATTCGCCCCAATCTATTATATGGACGTTTGAAATATTTTCGAAATTGATTGACCCGAAAATGTTTCAAACACCCCTATAATATATTGAGACGAATGGATTGATCACTCAATTAATGATATATCATTCATTAACCAAAAAAATTGAGATTTTTTAGCGACTTTTAACGATTTTTAAAATTCAGAATTTTTATTGATGTACAACATTAATTGACTTCTTATAATTAAATATATTTTAAAAATTATTCTAAGCATTAATTACTTCATCAATTTAAACATCTTCCATATTGATATACAACTACATACCACTGTCAAACACATCATAATTAGATGAGGGTCATTTTGGTCTATAATTATTGACAGTAATGAAAATATGTCATTTACCTAAAACTTTAAAAAAACTCATATTTAGCAAACAACACCCTTAAAGTTTTCTATTCTGTAAAATTTTCTATTTTTTTAACTTTTGTCCGAAAGCCCGCAACTCATATACCTCTCATGGGCCAATGGCCTATGTATGAGTTACCCTATGGGATTCAACCCTAGGGTAATCTGGCCTCCACCCCCATCTGTAGTGGCCGGAGAGCCGCATTGGCCACCCCTCCTCTGGGTGTCTCCACCTTAATTCAAAAAGTAAAAAGTATCCATAATAATTATACCAAGAATTTGTTCTTAAATGCAATAATATTAAAGCACAATTATTAAATTTAAGAACATAAAAAACGTACAAAAACTCACCTATAATTATGGATCTAAACATAAATTAGATTCTCAAATAATCAACATGAATGACTCAGATACCACTTGTTAAAGAAACTTTCTTGGTGAAAAACACTGTCTTAAAATCTCAAGAATTCATGTTGAAACTCTAAGAATCAAATAACGAATCAAGCATAAGCGTATATGAAACTATGATGATAGATTGTTTTGTAGAGCTGCGTGTTTTCTCTCTAATAATAGGATATTAGAAAGAATAAAATATTATATTTATTGTGTGATTCATGGACCATAACCACTATATATAATTAACATCATTGTTATCTTTTTGTACTTTTGTAGTCTATCATAAAAATAGAAATTATATTTTAAGTCTTTACACATCAAAAGCTTACACCCTATCAGATATATTAAAGCTCAAATCACATAAAACTTAACAAATCATTTTTAATTGACTTTAATTTTATTTGACATTCCATGTACAATTTGTAACCCTAAAGAACAAAAAAGAATTTATGACACATGACCTACACACAAAAAGAAAATAATGAGACAATGAGAAAAAGATCACGAAAAAACACCTGTGGTTGATGTAACTTGAGCTTCCCTTAATTCATGAATTTGTTGGTCTGTCTACTTGACCATGTGAGTGGGGTCTCTTTGTATTTTCTAACATATAAAGGGTGGATGCATGTGCTTTTTCACATGCTAATGGGGCCTCTCACTTGGCCACTTTTTGTTTCTCATGACATGGATGAGATAAGATGTTTACCCAATCCGCAACTTCGACTCATCTCCTGCCACTTTTCCGAGTTTAGTCTTTTAATTTAAATAATTTGCTATCAAGTTTTATTTGGGATAATTTTACACTATTGGTGGCTTTTATATCTTAATTTCAACTCCGTGTCATTGTTCACGTAGTTAATAACAATGTAAATGTCATGTATATACTTATGAAAGACTACTAAAAAATAAATTTTTAGTTACTGTTTAAAATTATTTTTGAAATCAAAACCAAAAGTGAATTTTCTCCTTTAATCTATGACACCATAAATAATTCTGAATTATTAATATGAGTCTTATCTGTATTCTGTATTGTTATTTAGGCAAACACATTCATATCTTTACAACACTATTTTAGTTAACAATGGTAGTCTAGAGTCTCTCTCCTGTTGTACTGAAAACAAAAGATGAACTTAATTAATGACTAAATCGAATGGAACAACACTCATTTTTCATTACTTAAAATTATGAAAGGCAATGAAAAAATTATCCAATTAAATCTAAAAAAAATGTTTTAAATTGAACAAGGAAGTTAGGATAATAGGTAGACCCAACTTGCAAATGCCTTATAAGTACACCGATATTCCTCTCCTTCCTACTCCACAAAAACAACCACTCACTCTTCTACTCCATCTAAATCCTTCCTACTCTGCAACTAATTTCTTATTGACACCATGGGAAGGACATTCAGTATCCTCATTTTTTGTGTAGCCCTCATGCTTGTTTTGGTTGCGCACAACCAGGTAATTTAAACTAACCCGCTAGACGACTCTTTCACATAATTGATTGACATATGTACTAATATATAATATTTTATGTACATGTTTAGCTCACAAACAACTTAAGAGGTCTTAGAAAATGAGAGTTCTTATTTTAAAACCATATCATTTGAACTGACACTATGAGTGAAATTTTTTTAACCGAAACTGCCGAAACTAGTCAAATTGAAAATTATCAGTTCGGTCAGTTCTTTATCTACATTCGGTTCGAGAAAATTAGAGAACCAGAGTTTCGGTTATATATAATTTCATATCAAACAAAACTTTAATTTTAATATTATTTTTTCAATGATATTATTTAAAAATAATTTTTAATTAAGAATGTCGAACCGGAGAACTAAACCGAACTGAAACGAAACTCATGGTTAAGGTTCGGTTAGGTTCTTTTCTCATGAACGGTTCAGTTCAGTTTGACATAAGGTCGAATGGTGAGTTTCTGTTCAGTTCAATTTTCATCTAAATAACCGACCGAATCGAACCGATTTTACTCCTAACTGACACACTTCTTTACCACATAAGGTTCTTGCAAGAGATGATTCAGGTAGCTCGCATGTTGACTTTTGGACAAAAATTTTTGACAAAACGAAATGAATCAATTGAAATTTGAATGATATTAGAAACTCAAGACTTAAGTGTGTCAGATGATGATATAGTTGGAGGGGAAGTATTCACATAATTAATCCTTTGTTTGGTTGATCTGACATGATAACATTTTTGGTCACTTATCTTTAGGCTTCAAGCATTGAAAATTCAGCTTCAGATCTCCAAAAACAGGGCAACAACAACCAAATGGTGAGTCCAACAAATATAAGAATTTTAATCAAATAATAATAGTTTAATTACATGACAATTTTCTTTGTGACTGACTTTCAGCTCTATGGTACAACTCAAGGCAGCCTTCATCCTCAAGGTAAAATGATTTTCTTGACTAACACAATGATTTTTCTACAACTTCCTTATTTTTGAAAAAAATTCAATAAATTCAATCATAACAAAAGTCTAGTAAAAATCAGATGTTGAAAATGATTTTTCTTTATAACGTTAACGTATGATCTCATGCCATATATTTTGTTAAGTCATAACAATAGTGAATACGGCAATAGTGAATACGACAGTGTTATATATGATTGTTCAATACAACTGAGAAATACATGAAACTGACTATGTTTGGGGGAAATTAAAAACAACAGAATGTGGATCAAGGTGCACAACAAGATGCTCGGCTACATCATTCAAGAAGCCATGCTTGTTCTTCTGCCAGAAGTGTTGTGCTAAGTGCTTGTGTGTTCCCCCTGGCACTTATGGTAACAAGCAAGTTTGTCCTTGCTACAATAACTGGAAGACCAAGAGAGGTGGATCTAAATGCCCCTAATTTTTCCCTCTATTTTCCACAAGCCTCTGCCTAGTGCCTCCCCTATATGATGTATCTGCCTTCTATATTTTTTTCCTCAATCAACTAGTCTATACAGCTAATGTTCATTGCCAATTAATGATGTTGTTTAGATGAAAAAATATCTTAATATAATTATTTAATTAAAAAATGTCATATAGAGGTTTTGTTCAAACTTCCATCAATTTATCTACGATTAAGCGAAGAAAATCAAAGATCCTTTATTAAAGATTTTTGCAACTAAGATCCTTTATTATACAAAATCTGCTATTTTCAAATCATCTCATTCCCTTTTAAAAACCATTTAGTACATAATTCTTTGAAAAGATTTTGATTAGTAAATGTATCTGAAAATGAGTCTATTGTTACAAACATTTAGTAGATAGTTCTTTGAAAAGATTTTTATTAGTGAATGTATCTGAAAATTGAGAGTCTGTATGTTATGTACTAAATAGAATCAAAACTTAGTCTAACTTAATAATTTCATGGATTTAAAGTACAAGAAACTTATTTGGAAATTGAATAGTTCAATAAAGAGAATGATTTGGAAAATTTGAAAGAGTATTTACTAAATTGATTAAACTAAAGATCATGGAAAATAAAAAAAATTCTACAATGCTAGCATGATAAATGGTCATCCGAGCCTGGTCATTACAACCCCTTTTGTGGAGACACCCCTTCTCTCGAAGTTATGAGGTTATTTTACCTACATACCTAATTGTGTCATTTACAGATATAAGTACCCTTTTGTTGAATATCGTTTGAGTTTTTCCTGAGAGTATCGCATGGATTACTTCAGCTGCGTAGCAATTAGTAGTCAACTAAGTCTCCTCCATCCCTAGGGACTAAGAAGGGGTAGCGGGCCAATAATAAATGGATCATATCATTGGATCACCCCTTATAGTCCATATGGGACAACAAGGAACAAGGCTTTTAGCAACAAAACTTGTAATCAGTGAAGGCTTGTTTGGTAGCCCATACTGTACAGTATTAAAAGTATGATAGTACTATTTTAATATTGTCCGACGTTTAGCATAAATATTGAGCTCGTACTAGTTAATACGGTGGGACTCTTTAGTCTCACCCACATGGGATAATTTAGTCTCCTCCTTTTAGGGGGGACTACACCAGACAAAGAAAAATAAAGTTATTTTTTAATTTATATCTTAAAATGATTTTTTTATTAAAATAATTTTTTTAATTTATATCTTACAGGAATTTCATTCACTAACAAAAATAATTTATGAATTTTCGAAAGGTGCAAAATTAATTACTTATGACTTAATTTTACCATGAATTGAATAATTTATTTTATAGTTGAAAATGTAAAATAACATGTTAATGATTTTCGAATAGCTTTTGCGGATCAAATCATGACAAACAATTTTACAATCTAGTATTATAACGTGCCAAACATTGTATAAGTGTTACAATTTTTTAACTAATACAGCACCAAACACTGGACAGTATTATTTAATCTAGTACAGTACAGTACAATCCGACAGATTTAGTACAACACTATCCTGACTGTCAAACAAGTCCTGAAACTCCAGAATGTCATATGTACAAGACTTTTAATGGGTGATATAAAAACCATTAAAAAGTAATCTTTTATTTTTTAAAATTTTTAAAAATCAAAGTATTATTGGAATTACTCTCGTTATCCCAAAAAATAACTCTTCATCTCAGTAGTTCGAGAAGTTTGGTATCCTAAAAGTCGCAAAGTCCATAATCGGGAATTTAGTAAAAAAATTTATAAACATAATATGATCTTAAAAAATTTATAAAGATAATATGATTTGAATTTACATGTTATTTCATAACCAAGTGAATATGACATGAATCACAATACATGTTATTATAATTGAATGAGATATGAAATAACATATGTAATTGATTTTAGTGAATGAGACATGTATCACATTATAAACATGATAATATCACAATGATACATAAGAAATACTACTACAAAAATTGGCTTAGATGATGGGTAAAACTCGTCATTATAATCATATATTGACGATTGACCGACTGTTATCTACGGGACTGTCATCCTTTAGTCATTTGAAAAAATCGTCATTATAACGGTGTACAATGATGGAAAAGTTCTATCATCGTAGGTACCGCAAAAGGTAGGTACATGATGGGAAATCTTCGTCATCTTAGGTACTGTGAAAAGTATATAGATGACGGGGATTCCCCGTCATCTAAAGTTACTCCATGTAGACTTTAGATGACAGGGAATCCCCGTCATCTAAAGTCCAAATTATTTTTAACAAAAACTGTCATGGAAAGGAAAAAATGCATTTCCATGACAGCTTTTTTATTAAAAAACCTTCCCACGACACATTTTTTATATACATTAAATTACATAGCTCCATACATATTGATTATAAAAAAATCATTTGAAATTTGAGGAAAGTATCTACAATGTTAAGAACACTATAATATAGATGTTGATAAGCTTAAAAAATGATAGTAAAATACTTTGGAGTGAGATAGTAACAAACTAAGGGAATATAAACTCAACTGCACAACATAATAGCAGTAAGCTAGCCTGTAAAAGCAACATTCATGACTTAGACCAGTAATGTAAAATAAGTAGGAATAAGGGACAAGTACTGTAACGAAATCTTTTATCCGTTAAGTTACGCACTTCTATATTATTGATATTGAGAAAAGAATAAAAAGAGATGGTGTAGGCAGTAGGGAGAGAGAAATTCTGATTCTCAAAATGAAAGCCAATTTTTCATTTAAAGGTGGTGAACATCCAAAGGATCATGTCGGAAAAACCAACACGTAAATTTCATTTAAAAAATCACTAGCTTGACATGCATAAAATATAATCCTTACCATTCTAGCAAACATGCAACCAAGACTCCACATGTCCAAAGAATAATCGTAATCTTGCAAATCAACTAAAAGTTCAGGATCTTTAAGGTATCTAAGGATGAAAGAAAGATAAAAGTTTAGTATTTCCACCAAATTATGCATACCTCAAAAGATGTATACAAGGTAATGATGGTCTTCATAATCGTAAAATATACAAATAAAATCAACAATTCAGCAAGGAGCCTCAATTATTGACGGTAAAAATAATTTTAAAACAAGTTAAAATTTTGTTGTAACTCAATTGGGTAAATCTTAAAGATGGGTCATATATTGACCACCACCTTAAAAACTATTTTGATTTGATGCAAGAAAATTGTTTGCCAAGCATCAATATAGTCAAAATAGTTGTATTATTTTTATTAAAAATGGGTTTTAATTCTAAATGATGGATTTTTCATTTCTCTATGGTTATTATTTTTAGGATGTAGAATGAATGATAGAGAATTTTTCCTCCTGACCATTTATTGGTTTGATATTTATTGATTTTGTTTCCAAGAGAATGTCTCTGTAGAAACTGAGGGTTTTGTCCTTATGTCCATGGACAAATGAGAATTGGGAAGGAAATGAACTTTTGCTATTTCAATTGGGTTTTTTAAATTGGCAAATGAATGTTCAATGTAAAAGAGATTCTTACTGGGAGTCTTCATTTGATAAGGAAAAAACCTTTTGTAATTGGTGATTGGTTGGTTGATGACCAATTGAGGGTTAAAAGGCTTAGAGACTGCAAATGGGTCAAATTGGTTGATCAGTGCAGATTGGTAGTTGGGCCTGATGGACCCGAGTATTGTCATTTGGATATTTCTTGGAGCAGAAGGCTCCTATTTGATTTAGGTCTTAAGGGCGAATTGTGGAGTCAAGAACTCCCCTTTGATTATTTTCTTCGAGACCTGGGGCTTGGACCCCATCTTGTTGTCCCCGTAAAAAATCACGGGTCAAAAGTCATGAATTGAATTATTAATATCTTTAATGAATTTAATATCAAAATAAAAAATATTAAGTATGAACTGCCATCTAGCAAAAATTTATTTTGAAGTAATATTTTTAACATCTTTCTCTAGAACATGTTTCACAGATTTACAGTTAATCTTTAAAAGAAATTTTTTATTTAACAAGTCATCGTGAAATTTTTATATACACAGAACATCATATAAATTTTTTTTTTAATCGTACTAAAATTAACTTGGGTTTAAGTCCAAGTCTCAGATGTGAACCTAACAATCTGTTCAGGTGACTCTAGAGTAATTTTTTTAACAAGATACTTCCATGTCCTATTTAAAATGTATTAGTTTAGACAATTTTGAAAAAATTATTAGAGGGGATGTCAATACAAATGAGTGTCTTAACATGTATTTTAATTTTTTTAATTAGATTGGTGTGAACAGACGTCCACGGAGGATGATTCTTCGTGAGCCTTTCAAAAAGAGGCTTGCAATCAATAAATTGAATTACCCAATCAATTAGCTTAATTATAGAATGGTGTATTTCAAATCTTAGGAATCTAACATTAGATTGAAATAATCTAATTTTACTCGCAGACATAACTAAAAAATTTTGATTTATTATCTTCGCAAACAATTCTAGATGTTTCCAATGTTGTTTTATTGATTTAGAAAAAATAAGAACATCATCAATGTATATAATTGAGAAATTAGTAAATTGATTAAAGATTTCATTTATTATATTTTAGAACTCATTTTGGACATTTTAAGACCAAATGGCATTACATTTCACTCGTAATGGCTAAATGGAGTTACAAATGCAGTTGTATATTTGTCATTTTCATTTATCTGGATTTGCCAGAATCCAGATTTTATGTCAAACTTAGAGAATACCATTGCATCTCCAAGTCTGTTAATTAAGTCTATTTTATTTAGTATTGGATATCTTATACATTTCAAGACATTGTTAAGGGGCTTTTAATTAATAACTAACCGAGGAACTTCTCGTTCAATTTTACTGTCTTTCTGGACATAAAATAAGGAGATTTGCTTCTCCTAATTATGCTCTTATTGAGAAGTTCTGTAATTTCTTTTTTGCAAAATTCAAGTATTTCAAAGTTCATTTGAATTGGCCGTGCCTTGGTAGGAATATTTTTCTCATCGAAACCCTTAATATAAGACAGACTGACAATATGTTGCTTCTTGTGTTAGAAAGCATTAGGAATATCATACACAATTCCTTACAAATTCTTTGTACGAATATTTTAATTTGTTTTTGAAGAGCAGGATTCTGGAGCTGTTCTTCAATCCTTTTGAATTTTAATTCATCCTGTAAAAAATACAATTATTTTTCTTTACAAGAAATTAGATTTATATAATTAGAAACATATTTTTCTTTTAAATTTTTTAATTTACAATTGTGAGAGTAAGAAAGAAATCTGAATTTAACAAGCTTATCCATGAGATAAGTAATTAGCTCATCATACTCTGTGGTAAAAGGATACAACAAAGAAATGAATGATAAACCTAAAATGATTTTATCAGTCATATTTTTTACTAAATCAAATGATGTTTTAAAACATGCATTGTCTTGAAAAATATGAATTTTAGGTATTTCATAATTGATATGCACGTGAGTACCATTTGCAGAAGACAAAGATTCTTTTATCTTCTTGAAGTATTTGGTCGGAACTAGTCATTTGTGCATATAATTTAAATATGCTTCTGAATCAACAAGAGTCATTGTAGTGAAATTAAAATCTTGAATTATTATCTTGACAATTATGTGCTATTTTTTGACTTTGAATATGATTAAATATCATCATCTTTATTGTTGATAATAGATTCTTCAACCTCATTATCAGAAACTGAAAATCTACTGGGTTCTCCTAGTTCACTAGATTCATGATTTTTAATTAAACACTCTATTTTCAAAAAGGTTTAATTCTTCTTTTATTTCTGAGTTTAAATTTTTTAATTCTTTTATTTCAATTTTAATATTTTTAATTTCTTTCTGAAATTCATGTAAGGTCACTTCTTTTTCTTTTCCTTTAACCTTATTGAATTTTTCAAGGGTTTACGAAAGGCTTGCGGTATTGTTATTATTAGACTTAGTATTTTTTTTTTAGAATTACATTCCTTCACATGATTCACAGGAATGCTACATTCCTAGTGGGAAAAACATCTCACAGAAGAATCCAAAAATATCATTCTTTCAGCAGTAAAAATTGATGTTGAATGAAACCCAACTATTAGAGAGAATCAGGAAACAATACATGATGGCATCAATACACTAATTTACACAATTAGTGAACACTTTATTAGAACGCCAAGTAATGTTACTTCACATATCCATGATCAATTTACTAATCTTAGGTATCCAACTCTAAGTGATTTTAACAGGTATGAAAATATATTTTTGTTTAGAGTAATGACAAGGGATGATAGTAATCAACCATTTTGGAAAGAAAAAAATTTATAAATGGATTACCCAATTTGTTGGCACACAAAATAAGAACAGTCCTTAGTAATGACCTATGAAATATAGCTTATGATAGTCTTACCCACGATAAAATAATTACTACAATTCAAAAGGAAGGTTTGAAATTTTGTATTGATATTAAAATCAATAAACAAATCGAAAAGAAAAATAAAACTGTCAAATACGAATTAAAAAATTTCTGCGAGTAATACGGTTTACCCACTATTGCTTCTTCCCAGAAAAATAGGAAAAACTCTCATTTAAGCCCTAGAATGTCTCACAAGACTTATATGAGACAATACTACAAAAATAAGCATAAAATTTTTACCAATACTTTTTGAAAAATAAAAATTTTAACAAACACTTTTCTAAGAATATAAATTATTCTAAAAGAAAGTTCAATAAACAATCTTTTGATAAAAGTAAACTTAAGTGTTTCAAATGTGGCCGGAATGGTCATTTTATAAATGCTTGTCAAGTTAAAAATAAAATTAATCAATTAAAAATCTCTGAAGAAGATAAACAAGAATTGTCTAGAATCTTAGAAACAATAGATTATTAAGAGAGTATTGATGAAGATTTAAGAGAATTTGAATCCCCTGAATCCTATGAATATAACTCTTCAAGTTCTGAAAGTCATTCTCCTAACATCTTAATGAGGTGTAGGGATAATTGTTATAAGACATAAATATTTTAAATAAAAATGAAGAGTAAGAAAACCTCTTGTTAGACTTAATTAGTATAATTGAGAACCCAAAATTAAAACAAGAATATCTGGAGAGTAAAAGATTTATTATCTCATTGTGAAGTAATTTACGTGGTAATGTAGTTATTAGCTACCATTGTCATGTGCTATAATTTATTGAGAACTTTCTGTTCAGAAAGTCCAACAATATTTCATTCGTATAATTTCTCTGTAGAAACAGAGAATTGATTAACTAAAAAGTTCAGAAATTTGAATATCATGAGGAATTGGCTTTTTATCCCACTTCCTTTTCATTTTATTAATTTCTAAATTCTTGAATGTATCTTTAATATTATTAATGTCTAAAGATTCATGAACTGTGGATGACTTATAGGTGGATTCTGACATATGACTTTCTGATTCTGAACTACTATCTTGGTTAATAACTTTAGCAGAAGAAGATGATTCGACAAATTTATTCTTCAATTCTTGAGTTAGTTTATCTATCTGTTTATTAAGGGGGAAAATATTCAAAGTAGTTTTATCTTAAAGATTTATTAAAGGATTTTTTTTCAGGGATTCATTAGGCTTAGGTTCATTGAGAACATCAACCTTTTTCTCAATTTTGTCTATTTGTTTTCCTCTTGTAATTAGACTTTGATTGGTGTAATTGAGTTGTTCAACTACTTTTTTATTTAACTCTTCTTCCTTTGAAATTTTGAAAGGACAAGAACTGATTAGAGAATTTTTGTGATTTATTTGAAATTTTATGGTGGTAGATGACTAGCAGCCACCACACTAGAATCTTTCTTGACCCATTTAGATTTGTAAATTATATTAATATTTTTCTCATAAATTTTCTCGATATAATCAAGGAAAAACATATCAATTCTAAATTCTTGCATGAATGCCTTCCATCCAGCAAGTATGGTTCTTCTTTAATGCATATTATATTTTTCTCTAAATCTATTATGTCTATTTAGATTGACTAGGTCATCATTATATTGGGTTAGACCTTCCCAATCAAGTTTGTATTCTCAGTCCAGGGTTCCTAAACTTAGGATGAGTAGTTGTGGATTAACTTGGAAATCTTATTCAGTGGGTACCTCTGGTTCATCTGATTGTTCAGACTTATTATCATAGACTGGCTGACTAACTTGAGAATTTGTAGTTATTCCTTGAATTCTTAAATTTTTAATTTTTAAATTTTTTAGTCCTTATTCTAATTTTTGAATCCTAAGATCTTGATCATTATTAATGGATGATCCAGAAAAGAAATTCTTATGAGTATTAGACTAGTTATACTCCCTAATTTGAGGATTAGAACTAAAAGATTGAAAGTTGATTTTAACAGTATCATCCATGTACTGCTGTATATAATCTATATCTTCAATTAGACGTTGTATTGGAATGGCTTGGCTTTCATTGGTTAAAAGTCAATTTGTTGGTAAAATAATATCAGACCACGTAATTATTTTAAGGATTCTAATATTGACATTACTTTGGTTAGATTGGATCAATAGGTTTGATTCTTTAAACTCCTATTGATGACTTGGAAATTCATATTGTTTTAGTAATTTTGTCATGAATTATAAAAATCATAGCTAGGGGTTGGGTGTCTTCTAGGACTTGGTAACCACTAATTTTAATATTCAAAGTTAATGATTTTAGAATATGGAGGTCGGCCAAACTAACAGACAAATCTGAGAAACAATCAAAATGGATTGCGCCACTACAAAGTGATGATCCAATTAATCCTAAAATACTATCGTTAAAATTTGTGAATCTTGCTTCTCGCAAGGCTAACAAGACAGAGGTACTTAGGCATCTTCTTGTGAGTGGCTTAACTCCAATCTAGACTAAACTAACATGAAAGAAATTATATCCTTCTTCAATGTGATGTTTAATTGCATTAGAAGAAAGTAATTGACAATTTCATGCTCTTTCCCAAGAGAATATATTTTTCAATTATTTTTACATGATACTGAGGCTTGAAGGAAGCAATAGACCATGTTGATTTGTAAATATTTTTGTTAAGAATTTTGGGTATATTCCATACCCTATGTTCTACTTGATCATCTGCTAGCTATTCTAAATGTTCTTCATTTATTATGTCTGGAATTGAGGTTATTATAGACATATTGCTACTAGAAGAATTATTTCTAAATAATCTACTCATGGCTCAAATAACTAAATTATTCTTATGATTGAAAATTTCATACTGTATTTTGGTTATAATCTATTGTGCCTTCTACAACCTCCTATTAGGGTCATTCTTATCCAACTTGCATCTACAATCACCATACCCTCAGGATTTACGTCTCTAATAGGTCATACTTAGGTACCTGAAGCTAACTAAATAGAAGTTGATACGCCAGCCTATGATAAAACAGTTCACAGATTGAATAAACTAATATTACAAAAAAATAATCAAGCATAAAAATAACCAGTCACTTAGGCGGAGAGTGAGATTAAATAAAAGCAATTATTCATGTAAGCAATTGAGCAACAATAAAAGCAATAATAAGCCATAACAGGCGGTGAACATATTAATATGCAGATTATTAAGTAAACAGTAAATCTCCCCACCAGGTTTGGCTCTGATATCAAAAGATGTGGAATCAAATATAATTTAAAGAAATTAAAGTGGGGGTATTAAGATGCAAGAATTGAACACAAAAATAGTAAAAATTGTATTAAGATGTAAGATTAAAGACTTACACACATAGTGTTTATTGGCAACCATTAAATAGTGCTCCCGCTCACTATTTAATGTTGAAAGAAAAAGACGAAGAAAGATTTACAAAAGATGAGAGAAAGAAAGCTTTGTTTCACAAAATAAGTTTTGCTCTCAAATAGTTAAGAGTTGGAAACAAGTTTTGAGGAACAAATGGGAGAGGGTTGGCTATTTATAGGCAAGTAAAGTGGAGTCCACCCGGAACCCATTACTCACCTGAACTATTCTATTCTATAAGAGTAAAAACATTTTACATTTCTACTTTTATCTACTTTTGACTATGAACAGTAAAAAGCATGAATAGTTGCTTAATTATTTGACAACTAGTATAATTATTACAAAAATAAACAAATTACAAAGATTTCCTCGATAATTTGTTATTTACGTCTTTGTGTCTTCATAATTGCTCTGACATGATTATCGTTGTTGAAAAAGTCATTGTGACTATATATTGGGGTCCTTGATAATTGCTACCTTGGACGTTTGTGATTGTTGTCTTGAAAAGTCATCCTTTAATTATTGGGATCTTGGATGTTAATTGCTTGGAGAAATCATCATAGTCATTGATCTTTGATAATTGTTATCTTGGATTCTTGTACTTTTATTATTGATTGGAGAAATCATCATTGTGTTGGAGAGCTATCATGATATCTGAAATATTATTTTAAATTCCTTTGATTGATTCCACCAATGGCATTTTGCCAATGGAGAATTATTTTTATTCGTCATTACTAAGGCTGATGTCAACAATTGAGTCCTTCAATTGTTGAGGGAAAGTCTTGGATGATTGTCCTTTTTTATGTTTCATTTTAATTGGGTGATCTGACCCTTCTGATGATTCAGAGTCAGACTCAGTTTTGTCTTCTAGGAGGAGAAACATTTTTGGCATTAACTCATGTTTTAATTTGGACTTTGATTTTGTGGCCTTTGATTTACCCTTCGGAGAGGGTTTAGATTCAGGTTTTTATTTGGGTATGGAAGAATTTGAACTGAATACTTTTATTTATGGAGCTAGGTAAATGGGCTCATTAATTTTTAATGGAGTTTGGGTAATGGGATTTGCTAGTCTCATAATGGCATGAACACTTACAAATTCATAATTGATGGATGCAATAATTTTCAAGGTATTCAACTTATCCCACCATTTAACATAATACTCTCTGGTGAGGATTCCATTTTCAACCGCGTATTACCATTTCAAAATCTATCGTATTTTAAATTTATTTATAAAGCAAAGGGTATTAGGGAAAGAAACCTCAATTAGTGAGGGTTCGTGTATTTCCAGAAATAAATTAAAAGCTTGCTGAAAATCAATTAGAAACAATTCTAAGATGGGGCCATGGACTCACCACCAACTTAAAAATCAATTTAGAAAATTAGTTTTAAAATTCTTGTCGAAATTCAAAAATCACGAATGGGTAAAATCATTACCTTGATGTAGGGAAATCATGTGTCAAGCATCAATATAGTCAAAATAATTGTATTATTTTTTATTCAAAAGATTTTTTAGTCTTGAAGGATGGATTTTCCATTCTTCTAGGGTGGCAATTTTGAGAATGTAGAAGGAATGATAAAAGATCTTTCCTTCAGAATTCTTTGTGAGGCTAATATTTATGGATTTTATTTTTAAGAGAATGTCTCTATAGAAACTGAGATTTTTGTCTCTGTAGCCATGGACAAAATGGAAGTTTGAAAGGAAATAAGACATTGCTATTTCAGTAGGTTCTATCAAATGAATCAATGAGGGCTCAATATGAAAGAGATTCTCACTGAGGAATTTTCTAAAATATTGGGATGATCTTTTATATTTTATGATTGGGTGATTAAATAATTTTGTATCAGAGTCGAACCTGGTGGGGAGATTTACTGTTTACTTAATTATATGCATATTAATATGTTCACCGTCTGTTATGGCTGGTTATTGCCTTTATTGTTGCTCAATTGCTTACTTGAACAATTACTTTTATTTAATCTCACTCTCCGCACAAGTGGCTGGTTATTTTTATGCTTGATTATTTCTCTATAATATTTATTAATCTAATTTGTGAATCTATTTTATCATAGGCTGATGTATCAGTTTCTATTTGGTTAGCTCCATGTATCTCAATAAGATCTCTTAAAGACGTAAATTTTGAGGGTAGGGTGGTTGTAGAGGTAGGTTGGAGAAGAGCGACCTTAATAAGAGGTTGTAGAGCTCGCAACAGATTAGTAACCAAAATACAAAGAGGTATAAAGGTAAATGTAATATTAGGGATTATATAATGGAAATGTCTCACATTGTTTCAAGGTTAAAAGCACTTAGGCTTGAATCTCTTGGAGGACTTACTTGTGTATCTGGTTTTGATATCCCTTCTGGCACAGTTTAACCAATTTAAGGTGAGCTATAATTGTCAGAAAGAGACGTGATCTTTGAATGAGCTCATCTCACACTATGTTCAAGAAGAGGAAAGAGTGAAACATGACAAGATAGAAAGTGCTTACCTTGCCTCTACCTCATAAGAAACAATAAAAGAAACTAGTAAACTCAAAAGATAATGGTTGTTTCTTCTATGGACCTGAAGGGTATAGAAAGAAGCAATGCACCAACTATAACGCTTGGCGTGCTTAGAAAGGTATGCTTCTTAATTTGGGTTGTTCTAAGGTTAATTTAAGTTTGGTTCCTAGATACATGTGGTAGATAGATTCTGGTGCAACAACTCACATCAGTGTGTGTATGCAGGGTTGCCTGAATTGCCGAAAACCAAATGATGCTGAAAGATTCATCTACGTGGGTGATGGCAAGACAGCTGAGGTTGAAGCAATTGGAAAATTTAGATTATTACTAAAAACTGGACATTATTTGGATCTTGATGAAACTTTTATTGTACCATCATTTATACGAAATTCGATTTCTATTTCTGTTTTAGACAAAGCTAGTTATGTTTGTTCTTTTGGAAATGGAAAATTTAGTTTGTTTCATGATTTAATTTCAGTTGGTCAGGCTTTTTTATTAGGATATGATAATCTTAATTTACTTGAAACAATTGCTTCATTTAAAGAATCCTTGCAATTAAGTACACGAGATACTAAAAGAAAATTAACCAGTGAGAATTCAGCTACGTTATGCCACAAGAGATTAGGTCACATCCCCAGACGGAGAATAGAGAGACTTGTGTTAGACGAAATTCTTGGTCCCTTAGATTTCACATATTTTGACGTTTGTGTTAATTGCATAAAGGGCAAACAAACCAGCAAAAGGAGATTTGAAGCCGACGGGACTTAGGACGTCTTAGAACTTATTCATATGGATATTTATTAGTCATTCTCTTCGGTGACTTGGAATGGTCAACAGTATTTTATAACGTTCATAGACGATTATTCTAGATATGGCTACATATATCTCATTCATGAAAAGTCACAGTCATTGGACATGTTCAAAAATTTTAAGGTTGAAGTTGAGAATCAACTCAACAAAAAGATTTAGAGCATCAGATCTGACCGTGGTGGTGAGTACTATAACAGATATGATGGTTCAGGTGAACAACGTCCATGACTGTTTGCTAAATTTTTAGAGGAATGCAGTATCGTCTCATAGTACACTATGCCGGGTTCGCCCACTATGAATGGTGTTGTTGAAAGATGAAACAGAACGCTTAAGGACATGGTCAAGAGTATGATTAGTCATTCGACCTTACCAGAATCACTCTGGGGTGAAGCACTTAAGGCTGCAACATATATCTTTAACAGAGTTCCAACTAAAGCGACTGCCAAAATCCCATATGAGCTTTGGACCAGCAAGAAACCTATTCTAAGGCATTTTCACGTTTGAGGATGTACAATTGAGGCAATGCCATAAAAGCTTAATGAAAAGAAATTAGACTCACGGATGGTGAGTTGTTATTTTGTTGGATACTTTGAAAGATACAGGGGATACAGACTTTATGATCCCACAACTAGGTCAATTTTTTTAGACGAAAAATGCACGGTTCTTTGAGGATGCCGAGTTTTTAGGGGGGATATGATTAGGGATTTTGTCCTTTAAGAGGAATATGTTGATATTGCCATAGATTTTATTAGCATTGATCAGGACTGCGTCCCCGACATTGCTCATGACACAACACATTAGGACAATATCGAAGAACCTCACATTCAAGAGATTGTTCCGAAAGAACAAACTCTAGCACCTCAATAACCTATGCCATTAAGAAGATCCACTAGAGAGAGAAGAAGTGCAGTGCCAGATGATTACATTGTATTTCTCCAAGAGCATAAGGTTGACATTGGTGTGATGGAAGATGATCCGATCAACTTCCGTCAAGCCGGGAAAGCTCTAACTCTCAAAAGTGGATCGATGCCATGAACGAGAAAATTAAGTCCAAGAAGGACAATGACGTGTGGGATCTTGTTTCATTACCAGAATGTGCAAAACCCGTTAGTTGCAAATGGATTTTTAAGACCAAAAGGAATTCAAAAGGTAATGTGGAAAGATATAAGGTTCATCTTGTGGCAAATGGCTTTACACAGAAAGAAGGCATTGACTATAAAGAGACTTTCTCTCTGGTTTCTACGAAAAACTCTTTCAGGATTATAATGGAATTGGTGGCGCATTTCAATCTTGAGCTGCATCAAATGGATGTAAAGACAACGTTTCTCAATGGTGACATTGAAGAGACGATCTATATGGTGCAACCAGAAAACTTGTGCCGGGAGAGCTAAAGAATATGATTTGCAAACTTAAGAAATCCATCTATGGACTCAATCAGACATCTTGACAATGGTATTTTAAGTTTCATCAAGTGATCATCTCGTTCGGTTTTGAGATGAATTTAGTATATGATTGTATATACCATAAGTTTTGTGGGATCAAGCATATTTTTCTGGTTTTATATGTGGATGACATTTTACTTGCCAACAACGATATAGACTTATTGCACAACACCAAGAGATTTCTAGCTAAAAATTTTGAGATGAAAGATCTTGGTGAAGTCTCTTTTGTATTAGGAATCCAAATACATCGAGATCATTCTCAGGGTATTCTAAGATTATCACAAAAGAGCTATATCGAAAAGGTCCTTAAAAGATATGGCATGCAAGATTGTAAACTAGGTGATACCCATGTAGCTAAAGGAGACAAGTCTGATCTCAATCAGTGCCACAAAAATGATTTTGAGAAAAATGAAATGCAGAAGATTCTTTATGCCTCGGTAGTGGGGACTCTAATGTATGCTCAAGTTTGCACACGTCCTGATATTGCGTACGTGACTGGGATGTTGGAAAGATACTTAAGCAATCCAGGCATAGACTATTGGAAAGCAGCTAAACGGGTCTTGCGGTACTTACGGAGAACAAAAGATTACATGCTCACGTTTTGGAGGTTGGATCAGATTGAGATCGTTGGATATACTGGCTCAGATTTTGTTGGATGCCAAAATAGTATGAAATCTACGTCGGGCTATATTTTTCTGCTTGCTGGAGGTGCTATCTCCTAGAATAGTGCTAAACAGTCTCTCATAGCCTCGTCTACCATGGCAGTAGAGTTCATAGCATGTTATGAGGCTTCCAATCACAGAATATGGTTACGAAATATCGTCATGGGGCTGCGCATAGTAGACAACATTCAGATACCACTAAAGATATTTTGTGACAATAAATCAGTTGTTCTTTATTCTAATAACAACAGGAGCTCGACAAAGTCAAATTTCATAGACATCAAGTTTCTGGTTGTTAAAGAAAGGGTTCAGAGTACACAGTTGTCTATAGAGCACATCAGAATAAACTCCATTATTGCGGATCCGCTTACTAAGGGATTGCCACCCAAGGTGTTTCATGAGCACACTGCTCACATAGGTGTCATATCAGTTGAGGATATTCAATTCTAGTGGAAGTTTGATTTTATTTTTAGATGCTCTTTTCATATAGACATATTTTTCAATCATTTTGGTCTATGGATATTTTAAGATTTTTTTCTGCAGAAATAAAGTTTTTGGTATTCCTATTCTGATTTATATATGATTTGATCTCACTAGGGTTTACGTAGGACCAGTTGGAAATAGGCATGTTAAGATCACATTACATAAAATTTTCATGCTACACATCCACATCATAATCCATGTCATTCAGTTGTATTGATATACGTGACCGTTGATGGGTTGAGTTACGATTGATGTAACAGATGTTGTTTTGATCCTATGTCAGTATGATTGATGGGCCAGATTGGTTATTAATACATTTCGGTAATGACACCAAAGTTGAACACGTTCATTTATTTTGGCAAAACATAACTATAAGGCTTAACACATAGTCCAAGTGGGAGATTCTTGGATCCTTAATCCAACGTTGGACTTATGTGTAAAATAATTATGTATTGCAGAGTGTCAAATAAAGTTAAACCCAATTTAAAGTGATCTACTAAGGTTTGGATAATTGAGGTTTTAATGTATCTGATGGGTTGTAGACCATTTAATATGTAGAGACTTTTAGGATTATTCCTATATTTATGATTGGCTAAAATAGAAATACTAGAACTATCTATAAGTGGTTATGGTCCCCAGGTTACACGATAAAGGAAAACCATTTAATTCTCCCTAATATCACATCGTTAGAGAGAAAAACTGAAAGACTTTATCAAAGAGGACTCTCGGATAGAGAATCATGTAGATCTGAAAGGCCAACCGCTCAGCTCTAAACAACAATCTATCGTCATGGTTCATGCACGCTTCTGCTATATAATTATTTTGATTCTTGATGTGTAACATGAGATCTTGAGTTTTATTGAGATACGGTTTATACCGAAAGAGATTTTGATCATAACATACGTGACATTAAAATATCATTTTATATTTTCCAACTATTTTTATTTTATAAAAATTCATTCTAAATTTTTTTTAAAAAAACCCAAAATACCAAAAATCCCTAAAATCCCCTTCCCACGACACACGCGACAGCCCCAGTCCTCCACTAAGTTTCTCCGCAACAGCCCCACTCCTCCGCGCGATCCAACCCCACTCCTCCTCCGCGACAGCCCCTCCTCCTCTGCGACAGAAATTTTTGTTTTTGTTAAACTGTTAATTGTGAAATGTTTCTGTTAATTATCGTGTGAAGCTTGAATTGCCAAATGTAAAAAAGGGGGAATTGGGTTATTGAATTGAAATGAAAACTTACGAACATGGGTTTTCTGAGTTGGGTTTTGTTCAGTGAGGTTGGATTGTGAGCAATTTGCTAGGCAACGGCTTTCCCGTCCCATTTCCGGAGCTATTGTTAATGAACCTATTGAGATTAATTGAGATGTGACTATCGATTCATTAAATTTTATTTTTCAATTCAATGTGACTATTTTATTATTTTTCACCACTCCATGTGTATATAAAATATCTATAATCTGATGTTATATATGTGTGTATGCATTGTGTATAGTACTTTATTATTTATGTGTATCTTTTGCTTTGATATTATATTACCCTCAAAATATGATATGAAAAACTGTTTTTGATTGTTATGGAGATTAAGAAAGGTTTTCAAGTATTGATTTTAATATTTAATGAATTTATTTTCATTAATATTAAATTAAAAAATATGTTATATAAAAAATAGGTTTTAAATGAATATTTAATATATTTGTGTGCCTCACATAGGTATTTAGCTAGCATAAGTAAGTATATTTATAATTAATTAAAGCAAAAATAAAAGATAGTGGCTGTCAAATGAATGAGAGAATACGATTAGCAAGAAAGAAATTGAGATGAGATACAAAAAGCCCAGTGGTTATGCACAAGAGATAAAGCAATAAAAAAAATAAAAGACAAACAATAGTTATATGAAGATTAAATAAACCAATAGAAATATTAAAAGACATGATAATTGAATATAAAATTAAACAATATTTTTTCTCTCCTTGCAGCTAAAATAATAAGAGAAATTCACTCGCGCATTAAATGGTGAATCTCAAAAATTGCATTGATCTTTTTTGCTCATAAGTTTACTTCACGAATTATGTATGTATTTGTATTTCTACCATATGCTTATAGCAATAAGTGGGTTTCCACTTTTACGAGGTTTCAATCTATTTTCCTGATTCAAAAAATTAAATGTGATATATTTGTCTGGAAATTATTTTGAGATAAACTCTATAGTTTAACTACTTAAGATGCTCAACAAGAATAAAATTAGGAGCATGTTTATTATTAAGTTGTAAACAAATTGTGGTAAATCATCATCTTTAAAAATTTTGCAGTCTGCATGTCCGTATACTTAGAAGTATAAAAGTTATATTTCAAAATTAATTTCCTAGCCTAATAAGTAAATAAAAATTTTATTGAACTTTTTTATATTTCTAATTTAATACATTAAAATTCTACAAAAACACATGCATCGCACGAGTATATAACTAGTATTAATATATTATACACCATGAAAACGACTCACAGAAAAAGAAATAGAGGGGTTGTGGAGGTACCCTCACATAAGACTTTTTGAAGCCCTCTATAGCAAGAAAGTAACCATTGGAAAAAGAAAGCAAACTAATGATCTCTTGTTCTCGAGATGTCGGTTCTCGTTCTGGAGACGATGATCTCTCATTCTTGAGACGTCAATTCTCGTTCTAGAGGCCATGATCTCTCATTCTCGAGATGTCGGTCCCCCTTCTGGAGACAATGATCTCCCGTTCTCGAGATGTCGGTTTCCATTCTAGAGGCGATGAACTCTCATTCTCGAGATGTCTCGCGACTTCAGCCGGTCATCCGTTTCTGCTTTCTCGACGCTTCTCATGAGTCATGCGTGAGTCCTTTTTGTTCCTCCTGGCAGTGAAGTATTTTTTACATGTTCATTTGCCCCCCATTGCATTTTGACGATGTTCGCCGATGTGCAATGAATACTCTCAGCACACGTCCCGTTTTTTGGAGAACAGCTATTCTTGATCTACTTTCATCAATTCAAGATCCTCTTTTATTCTGCAAAACATTAAGTGTTATGCAAGGAAGGACGTAAATATTTTCAAATAATGAGATAATGTACTATCATTGCCTTGTTTCTGGGGTTACTGACACGTTCCTTGGAAACTTCATTTATTCTTAATTTGTTTTATCCCTTCGTGACACGCGGGCGCATGGGCTTTGGTTTTTTCATTCTCTATGCGTCGCTTCATTTTACGGCTCTAACGTCATGTGCATTTCTGATACGTTAAGTTTCTTTTATTCAGCTATCATGTCATCATTGGCTTTCTTTTAAAGCAGATTGGACGTATCCATTCATCACGTATCCTTCTTTGTGCCTGCCGTCTGCCAAAATTTTTTCATTTTGAATTCATTAACCATTTTGAACTTAGCTTTTGCGTCTGCTACATATATAGGGCCTTATTCTCCCTCATTTTCTCTTTCGCGTTTAATCCTTACTCTATAAGTTCTTCATCTCCTTTCTTCTTCTTCTTTTCCTTTGTTTCCTTCCCTTCTTGGTTTAGTTATGGCAAAAAAAAATGTTCTGGGTTAAGGTCCCTTTAGTTAGGAATCAGGAAAATGATCATTTTATTGTCCATCGTAAAGATGTCTTCCCGTCTGATGTTATTTGCATTTTTGGGGATGGGATACCCAAATATTTTCCTTGTAATCCTCAATACCACGTTTTCTTAGCCCCTATGTATATAGCGTTAGGATTAAAACTTCCTTTTATTGCCCATCATAAAGATGTCTTCTCGTCTAATGTTATTTATGGTTTTGGGGATGGGATACCCAAATATTTTCCTTGTAATCCTCAATACCATGTTTTCTTAGCCTATATGTATATAGCGTTAGGATTAAAAATTCCTTTTTCTCCTTGATTTCAAGAATTTTTTAGTTCCTTTCGTCTGGCTCTCCCTCGCAATACACTCCCAGTACGTATTAAATTCTTTTGGGTATTGAAGCCCTCAATAGAAGGCATAATTTTTCCATAGGCGTAGATGAGATGCGCGTCATATACTCCATTAGGTGGGCCGGTACCTCTTATTATCTAGCCCATCATGCCACTGAGAAACGATGAGGCTTAGTTATTGATTAGCCGCCCAGGGACAAAGGCTGAGATGAAAGGACCCTCTAGATCGGCGGGAATTGGGGCAGTGACGGCCGTTGGACCATTCCACGATTCTGGGGAGAGTTCAGTAAGTAGCCTAAGCCCCTTGTTTCCTTTTTTCTCATTTCTTCTATGCTTCTTTTTTATCTGATGTATCTTGTTTCTTCGTGCAGATTCTAACCTAAACAAGAGGTCATTTGTCTCGAAAGACATTGCAGACCTTCTTCGTGCAGCTTATAGTTGTCCCGACAGGACTAGAGAGATCTCATTGATCCAAGGAGAGAAGTCAAAGTCGCGGTCACAACCGTTCCGATCACCGAGTCCGTTGCCCCTTCAACCTCTGCAACAGAAGCTCATCGGGCCATCCCCGTTGCGATCCCTGCTCATTTTTTTGTCGGGTAGTCCAGACAAGTTCTTCCGAGTCTTCGGAGTCAGAACGGGAAAAAGAAGATTTTAACCGGGAAGAAAGGGAGCGTGGGGCTCAATAGGAAGCTATGCAGAAGGAAGCCGAATAACAAGACGTAGTCTTCAATTTCGCTTACAATGATCTGGAGATGTCAAAGCGTTTCAAGAGTGATTTGTTTGGGACCATTGGCGGGGAGGAGAAGGGCGTCCATCGTAAAACTGGGACTACCAATTTTCTAAGCAGGTTTGTACCCCGGTTCCTCCCCCCGTTCCAGTTCCTGTGTCGCCATCTGCCTCGACCAATCCTTCGATCCCGTTAAGTGAGAATAATATGGGTCGGGAGGACGCCACATCTTCTCCCCCTTCGCCTGTTAAAAGGTCATTTTCACCTCCTGCCAGTTCCCAGGGCGCACCCGTGGAGGACGATAATCTTTGAAAGTGGGAGCATTTCTCGGCGGCCCCGCCCGTTAGAGCTTTGGTGATCTTCCTGAAGGATCCCCTTCCTTCGCATGTTATTGTAAAGGGGATCAGGTCAGAAAGGGATTCGGCTGCACTGTGTCAGATGTCTGTAACGGATAAAGACGTTGGCCTTAGTCATGGTCTAATGCAGGTAAAAACTTTAACTGTTCTCGTTTATTTTTTTGCTTTTGATTTGCGTCCATTCCACTAATCACTTAGAAATTTCTTCTTGGCAGGCTGTCACTTATCATAACAGGCTTCAGGCAAATTTACTTGCTATGGAGCTCCAGCTGGCGAGCTACATAAATAAGGTCCATGAAATTAATCAGGTTCATGATGTGGTCCTCGCTGAACGGGAGCGTCTAAAGGGGGATTGAGGCTGTGTTGTGACAAGTTAAGGCCCATTTGATTGCTGACTTAAACGCGGCTGCAAACGGGTGAAGCTGAAAGCATCTCTGATGGAAACGAAGATGGTAGCCGAAGCTAGTGAGGAAAATCTGGTAATAGTTGAAAGGAAGTCAGTTGAGGCTGAGGCTAAGTTGTTCGCAATAGAGATGAAGTTGACCTTAACTGAGGCAGCTTTGGTTGAGATGAACAAGTGGGAAACTGGTCTTGAGGGTCAGTACCAAGCCATTATCAACATGATTGAGAAGATGGCATATTCCTTGGGGTATCGCAATGCTAAGTCTGACCACAATCCTCACATTCCTCTTCGTTCCTCCTTCTAAAGATTTAGTTGACCCTGAGGTGGAGGCCCGTGTTCACCCCGTAATAGAGACCATATTTGCCAACTCAGAAGTTCATGCTGAAGCTATTCAAGAAGGGGAAACTTAGCTCTTGGTGAGTTTTCCTTTTAATTCTTACCTTTCTGTTTTGTTCTTTCTGTCTTACTTTATAGTTTTCCTTTTAATGAAGCCATATTTTTGCAATATGTACTTCCTATCTTTTCTAACGGTGATGATTTATCATTCCTGCAAGACAATACTAAGCAAAAAAAAATTATCCAAGAAACGTCCATGCTTTCTGACACTTAATGAGATTTTTGAGAGTTATCTCCTTAGCTATTTTGTGAAAGGTAACGCTTCAAAAAGGTGTGAAGATTTTACCTCCTCTTTTTCCTCACGGCCGTTCTTCTTTTTCTTTAAGAGTTTTTCTCGTAAAAATATTTTTTCCCAGACAAGAGTACATTTACCTGTTTTTGTTGTTTATACTTTCTACCCGTCGAGGTTGGAATTCCCTTTCTGATTGCAACGTAATGGGTCTGTTCTCCCTTCTTTTTGTTGTATTTATTTTATGATGGAATGGGCTCATTTGGAGTCATTTTTTTCCATTTTTCCAGTCTTCTTTCCTTTTGAGAGTAGGATTTATGGGATGCCCCCCAATGACTCTTCATGCCCCCAGTTTTTCTTTTAGAAGTAGGACTTATGAACTTCTCTTACCAAGGACTTTTTAAGCCCTTAGTTTTTTCTGAGAGTAGGACTTATGAACTGCCCCTCCCAAAGTCTTTTTATGCTCTTAGTTCCTTCTGAGAGTAGGACTTATGAGCTTCCCCTCCCAAGGACTTTTTATGCCCTTAGTTCTTTCTGAGAGTAGGACTTATGAACTGCCCCTCACAGGAATTTTAAGACCCTTAGTTTCTTCTGAGAGTATGACTTATGAACTGCCCCTCCCAATGACTTTTTATGCCCTTAGTTCCTTCTGAAAGTAGGACTTATGAACTACCTCTCCTAAGGACTTCTTATGCCCTTAGTTCCTTCTGAGAGTAGGACTTATGAAATGCCCATCCCAAATACTTTTTACGTCCCTAGTTCCTTCTGAGATTAGGACTTATGAACTGCCCATCCCAAGGACTTTTTATGTTTTTAGTTCATTCTTAGAATAGGACTTACGAACTGCCCCTCTGAATGACTTTAAGGCCCCTAGTTCTTTTATTAGTAGTATTCCGGCTGAGGAAAGAAGTTTGACGCTACTATTTTTACGTGAAAATTTTTGAGGAAGAAGTACGGGGAAGATGCCTCATTATAATGGGTATTTTACATTTTATACACAATTTTTTTTCCAGATGAATTGCATTCCATGGTTTCTACAATTTCATTCCTTCACCTGTTTCCGTGGTAATAACCGTTTCCTCCTATTTTACGGATCATGTACGGTTCTTCTCATGTTGGCCCGAGCATTCCTTCCATTTAGAAGATTTTTCTGAGGATCAGTTCTCATGTCTGGAATACATGTTTCCTCACTTTTTCTGAAAGTATATATCATTTTTTTACTATAATGGGTCATTCTAATCAGGGCCACTTCTCTTCTTCCCTCTAGTTCATCAGGACCATTTTTTAAGAGCTCATCATTTTGTTGTTCGCTTTAGTTCGGACCTGATGGTAGAGCTTCCCATTTCTACGGGGATGACTTCCTTTGCTCCGTATGATAATGCAAACATGGTTTATGAGTTTCAATTAATCTCTTGAACTCACTCTAATTTTGCATATTACACCCTACTGTTTCAGGGTACTAGTCAAATTGAGAATTTTGGTCAAATATTTAACAATTTTAACCAGATTTATATAAATACTATAACCAAACTAAACCAGACTTATGATAAGTTGGGTTCACTCAGTTGGTTAAGCCTCTACACTCATACCCTAGAGGTCATGGGTTCGAGTCATATTCATCCACTCTCTTTAGAATTTGTAATGTAACGTTGATAAAAAACTAAACCAGACTTATGATAATATTAGGGTTAATAATACTGAACCTCCGACCTTTGTGCAACTATACCATTTTCACCCCTTACCTTTAAAATCTTTCATAAAACCCCCTCAGTTTTCATTTTATTTCATCGATACCCCCTACTGTGAATTCCGTTCAAAAAACTGACGGAAATCAATGCACGTATGTCTTTTAATGGGCAATGGGGTAATTTAATTCCCTATTGCCAGGTGTCAAAATGGATAATTACACTGGACCCCCTGACCTTTTACGCTTATATCAAAATATACTCTCACCTTTAAAAGTGACAACAATGCCATCTCACGATCTATTTTGCTTCACCTATATCCCATATTGTGACTTCTGGTAAAAAAATTTCAGAAGTCACTATGCATGAGAAGCACGTGGGATATGATGTCGAAAACCTCAACAGTGAGTTTGCGTGAGTTCCCCTCTCGGCTTAAAACTCATGTTGAGCCCAAAGACTTCAATAGTCAGATTGCAGGCAGTCTCCTCCAAACGTGTAAATCATCTCAGCCTAGGAATTTACAAAACATAAATAAATAACCCTAAAGAAGAAGTGACTCATGGAGTGGTTTCCTCACCTAAGGGTCTCTGATACCTAATTCAGTATTCTGGAGTGATTTTGTCATAGTTTCCTTAGGAGAGAAACAAAACGGGGTATTTAAACATGGAGTCTTCCCTCTAGAGGAAGTGTGCCGGCAAAGTCTTCGCTGATGTGTTGATGGGAAGCATTTTGAAAAAGCCTCGGGGCATGATATTTGTTGGGTGTAGTGCCCTCAAAGCATGTGTTTTGACATTTTAATGTGAAATTTAATGGAATTACATTATTCTTATAATTGTTCTTTAAAATTATTGTTCAATAATTTATATAAATATCCTAAAAATTTCATATTCATTAATCAGACTATGATCTTGTATAAGTACGAAAGGATTAAGATCATAGACAATTAATAAAATTGTCAACAACATATTAAACTATGGAATCTTTAATGAATGATTGCTAGTACGGCCCACTAAGCATTATAAATGCATGTGATCTAGATCTGAATCATTGATGTGGATAAACATTTTAGTGAAAGTACTTTATATAATAAGATTATATATGACAGGACCGATGTGTATTAATATCTTTATTAACTTACTGTTTATCAGAAAGATTTAATACCATCAATCTTGTGACCATATGTAAACTAGTCTGAATCCTGAGTAGTCATGAACTCATATGCATGCCTACTGGATCGTTTGATTCACTCATAAAGTTTGTTTGTAAAATAAGCTAGTGACTTTTGTTTTGGGGATTCGGTGATATGAATGACTAGGATCATGATCTTACAAGATTTAGAATCCAAGCTTTCCTGATGGATCATATATTGGTTCCATTAATTATTAATTCTCTAATTGAATGATTATTGAGCTTAAATTTATAATACGATTATAAATTAGCTATTCACTAGTGAATTAATGGTACTTAAGGATCAAAAGATAATTAGAATGATAAAACGATAATTTGACCAACTCTAATTTACAAACCAATAGTTGGAAGACAGAACTACATGAAATGATTATATCAATGGACTACGCGAGAATACTCTATAAATACATTCTATAATCTCTAAGAGTGTAATTCTGTATTTATAGTGGAGTAATAATGAAATTAATAAATAAGATTATTTAATTAAAGAGTTTAATTAATAATTTGGTTTATTAGAGCTAAGGATTATGGGTCAATGGTCCTCAAGTCACCTCTGTACTGCATAGTCTAGGGTGTGAACATTTCAAGATATGAGAAAATGACTAACTTGTAAAAGAAATTATATTTCTGGGGTATGTACATAATTATGAAATAATCGTGTGTGACTAATTAATTAAGAATTAATCACAATAATTTTGTAATTATCAATAAGTCAGACAGTATATCTAATTTATGAAATTAGATAATGTTAAAATATTATTAAACAATAATTCAAAATTTGTATCAACTAAATATGTTATTGTGTGAACTAACAAATAAGTTAGTTGATATATGATCAGATGAGTTAGTTCTGAATTATGTGATATCTAGATATTTTTTTGATTAAAATAAATAATAAATTTACACTACACTGGTGCCATGAGGCACTGTGACACCTCAGGATACACTATAGTGCCTTGTGGCACTATAGTGGTGCATAATTACAGTGGGTTCTACTACACTGACACATTTTTAATTAATTTAATATCTTGTGTATATCCCTTAAAATATGATGTGCATTGACCTAGAAAATATATATTGATATTATTCTATTGGCCTAAAAAAGGAATAGAACTGTGCAGTTGCTATCAAGTTGAAACTCTATGAGAATAAATAGTTAATCTAAAGCTCTGTGAGTTAGTAAATTGATTTTGCTCACAGATTTTGTCTCACAAAAATTAGTCATTCTCCAAAATCTCTAGATCTCATGTCTTGAGTATATCTGGAGACAAAACATTATTCTTAATAGATTCTACATGCCCACACACGTCCTAGTGTCTTTGAAGATAGGCTTGGAAGATCGTGGTGTGGATCTCGAAGTTTGTCGTTCGTGGGATAACAAGATTGTAATATTGCGAGGACACTTGATTGGACTACAAGCGGTATATATTCTATATCCATGTATGTTTTTGATTTAATATATAAATATATAATGGATCCGACCGAAAAAGAGTTTTCAATAAAAGATATTTTTGAAAACTGTAACGTTGCGTTTGTTTTCATTTTTTGAAAAAGAATCAGTTTTAATAACTTTTTTAAAACCCCACGTCATATCCAACAATATCTGCCCATGATTGGCTGGGTGGGAGGCGACTATTGACATAAAATAACATACATTAAATGTTGATGTCATTGAAGTGACCAGACGAGTGCTGATTTGATATTCTACAGTGACGATTAGACTCGTTAGGCGATCATGCCGATGAGAAGATGCCACACTAGATGTAAATTATCCCATTGCCTAATAAAAATCTCACGTGCTTCTCTCATGTAGTGGCTTCTGTTAATTTTGTGAACTAGAGTCATGGTATAGGGTGTACGTGAAACAAAATAGAACGTGAGGGGCATTTCGATAAAAATTTAAAGGTGAGGGTGTAATTTGATATAAGCGTATAAGGTCAGAGGGTCCAAGATAATTAGCTCTTTCAACACGTGACAATTGGGTATTAAATTACCCCATTGCCCATAAAAAATGTCACGTGTTTCTCACGTGTAGTGACTTGTCAATTTTTCGAACGGAAGTCACGTAGGGGGTATTGGTGAAACAAAATGATAAGTGAAGGGGTTTTATGAACAATTTTAAAGGTCAATGGCCAATTGATATAGTCATAGAAGGTCAGGGGGTCTATTGTAATTAACCCATAATATTATAACCAAACAACAAAGTGATTCTGAATAGTTTTAGTACTTAGTTTTTAATGTGAATGTGAGGATTGAACCAATTACATTTATGAGCTAATTACGGACATTGAAAACAAGAGATTTAGGTAGTGTTTGGAAACCATCTCAAATGGACTTTTTCCAATGTGCATGCGGAAAAGCCCAAATACCAGGCTTCTCCAAAACTCCATTGAAGTGACATCTCGGAAAGTCACTTAAAGATTTTAAGACAAAATTTTTACTTTCCAAATATATCCCTAATTTTTGTTTGCTTTTGTCTCTTATAACCTTATATTAACAAATTTACAAGTTCAAAAACCCTACCTCTATAATAAAAGGGAAAAATCATATGATGATCAAACACATATCTCTACAAGTTGAGAAACCCTGCTCCTCCTTCAATTTTCGTTGCTTTGAAGACAACTAGGGATCGTCTCTTCCTTTTAATATTTTCAGATAATTGCTCCATTCTTCGTCCCCCTTTGCTTCAAATTTAATCCCTCCATTTTTCGTCGCTCGGTTGCTCTATTTTTAGTTCTTGTTTTTTTGTTCTATTTCTCTAGTTTTCTTCTTCAATTGCTCTACTGGATCGCCTTTCTATTTTTCATCCTAGTTTTATTGTGCGTTGCCACTTCTTCAAAATTGTTTTGCATAGAAAATAATGTATGTCCCTCTATTCATACTCTACTGGACAAATGCTCTGTTTTTCCATTCTATTTTTCTACTGGACAATTGCTGGGTTATGACTATTTTTCTTGATCCTTTAATTAATTAGGCAATGCTAGGAGGTTTATTATTTAGATAATTGACAAAATAAAACTGAATAATTTTCTTTATGTTATCTACATATTTTTATTTGGTTTCTTAAGATGAACTATAAAAATATAGTTTACTAATGTGGTTGGTTTCTTAAAGCTATACATGCAATTTAGTGACCTTGTTCTATATAATACATAGATGAAAAATAGTCAGCCAACAACTCGAGCTATAAAAGTATACGGCCTAAAGCAATTAGGAGTAGTGATATACATAAGAAATTCGTTGATTTGTGTTATGAGGCAATGACAAAGGGACAAAAATCAAGAAGTTTTTTTTGACAAAGAGGGTTGGAAATATATATGTAAGGAGTTTGTTAGTAAGACATGGATGAACTATGATAAAAAGTAACTAATAAATCATTGGGATAATACAAAGGCTGATTGGAAGGCATGGTATAAGTTGAAACGAAACATGACTTGGATGGGACGATAGCAATACTATTTCAGCAATAGATGTTAGGTGGAATTACTATTTACAGGTTGGTCTAGTTTCTTGTTCATTGAATGCAAATATTGAACATTGAGTTCATACAAATAAGATTGTCTTTTTCTATTGCTGCAGTCTAATCCAGAAGCACTGAAATTTCGAAACAAAGATATTGATCATTGAGAAATACTAACTTCACTATTTAAAGAGGGATATGCGACGGGACAAAATGCATGGGCACTATCTGAAGGCACATTGCCAGTTGACCCTAATGGACCATGTCAAAGTGCACCAAATAATCTATGAGAGAATGACATTGACTTAGATAGAGAGATATATTTGTAAAATAAACAAACACAAGAGTCAGACAAATTAAGACGACAATGACAAAGATGCCATGGGTGCAAAATTGGGACTACCAGTGTTCCAAGCAAGTCTGTGCCCCCGGTTTGTCTCCCTGTTCCTGTTACTGTGTCACCATCTTCCTCGGCTGATCCTTCGATCCTGTTAACGAGAATATTCTGGGTCGGGAGGACGTCGGATCTTCTCATGTTCAAAGGTCATATTCACCTCCTGCCAGTTCCCAAGATGATGGTCTTTGGAAGTGGGTGCATTTCTCGGCAGCCTCGCCCGTTAAAGCTTCAGTGAGCTTGCTGAAGGATCCCCTTCCTTCGCATAATGATTCAAAGGGGATCAGGTCAGACGTGGTTTCAGTCGCACTGCGTCAAATGTCCGTTACGGATAAAGTCGTGGGCTTTAGTCATGGTCTAATGTAGGTAAATACTTTAACTATTCTCATTTACTTTTTACTTTTGGTTTGCGTCCATTCCACTAATCACTTAGCTATTTCTTCATGGCAGGCCGTGACATATCATAACAGGCTTTAGGAGGATTCACATGCTATGGAGCTCCAGCTGGCGAGCAACGTAAATGAGGTCTGGAAAATTAATCGGGTTCATGATGCGATCCTCGCTGAATGGGAGCGTCTAAACGAGGTTGAGGCTGAGTTGCAACAAGTTAATGCCCATTTGATAGTTGACTTAAACGCGGCAGCAACTGAACGGGTGAAGCTGAAGCATCTCTGATGGAACCGGAGATGGTAGCGGAGCCAGTGGGGAAAATTTGGTAATAGTTGAAAGGTTGTTGGCTGAGGCTGAGGCTAAGTAGTCCACAACATAGATGAAGTTGACCTCAACTAAGGCGGCTTTGTCTGAGGTGAAAGAGCGGGAAACTGGTCTCGAGGGTTATACCAAGCCATTGTCAACAGGGTTGAGAATATGGCATATTCCTTGGGGTATCGCGATGCTAAGTCTGACCAAACTCCTCACATTCCTCTTGCTCCTCCTCCTGAAGATTTCATTTATCCTGAAGTGGAGGCCCGTGCTGACCCCGTAACAGAGACCCTCGTGGCCACCTCAGAGGTTCCTGCTGAAGCTAATCACGAAGGGGGAACTTAGGTCTTGGCGGTTTTTCCTTTGTAACTCTTACCTTTCTGTTTTGTTCTTTCTATCTTATTTTGTAGTTTTCCTTTTAATAAAGTGATCTTTTTGCAATCTGTGCTTCTTGTCTTTTCTAACGGTGATAACTTATCATTCCTGCAAGACAATACTAAGCAAAAAAATTTATCCAAGAAACTCCCATGATTTATAACACTTAATGAGTATTTTTCTTCGCGCCCGTTCTTATTTTTCTTTAAGAGTATTTCTCGTAAAAATGTTTTGCCCCGATAAGAGTACGTTTACCTGTTTCGGCTGTTTATACTTTCTATCCGTTGAGGTTGGAATTCTCTTTCTGATTGTAACGTATGGGTTCATTCTCCCTTTTGTTTGTTGTAATTATTTTATGATGGAATGGGCTCATTTGGAGTCGCCTGTTACCACTTTTGCAGTCTTCTTTCCTTTTAAGAGTAGAATTTATGGGATGCACCCCAATGACTCTTCATGCCCCCAGTTTTTCTTTTGGAAGTAGGACTTATGAACTGCTCCTCCCAAGAACATTTATGCCCTTAGTTCTTTATGAGAGTATGACTTACGAACTGCCCCTCCCAGTGACTTTTTAGGCACTTAGTTCTTTCTAAGAGTGGGACTTATGAACCGCCCCACCAAGGACTTTTTATGCCCTTAGTTCCTTATGAGAGTATGACTTATGAACTGGCTCTCCCAATGACTTTTTATACCCTTAGTTCTTTCTGAGAGTAGGACTTATGAACTGCCCCTCCCAATGACTTTTTAGGCCCTTAGTTCCTTCTGAGAGTAGGACTTATGAACTGCCCTTCCCAAAGACTTTTTATGCCCTTAGTTTCTTCTAAGAGTAGGACTTATGAACTGCCTCTCCCAAGGAGTTTTATGCCTTTAGTTCCTTCTGAGAGTAGGACTTATGAACTGCCCCTTCCAAAAACTTTGTACATCCTTAGTTCCTTCTGAGAGGAGGACTTATGAACTGCCCCTCTGAAGGACTGTTTAGGCCCCTAGTTCTGTTGTTAGTAGTAGTCCGGCTGAGGAGAAAAGTTTGACGCTACTGTTTTTGCGTGGAAAACTTTTGAGGAAGAAGTACGGGGAAGATGTCTAATTATAATGGCTATTTTACATTCATTACACAAAGTATTTTTCAGATGAATTGCATTCCATGGTTTCTGCAATTCTGTTCCTTCACCCGTTTTCAAATGGTAATAACCGATTCCTCCTATTTTATAGATGATGTACGGTCCTTCCCATGTTGGCCTGAGCTTTCCTTCCATTTAGATGATTTTTCTTAGGACCAGTTCTTCTGTCTGGAATCCCTGTTTCCCTCACTTTTTTCTGAAAATAAGATCTCATTTCTTATTGTAACGGGCCATTCTGATCAGGGCTTCCAATTTCTACGGGGATGACCGCTTCTGCTCCGTATGATAATGCAAAATGGGTTTCTCCCGTTGTTTCTCTCGGGCTCGTTCTGTATGCCCATAGGACTACGGGTAGCTCTTATACCCATTTTCATTTTGTGGGTTCTAGACACTTATTTAGGTTATCAAGTATGACTCAGTTCGATCTTTCCGCTTGTCTCTGCCAAGTTCAGAAGGATTTTAATGGGAGTTTCGATCAATACTTTGATGTTGTGGGCTCGGAAGTAGGGCCTCAGCTTTCTTGATGTAGTTACAACCACTATACCTTGTTTCCCTCGCTACAAGACTTTTACTTACAAAGTATACATGCTTCTGCTTCTTTTATTCTTCTTTGATCAGTACCGTACTGACTGCCCCCGTCTAGACGGCTATGTATAACAGAAACAGAAGTTGTTCGCCTAGAATAAATTTCAAGAGTAAATGGGGGGTAGTCAGGTACTCTTTAATTTTTGTAAACGAATCTTCACAGTCTTCATTCCAATCGCTCACGGAATTTTTTCGCAAACTTTCAAAAAAAGGTTTGCATCTGTCTGTTGACCTAGAGATGAACCTTATTAGCGCGGCCAATCTTTCCGTTAGCCCATGGATTTCTTTGAGGTTCCGCGGGGACCTCATTTCCATAGTTGCCTTCACTTGGTCCGGGTTTACTTCGATTCCTTGTTGTGTAGTTAGACGTCCAAGGAACTTTCCTGCTGACATCCCAAAAGTGTATTTCTCCGGGTTTAGCTTCATGGAATTTTGCCTTAGAATAAAGAAGGCTTTTTCAAGGTCCTGAATGTGGTGTCCCCACTTCTTAATTTTGACCAGCATGTCATCAACATAGACTTCCATATTTTTTCTATTTTCTCGCAAAAAACTTTGTTCACCAAACTTTGATAGGTCGCGCCAGCATCCTTTAGCCCAAAGGACATGACTTTTTAGTAATAAACGTCGTACTCAATAATGAAGGAAGTCTTTTCCTGCTCGGGTTGGAACATCCTTACTTGATTGTAACTTAAGTAGGCATCCATGAAGCTGAGCAGTTCGTGCCCAAGAGTGGCGTCTACCATCTAATCTATCCCTGGCAGCAGGTATTCATCTTTGGGGTATGCTTTATTTAGTTCAGTGAAGTCGACGCAGATTCTCTACTTTCCATTTTTTCGCACCATTACTACGTTAGCGAGCCATTTAGGGTAGTTCATCTCTCTAATGAAATCTGCCGCTAAGAGATTCTCAAATTCTTCTTTGATCGCTTGATTCCTTTCGGGGGTGAAGCTTCTCTTTTATTGTTTCACAGGTTTCATGTTGAGATTGATGTTTAACGTGTGGCAGATGCTGCCACGAACACATTTTTATTTTCCCTTAAGAATTCTATCAACTTCTTTTTCTCACTTTCTTCGAGACGGGCGCCAATGTTTATTATATTCTGGGTCCCTTTCTCTAAGCATAGGGGATCTGTTTCCTCTCCTGCCTCATACCTTGGGTTATCCTGCCCGTCCCTGTAATTGTTATAGATCTCTGGGTCCCTCAACTTTTTCTGTGGCTTTTTTCTTTGCAGATTCTAAAACTGTTACTGTACAAATACGAGCCGCGGCTTGGTCACTTTTTATTGTTTTCACTCCTTCTCGGGACGAGTATTTCAACACTTGGTAGAATGTTGAGGATATAACTTTCATTTTATGGAGTCAAGTCCTTCCTAGGATTGCGTTGTATGGGGAAGTTGTTCCCAGCACATGAATTCGTTCATATAGTTAAACGAGTCTACAATTACTGGGAGCGTTAGGGTTCCTTCTGAATAGCTAATGGCTCCATTGAATCCGATCAATGGTTGTGATGTTCCTTGTAATTATTTATCACCCATTGACATTTTCTCTATGGTTGCCCAATATAAGATGTTTACTACGCTTCTTCGTCTACCAAGAATCTCGTTAACAAGCAGTTGTCAACCTGAATTGAAATAACGAGGACATCATTGTGGCGCTCGTAGTTTTTTAGATCAGAGTCATCGAACATAAGCGGCGAGTCCCTGTTGCTAATTGAGTGTTTCTGCTGATGTTTTTCCAACGCCGGCCGTTTTAAGTACATCTTCCTTTCCTTTTTTGTCGTCCCTTCTTGCTCAGTTAATGTTATAACCGTATCGACCATGCAGAGGGGTTGTTCCCCTTATTCTTCCTATCTTCTTCCAGGTTGTCTTTCTCAATCTCGAGTTTCTGTTCATCTCTTTTCATAAATTGGCTAAGGTACCCTTATTTGATCAGTTGTTCAATATAGTCTTTGAGCAATATTTGTCTGTCTTTGTAGGTAGGTTCCTTATTGAACGGGGTTGGTCTTTTCATCCAAGGTTTATCTTTGATTGTCTCCAGTATTTGGTTGACCGGGATGGTCAACAGTGTGTAGATTTTATTCCTCAGGTGGATTCTGTCAGAATCTCGACTTCATTGGGAATTCCTATTCTGTTGGGCCTTCTTCCCATCCACTATTTCTGTTTCGTCATGCTTCCTCCCTTTAGGCCTTGAGCTCCTTTCCCACTTCTGAGATTCTTCTTCATTTTGTTCAACCGTTCTTCGCATACTTCTATTCTCTTCCTCTAACGCAATATAAGCTCATGCCCGTTGAAAGACCTATGCCATGGAAATGGGCTTTACTTTGAACAGGTCCTCAAAGAAAGGACATTTTGGGTCCAGACCTCATCGGAAGGCCAATCTGGTGAATCGGTCATCGCAGTTCTCGATCTTGACCATTTCATCTTTGAAGCGGTGAGTGTATTCTCGCAGGGACTCCTCTTCCTTGGTGAAGATCCTCATCAGATGTTATGAGTCTTCCATGATGGTACGGTATGTTGAGTATTGTTCTGTAAAAACTGAGGACATAATAGCGAAATTAGTGATGAAGTGCATTGGTAAGGAGTGGTACCACTTCAAAGTTGTCCGGCTTTAAATTGGTAGGAAGCATTCTACACATCATCTTGTCATCGTGTTGGTACAGTGCCATATCTTGTCTGAATCATCAGAGATGGTCCACAGGATCAGACTTTCCTTCCTAACATTTGAACCTAGGCACGGTGAATTTTTTGGGCACGATGAAGTGCATTTGAACATGTTTGATATTTGTATTCAAGATTGTTTTTGGGATAAGTAATCCGAAAACTTGTTTAAAACAGTGTTCAAAGTGAAGTCTTAATTGGAATACATGTTTAGTAAATTTGTTTTCGGGACAGTTATTGATCTTAAAAACAAAAAACGAATTTCTAAGATGAACCCAAAATCAGGGAAGGAAAATTATGGCGTAATTTCATTTGCAGGTTATCAAGATTCTATAGTTAACCATCTAATGGTGTTGCATGCTCTGTTACTTTCTTCTGCTATTAATGTTCCCATGTTCCACAATTTGACTCACTTGGAGTTTTATACTGGATGTTGTGACTGGGATTTTCTGCAAAGTTCCTTGAAAAATATCACAAGTTAGAAGTAGTTACCATCTGCAAGGTTAGCCGAGATCAAACTCGATTCAGGTTACATTTTCTTAATCCTATCATTATGGTATAGCCAATGTGTAGTGTTTCTTTTATCAGGTAGCTAATAGTGATGAACACAAATCATGCTGGCAGCAGCCACAGAAAGTCCCAAAATGTCTGTTGTCGAGGCTTGAGACGTTTAATTCTAGAGGGTTTCAAGGATTAGAACACGAGTTCAAATTTATGAAGTCTATGTTGATGAATGCTAGAGTTTTGAAAGTGATGACAGTTTGTACTCGTTATCTCAACTCAAGGAAAAAGCTTCATGTTCTAAAGAGATTAAACTTTTTTCCAAGAGGCTCTCGGACATGTAAACTTGCATTTTATCGAGGTATATGTGAAGATGATGGGGTATTTTAGTGTCATCTAAAATGGGGATTCAGTGTAGAAACATTTTGCTACCTTATTTTACGATGAAGTTGGCGTGGTTTCTGGTTATTTTGTGAATCATTTTTCCAATTAAATGATAATTTCAAAGGGAAGTTTCGTGGCGTTTTGTGGATCAACATAATCCTCTCTTATCTTGCAGATGAAAGTTTTTCTGTCCCTGAGAAACTTCTGCAAAAAGACAATAAACCCCATATTTGATAGTCATTGTTACTAAGACTCTAGTGAGAGAAACTATTTCTCCTATTTCAGCAGCTTGTATGCCTCCTCAACGTATATCAAAGTCATTGCTACTGAGGTGCAATTAACGAGTGAAAACAGCTTCCATATTTGCAACCATTCTCAATTCTCTAAATCTAACTTGAATTTGGCAAAGAAAAAAGAAATGTTGTATTAGGATCAAAATCACTACAAACATATCCATAGCTCATTTCTCTTTTCAAATCTCTCCTATTGTCAGAAATTAGAGGATCCATACAAGATTTAGATCAATTAAAGCGCTCCTTGGGAGAGAACTCAATATCATTTCTACATCAGTAACAAGTCTCTGACAGTTTTCTCAAGCACTATGATTAGTGATTTAATTTCACCTTTGCATAGTTCCGACGAAGATGTAATGTAAGTCAACCCATCTTCACATAGCAACATCTGGATCCAGTCTCCTCTGAATAGCAGCTGCAGCCTACAATATAGAAGATCAACATTATGCCTCAGATTGTTTTTTAAAATTATATTGCAAAAGAAAGATAATTAGTTATTTTCTTACCTCCAAGTTTCCAATCTTATACTGGTAAGCCATCTCCTCTCTGAGTTGAGCTTGCTCTTTCATTGCCTGTGCCTGGTAACACATCACAGTGTGTTAATACGCCATGAATTTATGGGTTAGAAGGACAACTTGAGTTCATAAGTAAATGGATGAAATGAAAACTAACCATTCCACTCTGCATAGAGCGCTTCAAGGCTTCCACTTCTTCTTCCTTATGTTTCTCACGTTCTCGCTGCAGTTCTAGCCTGAAAGTTGAGTATAGATTTTTGGTATGTCAGAGTACATACATGTTTAATTAAACACAATATCAACCAAAGAATCACGAGGCATAACGTTCTCTTTCAAGTTTCTCGTCCATAGAGTGACGCAGGCTGACAAGCACACATCAAAGGGAAGGATCTTATTGCTATTTGACGAAGAAGTTCTAAATTAACAAGGGTATTAAATTTGAACAGAAGAAACTCCAGCAAGGCCAAGCATTTCATAATGGGATTATCGGGAAGTTCTGTCTAGGGCTCTGACTCTCTATCTCTCATATATTACAAGCATATAGGCACAAACACGCATATATGCATATATATATGTTCACTAATTTTGGACAGATATCAGCCCTCCAATATCTTGTAGTATCTCTTTGCAAACACAGATGAACAAATGCAAACCAGAACTATTTCTTACTTTTTTTAACTCCCCAAAGAGAAGAATTTCCAAACAAACTCTGGTACTAAATGACCCATTAAACAAGCAAGGAACTTGTGACAGAATTTCAGTCTTTTCAGCAACCTACCCAGCTCCAGCAACGAAATGTTTTTAATAACACAAATCAAATGAGACCTATTTTCCAGTCTCTGACACCACTTCAATGTCTTTTTCCCTCCATCCTACGTTTATGTTCTTAGTATACTTAATACAACAATAAAAGTAGCAACATCACATGATATTCACAATTCTCCAGTTCCATTTTTTTATACCAACTACAAACAAAGAAAAGATACATTTTATAAATGCAAGAATTTCTGTAAGAGAACAATATCAAGATGCAATCCATACGAGTTCTCTCATATTCGACATGTTAATGAGATGAGGTGCCGATCAAACGAACTTAAAGATCAATATATATATGTCAACACCACTAGAGTATTAGAAATTAATACTCATGTTGAGACTTGAGAGAGCAGGTTGATTGAGATGCTGTTTGTGAATAGTACTGAGAAATATAGATCTAACGAGACAATATCATGATGCTTAACTCATTTGAAATCAATGACACTTAAAAGGGGTAGAGAAACCAAAAAAGGTAGAACAAAGGCAGAGTTTTTTCTTTCTTTTTTTTTTTTTTTTTTTTTGGGGGGGGGGGGGGGGGGTGTGTTGGGATGATCTACTTCTTATATAACAATCCAGAAAATAACATGTACAGGACATTCCAGAAACACTTTATAAAAACGACATGTGCGGCAGACATCTTAAAGTTCTTGAATGCTGTTGAGTGAATTAAGTTAGAATTAACTTTATCTTCACGAGCTGTTGCTCCAGCATCTAATCATCAGGTGATGAAATAATTGAGTTCTTAATAGGTAAGATCCGATAACTAAATTATAAGAAAGAAAAGCTGAATGTCTTTATGAAATAAAAAGAGGTTATCTTTATCGCAAACAGCTGAGAAAAAATGTAATTAACAGATATGATAGCCTGCATGGAAACATACCGGCGCTGTTCTTCATCATTGAACACAGTTCGTTCAGTTTGTTTGACCTTTTTGAAACCCTTTTTCATTTCTTTTTCCATTTTTCGCCTGTGATATGCATCAAGATTATAATACCTGCAATACCAGATATTAGTCTAATTGCTTGTCATCGGAAACTTTACCTTGGCTGCACTAATTCATAATTCTTGGTGATAAAATTAGTTACAATATCATGATGAGCGTAAAACACAGTAGAGACTTATCAGAAGGCGGGTACTAAAAAATAAAATCAGATCACAAAAAATCTACATTACGTGTAAAAGATAACATTTATCTTTTACACCCTTTTCCAAAAAAGAAACACACACACACAAAAAGAGCTAGAACTGCATTGTAGTGTTTCCATGTTTATGGCCATATGTTCAAACTTCAAAAATAGTGAAACACATTCTACCAGGAAGAGAAGTTATCCCCACTAATGCCCTTGCCGAAGAAATTCCCAACCGTACTTGTGATCTGATTTTACTTTCAACCGAATGAAACAAAAGAGCCCGAAAGAAAAACAAGTGATGTTGCAGAACCTTACTTTTTAGAAGGAAATGTAGCTGTGTTATGGTCCTCCATAAATCTGTAGAAACCAGCACCATACATCATCAGAGAATCTCACAACAAATTTTTGACAGACTATCAAGATGGTTAACTGAACATCGATTGTAACAGCATAGGCCATAAATTAGTTCTGAATTGCAAAAATACTAGATCAGCAAGACAATAAACTTACTCCTTAAACATCTGCCTCTCTTCCCAATTTGGTAGGCTTTCCAGGTTCACCTGGAACATGATAAACAGGCAATTACAGAAAAGTAAAAATTCATGACATAGTTAATATTCAACTTAACAAAAGAACCAATATGAAAAAATATATTCGCAATGCCCAATTTTACCTTTTTTACTTCAGCCAACCAAGCAGTAAATTCCGGCCGTTTGTTCCTGTAAATAGAAGTGAGAAAGGGAAACATAATGAAAAATTAATTTGAAGCAATGATACCAAGTGTACATAAAGATCCAACAAAATTTTAGCGCATTCACCAAAACAAGCTTTTTCCTTATGTTGCATGTGCAAAAAAAAAATTAAAATCAATAGCATCTATTATGGACGGCAAGAGATGGGGGTAGCCTTACAAATCAGGATACTTTAGATGCAAGAAGAGAACCACCTCAAGAAATAAGAGTATTGTAAATATACACAAGAAGTTGCTTTACTTCTTTCATAAATTTCTCTTCGTATCCAGAATAATATTCATCTCTTCAATTCTCGATAATTAATGCTGCTCTCACATTCTTTTTTTGATATTGCGATACCCGGGCTTCGTCCGACTAATTCTCACGGACTTAAAGTTAACGACCAAGTAAACCTTCAGTGGCCAAGGAGCGGCTCGAAACTGGGAACTCTGGGGAGTATACCCAAGGCTGTTGAGCTGCGCACCCTTGGTTGCTGCTCTCACATTCTAATAACCACAAAAAAAAATGTTTTGAAGCTCTTTCTACTCCTACATTTTCGTCATCTACTGAACTGAAAGGAAACCAACATATAACAAAAGAAAGTTCTTTTGTGCATTTCTAAGCAACTTTAAGAGCACAAATATTTAACAGATGAACGGCAATGCTAATTGTTTGAACCTTTAAACATGAATATCCCTTTCCTTTAAAGACACTTAAAAACAAACACAGACAAACTCCACCTTCATTTTAGTCTCTCTCATAATTTTCACATCGAGCAAACACATAAATTAATGAAAACACTATCCACTTACCACATATCAGTTTCTCTGATAACTCCATATTTCCCCCATAAATCCGTAACTGCGCCTTTCTTCCCTTTTTCCTTCTTCTCCTTCTTCTTCTCCCTCTTCCTCTTCTCCTTTCTTTTCCTCTCTTCCTCTCTTTCTCGCTTCCTCCTCCTCCTCTCCTTGTCTCTCTTCCTCCTCTTCCTCTCTCTTTGTTCATCCCTCTCTCTCCGTCTCTTCCTTTCTTTCTTCTTCTTCCTTCTCTCCTCCTCGCTTCCACTATCGTCCTCTGAACCCGAACTCTCTTCCGTTCCCGAATCTGAATATTCCGAACTCGATTCAGAATCCGAATCCGAATCCTCCGAGTCCGAGTCTGAGTCGTCCTCGCTACTGTATCTCTTACGAGATTTTCGCTTACCCTTATCACTGCGTCCTCTTTTTCTCTCGTCTTTCTCATCCGCATCAGAAACTCCTCGTGCTTTCCTTCCGGATTTACTGTCCCGGTTTCTCTTTGATGGAGCTCCATTTTCGGTTTCATCTTCGTCCATGTCGCTTTTACTATGGCTTCCTGTTGCGTCTGCAAGCGTACCGTTTCGATCCTTGACCATTTTCGTGTAAGAGCTTTCGGTACCACAGTTCGGCGAGAGAGAGAGAGAGAGAGAGCGAGTGAGCGGGCGAGGCACGCGGCAGTGTTTGGGTTAAATGGACTAGGCTGGACCGAGTTGTATTTGGGCCTAGAACATAAATCCTAGTAAATAGCCTACTTTAAGAGAAGTAAGAAAATATTAGTAATGTAAATAAGTAGACAAGTTAAAAAAATCATCAAAAATGACCCAAGTGTAAAAGAAACATAAAAAAATAGCTATCTGGCATGATTTTCGAGAAAAACACACATTCACGCGCAACAAAACTTTCTGGCCAAGCGTACTACTTATATCAAATTTTAGTAGTTTATATAATATATATAGTGTATATTATATGTACATGTGTGATTTCGTAGTATAATTTATATATACAGTACATATCATACAACTGGACAAAAATTCAAATTTTCTCTGCGCGCGTGGAGAACGGTTTTTGGCACTGAATTTTCTTTTTTTGAGAATTATGGTGGCTATCTTTGAGTTTTATCTTATTTTTTATATCATTTTTATTTTTTTCCTTAAAAATGATATATTATTAATGGTGATCCAAGATATCATCTACATTTATACTATGTTAAAACAGTTAAATAACTCTTTTATAATCAGGTAGATGATCTTGAGCTCACTTTTCTTGGCCTCAAGCTTTGCTTCCTCTTGGAGTCCTTGCCTTTTCGAGACTTTAGGCCATTGCCCTTGGTCTGGTCTCAACTCCCGTCGAGGAGCTTAAAGGGGAGCAACTTTTGATTCTCTTTTTTGTCATTTAAAATCAATTAAAATATCGAACAAATTAGGTATTTCATCTATTTTCTCATTTAATTCATTTGATAATATTTTATTTTTTATTCAATAATAATTTGTTTGTAGTTAGTAAAATAAAATATTTTTATAATCTTATGTAATAAGATATGTGATATTTGTATATTGATTTCGAGATTTTTTATAACAAATATTCAATTATAAGTTAATAATAATTTGTTCATTATAAATCTATAAATTAAATATTATGTATTATTTATGTTATATGTTACATGAAAATTCATATAAATGAATTTATAGAAAAGAAATATGGTAATATATTTTAATTACGAGAAATCATCATAGTATGTTATAATTATTCTTAAGAATAAAACAAATCGATGAAATAAAATTATTTTCTATACTATTCAAATAGTATTATAATTTTAATATTATAAACAATCTATTATTACTATTATTTTACTTTTAATTTAGATGTAGAATAATTTTTAAAGATGATGTATTAATTTCAATATTAACATCAATTTAAAATTATAAATATATTTTAAAATAGTTTAATACATGCGAAATACGTAAGTTTCGACTAGTTTAACATAAAATAAAGCAGTAGGTAAATGACCTTGTTTATATTTTGGTGTGATTTGAATATTTTAAATTTGTCCAAAATGCCTTTTTCTGGCAATTATCATATTTATTTCAGCTTTAGTTTTGAAATTTAAGTTTTGATCGTTTATTGGCCCATCATTTTACAGGTGTTATGTATTGCAGTTTTTATTTCGAATTTCCTCTCAATTTTCGCCTCCTCTTTTCCACTCTTAGTTTGTTAAGGTTAATGGAACTATTTTATTTTTTTGAATTCACTATTTATATGTTATATTCGGTGTTTTCAGTTTGATTTTTTATAGTTTTTAAATACTAATGATTTTAGAATTTTTTTTAAAGTTATTTAGGTTTTTTTAATTCTACTGCTAAAGGATTCAACCTAATCTAATTCGTTTTTACCCGGTTTCTTTTCGAATAACAATATATTAACATGTTAATATTAGAATAAAAATATATTAATAATCTAAATAATTATAAATATAATATCATTTGATTGTTAATGTATTAACATTACATTAATATCATATTATGCGTTAATATTCTATTTAAATTATATTATTAATTATTAATAATATCCTAGATTTTTAATATATACTGTATTGCTTGCATTTTATCATAATATAAGTCTATATAAATTTATAATAATAAAAGTTCACTTAATATGAGGATTCATATTTTATTAACAAATAATGTCATAACCGTCCGACAAGTTGTATTGGTGCAGTTGATTAAACCCTCACACTCATACTCTAGAGGTCGTGAGTTCGAGTCATATTCTCTCATTCACTTTAAAAATTGTGATGTACCTTTAAGAAAAAACGGCATAACCATCCAGGTTTAAATGAATTACTATATTTAAATTTAAATAAATAACTAAAGAATCTAAGTAGAAATATAAGATGAGATCATTGTGGACAACTCATAAAAAATTAAAATCATTTTCAATAAAAGTTATCATTTATCTACTATAATGTGTTTAGGCCAATTCATAACTTACTAATATAAAAATAACATATCTATGTCATTTTCCCTAAATTCAAAGGCATTACCATTTGAACCTAAGGATGTCAATGGGGCAAGGCATTACCATTTGAACCTAAGGATGTCAATGGGGCAAGGTGGAGGCGAGCAGTCTCCATCATCTTCATCACATCTCTATACGTCGACATCATCCCCAACTCATTCTCCATTTAAGGTGGCATGGAGGCGGGGTTGAAAATTTCCATTAGTTCGAGTTCTCCATCTATTCCTTTAGACTTGAATTAAGTGTAGAATTTTTTAGACTGGGCCTAACGTGGTGGCAGAGGCGAATATGATGACAATGAATGAAGAGAGAATGAATGATGACAGTACAAGCAATGAAGATGATCTCGAACAAGAAAAATAACATAGAATTACCTTATTTGATGATTAAGTTAGCGAGTCTAGTATGGAGAATAAGAAAACTAGCGCTAGGGGTAGGGTAATGATATTAGGTTACATTATATTTTTTAAATATAATGTAAATATATTTAAAAAATATGAAAATAAATGTGGTAGAGATGGGGCGGTAACTGTTATACTCTCCAATACCGAGCCACGTTTATTTCTACTATCCTCGTACTCACTTCATTGCCTATTTATTCACCAAAATCAAGACCTATTAGTTGGGTCACTGTGAGTTCGGGGACGGATAGTTGATTCTGACATCCTTAATAATTATTGAGTAATTTTATACCACCAAGTAATTGATCAAGTTTTAAGTGACAAGTAATCTGACAATCATTCATAAGTTAGTTTGTCGAATCATTTATAAGTTAGTTTGTCAAATCCGCATCGCTTGGTTAGTAAAAACTTAGTCAATTATTTAGCATGCATTTTATTTATTGGGATCCTCATGTAATTCACATAATAATTTCTCATACTTCAATGACTTCTAAAATAAAATTTAGGCGCAACATTTCATGTGTTATAGACGATAGGACAACATAAAAACATTTTTTAAAATTAGTAGATGAAATTATCTAGTTTGAAATGACTACTTAGAAACAATATGCAAAGTTTAAGGGCATTTTTAAATAATATAATGAGCTAGACTAGATGATGAGGGTGTTAAAAACATGTCAACCTAGCTGATATATCTCACTCGATATTTTCACCAACAACTTTATCCTGAAAAAGAAAAAAATTAATCATGTATTTTATGAAAATAAGGAACTTTGCACCTATGAGATCATTAAGATCAAACCATTAGAAAAGAAAGATCAGAGTATTAACTCTTCTTAGCTATCTCAAAAGTTAACGTCATACCATATATAAAATCATGCATAGTAAAGAAAATATTTTTGGACAAGCTTATCCTCATTATTTCTTAAAATCATCAAATTATCCTTAAATTTAAAATTAAATGTCACCATAAAATAGAAGCTATTTAATTAAACAATTAATTTATTCTTTAAGTTGCACACTTAATAATGATTTATTAGTTACATTTATAATAGTTATTATGATTTGTTGCATATATACTACTTTTAAAATGTGCATTCTTGAAAAATATTTTAGGACAACTCTATCAGCTCATAATTTTATTATATCTAAAATACCTTTACAGCAATTATTATGTAATCAAATGAAATCATTTATTATCACTAGACAATTAAAGCCTATAAGTTACACATGAGACAATAATAACACTACAATTATAAATTTGAATGGTAAAACTTTGTAAATAAACGTTTACTAATTGAGTGTAAACTATTCCAACATAAACTATGGTTAGGAGGTAACTGATAAAATCAAATATGAAACAAAATTTTGCAATTATATATGTAATTATCATAAATTTAACAAGTTGGAGCAAACCATTAATTGCTTATGAATTTATATAAAACTATTTAAGATGAATGGTATTAAAATTATGAAGTATCACAATTATAAAGTCTTCTAATTCAAAATAGGGACTATAATTTTAGTCCTGAGTCTTACATAATGTTATATTAACTAATAAATATAATAGTTTCGAATATTAAACACAGTGTACAATGAATGTTAGTTTTAAACCTATTGATTCAAAATTAATGACTGTGAAATGAATATCGTACTTATGAATTAGGTTAGTTTAAAAATGTTAGATACCACGGAGAATTTCTACATAATTTGTCTCTATACTCTTCATTTTCTTGACATTTTCTTTTTCCAATTTTGTAAATGTGTAGAATTCTTTTTTTCTGGATAGCATCGTAGAAAAAGTTATTTTAGTTGATATCCGTCAAATTTTTTATATCCACATTCAACGTACATGTTTTAAATCTAATACATCTTCAACAAGACAGTTCTTAACTCCAGTCCAAGTACTATTTATCAAGAAATAAGCAAGGCATGAAAACCAGTTATATAGATACAGCACCAACTCAAATTGCAGGCCAAGCAAGGCATGAAGGCCAATTTTTTTGTTTTTGTTTTTGTTTTCTTACACAGCCAGACATACATGATTGTAACTCCCCATCTTGTGACTTCACAATAGGTCGTATACTAGAATTCTAACATCAATCATGCTATTATGTCCTTACACTGTCATCTGCACTTTTCTTGTGTGCCTATGCACTTAGCAGGAAAATACAATCATCGGGGGTGAAAATGGTGAACCTTACGAGCATCAGTACACAAAAAGTGAGATCAAACGAATTCTAATCAAGAACCACTAAAAATCTATTCTGTACAAACAGAAGATTCTCATAAAGAATTTTCAGCAAAAATATTAAATTAGACTGTACCCCACATAATATTTTGCTCCTTACAACTATACAAGAGAGAAAGATGATAAAAGTCAGAACAAAAGAAGACATAAAACTAAGCAACAGAAGAAGAAGATGGATACTCTATTAAGGGACTTATCCAGTTCAATTTCCTGCCTCCTCATCCTAGAACTGCTATTCACTGTGACAGGATATGAATTTGAATAAGGGAAGGGGAGAAATCTTGCATCTGAGTTCCCAAATATCCTAGCAAAAACCATCTCACCAAACATTCCAGTCGTCGGATTTAACAAACCCGAATGTGCATTAGTGGCATATCCACTGTGGCGTTGAGGAAAGTGCTGTGGGTGATGAAGAGACTGTGAAGATGACTGGAAATAATTCCGATGAAGCTCGTGACTGGGTTGTGGTCTACGGGGTATAACTGGGCGGTCCAGGAGTAAGTGGTGCTTCTTGCTTTCAGGTTCATAATGGAATGAACCGCGGCCATAGAGGGGAACTAAAGAAGATTTGGAGATGTTGGACTTACAAACAGGGCATTTCTGTTGCTGATCTGATTCCTGAGCGGGTTTTTGTACTTGAATCCATTTGTAGATGCATGGCCAGCAGTAGAGGTGACCACAGAGGGTAACAACAGGGTCATGTGCTGAGTCCAAGCATATATTGCAATCAAAAGAGCCACTATTATTGTCATTGTCCGAGACTGTTGTTATTGGTTTCCATTTCTGCTTGAGAGATACATGTCTTTCAGATTCATTGCGTGCCTCGGAACCTAGGAAGACGTGGTCCATTGCTATGCGTTCTGTAGAAAACAATGAGCCACGTTAAAAATGGAAACAAAGGTAATTACATCAGGGAGAAAATAGCTCTACCCAAACTGCAAATCAAGGAGATACAGCAACAATGTGATTCATCAACTGTCGGTGTCTTAAACTATAATATTTATTCAGTTAACGAGGTAGAATAAATAAATGTTTTGAATTTGAAAAGGAGGCACATAGTCATAATTCATTATTAAAAGGATAATTAATTTACATTGATAGAAAGCATATTTTTCCTCCTAGTTTCGTAGAGCGGAGACTCTATTGAATAGTCTGTACGTACGACGATTATTACCACCTAACAGTCTTTTATCACGGTATTGATAGAACTTATTTATATCGAGTAGCTCAGAAAAGTCATCCCAAGAGAGGTCACTCTCCAATGCCGGCCCGGTGTGGAAAATTATTCCCCCAAGAGGTAAGCTTATGTTCAATTATTTTCACTTTGTCATTGAGGTAAATGTCCAATTTTATTTCTCCTCCTTGTCAATAATTGGGAAGCAGATACTCGTCACGAGTCCACAGTTGGTCGAAAAGATCAACTTTCTGCAGAAAGAAGGTCTAATGTCCTTCTTTGAGGCTCAGATTTGTTCAACATCTAGGTTTGTATTAACAGAAAACAGATAAAAGATATCACAAAACTCAATTCCTTCAATATGATCTGCAATTCCAAGTCTACGATTTGTAGTCGTGTTTGTTTCCGTATGGAACTTCCAAATCGCAATGGCTACTGCACCACCGACCAAATCTCTCTTAAATCACTTCCCCCCAAAAAATTTAATTGATTAATCAATTAAAATTACGATTACATTAAACTTAAACCCAAGATTAGAAGTTCCACATTCCAAACAACATATTCTGGAATGATCTTTCTCTTTTACATAGCTCCATACCTTCTAGATAATCTTCATCTAACAATATCAAATATAGACAAAGAAAGCATGCATACCTCTTAGCAGGAATCAGGGAGAATGCGTTGTAGATAGACTGCAAACACAGAGCTTCAATAGAAAAATCAATTCAGCAAAGAACTCCTGAGTTTTCGAAAATAGACGAGAAACCAAAGCAGAATCACGAAGTAGATAGCGTCAGAGAGAGAGAGAGAGAGAGAGAGAGAGAGAGAGAGAGAGAGAGAGAGAGAGAGAGATGGATGAGAGAGGTGGATGAGAGAGGAATGGTAGAGAGGGAAAAGAGGAGGAGATGACAAGCTCGTATATATAAGGGGTGTCGCATGGGGAAATTGCCCGGAAAACAACTGAGCGTTATGATTTATTTTATACCGCGTCTGCCCACCATACGTCTTCGACCGATCAGGTAAAAACCACGTGCAGATCCAGTGGCTTTGAAGACACATGTACGTTGATGCTCATAAACCGGTTTAAAAAATTGTTACTCTCTGCTCACCGTCGATCATATTTGACAATTAAAATAATTTTCATAGTTCATATTGTTGATTAGGTGACTGTTTCAATTAAAATTTAATTTATTACTTCATCGGCCTAAATACTTAATATAACATCCTGCTCATGTATCTAAAATGATTACTTAATTTGGTATCAATATATATGGCACTACAACATATTGTTACTATAAATTGACCAAAATAATTACATTTTCCTTAGAAATATAATAATAATTTGGCTAAGATAATGTACTAAAAGAGAAAAATATTTGTTCTTTACAAAAATAAAAATTAGGAGTTTATATCGAGTGATTGTAGATTACACTTATGTATCACTAAATATCCATTAAGTTTGCCAACTTGGATCGGACATCAGATATTTGTAAATTTGTTTACTAAATGAAGTTATCATGAATGCAGCACTCATTCACATTTGTGTGTACTACATGTATGATGTGAGGGTTTATACATGATGTGATGTTTTAGCCATCTGATTTTATTATGTTTATTCTATTTTACATTACAGATATATTTTATTAAATTCTTGAGGATATAGAATTTATATTTTATACATCAGGCTCGTATCCAAATTACAAGATAATGAGTGAAAACAACTATATAAAATATCATTAGATTTGGCGAAAGAGCATTGTGGCAGTTGGTCTTTTTAATGAACATTTTGTAAATCTGTTAAAGAGATGAGATTTCACCCAAAGTGTATGTATGTATAGTCAAGTTGGACTTACTTTAGACCGAAGAAGGGTTAATATCTATAAGCGGGAGCGAATAGCTTGATAAGTATTGGAATATTTTTTTTTTGTAATTTAACAGTTCGATGACTACGTCAATAAGATTTGACCAACTTGATATGATATGTGAACAAAATTTGTTCGAAGTGAAACCAAATTTATAAACTCGGTAACTTTGACTTAGAAACGTGGCATACATTGAATTTATAACGCAAGTTAATATATTAGATTATTAGAAAGTATTGGCCAAGTTGAATTCTAAAGCAAAATAATTTGAGTGTTTATGTGAAAAGAAAAAACAATATAAACATCATTTTCGAAGTTGAAGATTCTTTTTTCAAGGTGACCCGACCCGTTATGACTTTCCAGAAGAATGAGACCGATTGAACGAGTCCTGCAGCCGCTACCGTTTGATCTGCCTAAACCCACTTCATGGAGTCAATGGCAACGAGAAAGGTGGGGCAAACCCATGCGATGAGAGGAGAAGTCATCTTATGTTAAAGGTTTGATGGATCTTTCATGTTCCTAATATGGACTATCAATTGTCAACACATAATGTTGATCTTCATATAATCTTTCATGTTATTAATAACATAAAGGGATTTGTAGACGTGAAGAGATGATCAATTTTTTTAGGATAAAATGCAATTGGCTGCCCCAAAATCGTCATAGGGTCAAATTTATGTTGACGGTAATGAATAAATTCTATATGTATTCAAAAATTGTTGACACATACAGTACAAAAATTTACGCTTGTAAGATATAAAAAATCAAACTAGAGAAATTAAATAATATAATTAAAAATCAAACTAGAGAAATTAAATAATATAATTAAAATTAAAAGTGAAAGTGAAAAATAGATAGTTATTATTAGCTCCTCGACGGGAGAATAACTATTAGCTTAATCGTGATCGTCTGTTCCTCAATAGACAATCACGATAACCACAAAATTTGTATGAAATTTTTGTCTTTTCGAAGATTACATCTACACCACTCATTCATTCAATGGACGACATGTTAGAGAACCGCCTGCACGTTAGAGAACCGCGCCAATTCATAATTCATGTTCTATGAATGTGAGTCATTGGTACTCGTTCTTTTCCTAAATTTAGATATTGCTGACTCGGTGGTTATCCATTCGAACCATCCATCACGTGGGTCCGACGTGTCGTTGGGGGTGGTACACCATTCAGTCTACAGACAAGGGCAAGTCTCACCCACTTCCCGACTTGTTTGGGTAAGGATTTACATATTTTCTTTTGTAATTTACATTTTTATTGATATTTGTCACTTTTACTAAAATTGCTTACCATTTCATTTGCAGTATAATAAATGGCTAGATTTATTTTTACTATTTTTCATTTGAAAATAATTAACCCAACATATTATAATATTCTTTTTGTATATATTAAAAAAAATCCACATCAGTGTAACAGTATTTATTATACTTCAAATAAGTATAATTTAAATAAAATGTTGAATATAATTTGAAACTTTTACTCCCAAGAAAAGGGAAAAAGGAATTGGACTGGAAATTTCGATCAGAGACTAAATTTAATTTTCCATTCCTCAATTGATAACTAAATAAATTCAAACACAGGTGGATAATTTTTATAGTATTCTCCTGACTAGTTTAATATAATTTAAGAAAATTTATGTCTGGCAATCAAGTTGAGTCCGACATGTTATAAAATATTGCATCGCATCATAGCTTGAAGGAGGTTAATCTCATTGAAGATAGGGATATGATTGAAGGTGGACAGAAACAAATAAGAAATAACCAAACATCAATTATGGAGCATAAGATTCCCATACTTTTAGTTTTGGATAATACTTGTATTGGTTATCAACTTGATTTTAGACATATCAAAGAATGATTAAACAATGTAAATTATTTAAAAAAATATTGATTAGATATTGGTCTTCACAAAAACTTGATAGAGGGTTGTTCATGATTAATGATTTGCATATTACAAAATGGAAATTTTATGTGACGAAAAATACAGACTTTAACGGTTCAAGGTAGTTTTCACCCTTAATTTTTTTTTATAACATTTTACTACGCTGTTTGTAATTTTAAAGAGGCTATTAAAAAGTATGCATAAACCTTTAATTAGATGGAGTCATTAAGTTGAAATTCCACAACAACATGAATAACACAACTCAATTAATGGAGCACATGTCATTTACAAGATCCCAAATGCAAATCTATGCCTCAATAAATAAATAAAATGAATGACGGGAAATATCAATGTGTTTCACGATGACATTTAGTAAAGATTTCACGACGTCATAAAGAACTATTAGCATAAACGATAATTATTTTACACGAAATCTACTAAGATGATGATACCATCATGTATAGTAGTAGACCAGAATTTATCGTGGTGAAATATTAGATCTATAATAGTGTGTGATATTCTCATGACGTGTATATATAACCTAATTCATTATCATGGTATATTTTTTTGTCAGATAAAAAAAACATCATGAAGCTAGATAGAATTGTATTAATTAAAATTTGATTATTTTAAATGTTTGTTGGTATATCATATTAGCGTATAGAGGATAAGATTGAACAAAGTGGAAAGAGAATTTGATTGCGACCAAAAGTACATAAATTAATGAAAGATCCCATTCCTATCAAAACAGGTCTGCATTTGTTTGTTTATGTTGATGATCATAGTTTACAGTGATGATTCAAAGTATGATTTTAATTTAATTGTGTCCCAACATTTATGAACTTATCCACAAATGGGTGAGTTTAAAAAAAACACAAATGGGTGCTCGTGTAATTGTGTGTGACCCTTATTGTTTAGAAATTTAGACCCAAAAAGATAATTCAACATAAGATATTCAAGAGACAATATGATTTGGACTGCAATAGAGCTGCTAGTGAGTACATTATGAATTACTACAAAAATTGACATTTGTGATATGTGGGGTCGAAAAAGATGTTAAGGAGAGGTGCTTTTTTGGCATAATTGAATGACTGCTTTTGTTTTTGAAAGGTGAGAATTACTCTTACTTAAAAATATATTCTTAAATATTTGAATATGAAAAAAGTGATTAGCAAATTTCAATGCTACATATATGTGAAATTATCTTAATATATATTCTGGCCTACGGGGAATAAAAATCCTCTAATACTTTTAAAACATGAGGTGATTATGTTAAATTTGGGTGGTCCATGTGAAAATAAACTATCCAAGATCTTACTAAAAGATAAAATTCAAAAAAAAAAGAAGAAAAATATGTCAAGCTTAGTTTTCTCGACATTTATATCAGACTGATATGTATCGTTAAGATTTCTCAAACCTTACCTTCTATTCAGAAATCTTAACAAGACATCATCTATTTACATTCATTGGGCATCAAAAGTAAAATATAGATAAAAAACTATTATATGTGGAGGATAATGATTTACTGTTTGAAATTACAAAATATGCGTATCAAATCCGTTAAATAAATAGGAAAAGATTATGAACTTCATAGACAAGGTCCATGATTTTTTTTTCTAGTTCTAAAAATGGTTTTTAATTAGCTTGGATTAAGAAGGAATTTAATACTATTGTTGTGTTGGAATCGAGATGCACATCAGAGGTGATTTATTTAAATTTTATTAATTGAAAAATAATAACAACACCACAAGTTCTAAAGATATTTTTTGTGAAAAATAATTTTTTTAAACGGATCCAATATATATACATTAAATAAAAAACATCCGTATAAAATTATCATACCTCTTGAAATCTATCAAACGTCATCGTTATCTTCTAGCAAAACAACGAGTGTAAGATTCCACGAAGAATAGACTGTGAGATCCTCAAAATACACTAGAACGTGTGTCAGTACGTAGAATAAATCAAAAACACTTTTCTGTCTCTAAATGTACTTAGCACATGAGATCTAAAGATTTAGAAAAAAGTTTTTAAGATAAAACTCTGAGAGAGAATTGGAGAATTCACAGAGTTTTGATTAAAAATTTAATCACACCAACGATTGCTTAATGAGACCAATAGAACATTATCTATATATATATATATATATTCTACGTCAAGGCTCATTAGATTTTTTTAGGGATTCTATAAAATAATAAATTATTTACAAATGTGTCACTACAGTGGGACCCACTGCAGTCTACGCCACACTGCAGTGACGTGCGGCACTCAGTGTGGAACTATTGTAGTCTCGTGAGGCACTACAAAGTCCCACGTAACACTATAGTGTCGTGCGGCACTACAGTGTGTCATTTCAATCCTTGATTCAAAATCAGTGATTGACGTGTGGCAGTCTAATATGTCATGTGACAATTTTTTTAATTATTATTTATTTTAATAAGATCATAATCTAAATATCAATAAATTCAAAATTCGTTTATCTGATCACATCTATAAACTAACTTATCTCTTAGTTGATAGATGTGATTAGATAAATTTATTTATCACATATCGACTAACTTATATGTTAATTTTAAATTATTTACAAATATGTTGTTGAGATTTCTCAAACTTTACCTTCTATTCATAAATTTTAACAGGACGTGATCTATTTGCGCTTAGTGGGCACCGAGAGTAAACTATAGAAAAAAAGCTATTATATCTGGAGGATAATGATTTACTGTTTGAATATGGACTTCGTTGAAAACAGGAAAAAGATTATGGACTTCATAGACAAGGCCCATGATTTTTTTTCTAGTTCTAATAATGATTTTTAATGAGCTTGGGTTAAGAATGATTTAATACTATTGCTGTGTTGGAAATTGAGACGCGCAGCGGAGGTGATTTGTTTAAATTTTATTGATTGAAAAACAATAGCGGCGACATAAGTTCCAAAAATAATTTTTCTGAAAAATAATATTTCTAAACGGATCAATTATATATCTACATATCAAATAAAAAACATCCATAGAAAGTAATCATACCCCTCAAAGTCTATCAAGCGTCCTCATTATTTTCAGTAAAATAACAAGCGTAAGATTCCACGAAGAGCGCATTGTGAGATCCACACCAAGATCTTCCAAACTAATTCTCAAAACACGCTAGTACATGTGTGAGCACATAAAATAAATCAAGAACACTTTTTTGTCTCTAGATGTACTCAACACATGAGATTTAGAGATTTGAAGAACGCCCGTCAAAGCCTCGTGTACACTACACAATGGCTACTCAAACATTGTGTAATATTCTATTTCATTATGTATTCTCCTTGTACTGACTTCCTTCATTGATGTATATACATAAATGCTGAAGTTCAAAATTTTATAATCCATGATGGAGATTGGGTGAAAATGGTACAACATGGTCTTTTAGTGGAGAGAATACTAAATTATTTGAGATATCTACTATCTGCATTTACCATGAGCTATTGAGTATATTGCATGAAGAAATCCAAATAGGCCTCTCAAACTATGATATGTCCATCAAATTTCTTTATATAAGCCATGTCCCCTGCCCTCATGCTGAAATTTTAAAGGATAGACATTTACAGTTCTTTATTAAGGAAAATGGATCAGAATCACTTAGAAGCCCACTATTTGTAAGTACCAAGCCTAAATTTTTTCCATCTTAAAGCTCGGTTCCTCAAACCACAATATCACAACAACCTCGAGTTCCTAAAACTATAGGGTTTTATCAAAGTTAGGTTCCTGAAACACAAACGTCACGACAACGTCTACATGAAAGCATTTCTCATCTTGCGAGTTTTGATCATTTTGAAAGGAACTATCATGATGATGATATTTTTGATAATGACGATTATAATTTTTTTAAGGATGAGATGTTAATGCTGATGGAGATGATGATGATGATTTTGATCAGAGGCGTATGATGATGCAAACCGTGGAGATGGCCATGATGAAGCCATCAGTGGAGACAACCATACAACAATTTCAGACTTGAATACTGGTGGTGAACCCGAGGCCACTTGTCTAGTTTCATCGCAACCTGATTTGAATGAACAACGTCCTGGGTCCAGCGAGCAAAGAGCTGATTTGAATAAGCTTGTAACAGACATAATAAATATGAATGATTTGTACAGTGATAAAGTCGAGTTGTTTAAGGTTGCTCGTATGATGGTCATCGAAAAAAAATTTAGTTTCAGATCTTCAAGTCAAGCCGGTCAATATTGGTACTTGTTTGTGTTGAGAAAACATGCCAATGGAGATTACGGGCCATGGAATTGAAAAATTGTCCATACTTCAAAGTTACAAAGTTCATCAATACACATACATGCACATTTAAAGTTTTAAGACATGAACACCATCAGGCTACATATTCATTGATTGATCATTTTATACGGTCCAAATACACAGGTGCCGGTCGTATATATAGGTCAAAAGACATAATTGAAGATGTTCGACTTGATTTCAGTGTCAATATAGGTAATCATAAGGCATAGAAGGCTAAGAAATATGCATTGGAATTAGTTTGAGGGTCTCCTAAAGACAACTATAGGATGCTCCCAGCATATTGTCACATGTTAAAATAAAAAAAATCCAAGTACTTATTTTTCATTTTGCTATCATAATGTCTACAAGAGTACTATACGATGATTACACGGTGCTCGTGCAGTCTACACGATGGTTACACGAATCTCGTGTAGTCTACATAATGATTACACTAACCTCGTGTAGTCATCATGTCCACTATGTTTGTACTCTGCTGATTTTAATACAGCAATAATAAATATTTTTCAGGGATAACAACACACATAGAGACCGATGAACATGACCATTTAAATATTTTTTCATAGCTCTAGACCATTTGTTCGTGAATTTTTTAGCTGTAAACAGTCTGTCATTGATGTTGACGCAACTGCCTTAAAAGTAAAATACCAATGGGTATTACTTATTGTAACAGCAAAGGATGAGAACAACCAAGTATATCTCATTGCATATAAAATTACAGATTCACAAAATAATGATTCATGAGAATGGTTTATCCGTAAACTTCACGACGTAAATCGGTGATCCGAAAGACTTGGTATTTATATCTGACAGGCATACAAGTATACTAAATGTTATACATGTTGTCTTTCCAATGTACGTCATGGAGCTTGCATCTTCCATATGAGATAAAATATCAAATCAATTTATAAAAAGGAAGATACAGCCGTATTGTTTTTTAAAGCAGCAAAGGATACCGTCAATCAAAATTTGATCCGCTGATGATTCATTTTACAGATGTATTTCTAGATATTTCACAATACATGTCAGTGGGTGGGGGGAGTTGAGTGGTGGGCACGTTCCCGTTTTGATGGAAGGTGATATAATATAATGACTACAAACATCGCAGAATGTTTGAATGGGATTTTGAAGGATGCTAGAAAGCTTCCCATTACATGCCTTATATAACATATTTGTGACATGTTACAACTGTGGTTCTACGAACGACGAACAATTATCTGTCAAATCACCTCGCAGATGACACATTGGGTTGATACTGAGCTTAATAAGAAGCATCTTGCATCACATACACTATCATTTTTTCCTTCTGACATCCACGAGTTTTGTGTTACGAGTGGGGGTAGGGTAGCAGTGATTAACTTGCATATTAAGACTTGTACGTCCAGAGAATTTGATCTTGATTAAATTCCATTCACGCATGTATTGGCTGTATGTCGGCAACGCAATATTTTCGCATGCAGCATGTGTTCGAAGTTCTACAAAAGTGAGGCTCTAATTGCTGCGTACGCGGAAACAATACATTCTCTCAGAGATCAAGCAGATTGGGCCATCAGTCGGGAGGCTATGAAAAAGTGGTATTGCCACCTATAACGAGGCGGCAAAGTCACAAACCTAGGACAAGGAGAATTCTATCTAGAGGTGAGGAAATAGTTAGAAGGAAGTGCAAACGTTGTGGTCAACTTGGCCACAACCGATGAACGAGTAGAAATCCAATTCATTTATCTCAATGGGATGACCAAGCCACTTAAACATAAATAATGACTTTTGTAGACTTAGATTAAATATTAATATAGAAATATACTTGTGTTTATTATTTAATAATGTCATAAAGTTGATATATTAAGTCTACAAAGGGTATATTGCATGAGAAGTCCAAATTATTGGAGACATCTAATAACTGCATGAATCCTACACGAGAACTTCATGGGATTCATGTAGTAATCGTGTAGACTATACTAAACTTTCACGGGCATTGTGTAGACTACACTAGAACTTCACGGGCATCTTGTAAACTACACGATGACTTCACAGGCATTGTGTAACACTAGAACTTCACATGCATCGTGTAGACTAAACTAGAGCTTCACATGCATCGTGTAGCAATCGTGTAGACTAAATTAGAACTTCACAGATATCGTATAGTCATCGTGTAGACTACACAATGGTTACACAGACCTCGTGTAGTTATCGTGTAGACTACACGAGAACTTTACTGGCATCATGTAGTTATCGTGTAAACTTTATACATTATTAAATAACAAACATTTGTTATTTAATCCATAATTCACAATTTAATAAAATATATCCATATTATTTCGGTGCAACATTGTCACGTGCAAATAATTCAATTGCAATTCGTCTTCGATATTTTAGCATTTTTGTTGTTGAGTTATATCTTGGAGGTTCTTCCCATATGCAATGGCTTCGACAAACTTAAGGGTTAATACACCACAATCGAATCTACAAAACACATGAAATGTAAAAACACAATTAAATATTATGTATGAAATTTTAAATGGACTTTCAAAAAATGTATATTTCACTTACCCGTTCTCTTGTTATGGACACTTCATGATCTCATATTTCCACTCATCTTTGGGTTGAACCTCCTATCTTCACTCATAAATATTGATCATTTGAGCTAGCCGAGGGACAATCTTCATGAAAGGATTCATTATTTCAATGTACAAGGAGCGTTGATATGGCGTGTTCATGGAGTTATAAATACGAATACACTAGCCAAACAAATCAAGCTCAACCGCAATCCAATGACTACTATTCACATTCATTGGAAAATATAACCTTATCAGACTAGTCCCATCTCCTTCTAAAACTTGTCTGCAAGCCGAGGACCACGTACCAGGGCTGATCATCAACGTCAAAATCTCAGCCTGCGGGATCTTGCTCAAACTCTATCATTCGGCCAGACAGGTTCTCCTGTAATGTCACAAGAAAAAATTTAAATCATCAACGTCAATAAAAAATGGTCGTGAAGGCCTCGTGTAGTCTACACGAGGTCAGTGAAAGCATCGTGTAGTCTAAACGATGTGCAGTTCATTAAGTTAAAAAAAATATACTTACTTGCAGAAACAAATCACCAACACTGATTCTGATTTGAGGGTTGTATTCTTGTAAATCCCTCTGCATGAGCTCCAGGTATGATCGATATGCTACTATGTAAAAAAGATTAGTTAATATATTTATAATTATTTTAAATACCACATTAAAAAAGATTATATATAACTTCTTACATCTGACTCAGGCCATTGATAATGAGAGGTCTCTCCACAGATATTGGTTGAACGCTTCAAGATCGTCATCCAAAAGCAACCATCTCTTCTCAATTAGGATACAATTCTCCTTTCTCAACACAAAATGCTCAAGCAAATAAATCAAAGTCATCTTGACCGCATCAGAATCTGACTTATATTCAGAGCTCTTGAACTTCTCATCCAACTCAGCCATGGTTATTGATTGATCTTTGAGAATGTAGATATCAGAGAGTCTGTTGGGGCTACGGGTCTTCTTCTCATCCCGGGCTTCACCGAAATTTAGTCCAATAATCAAAGAGAACTCCTTCTCGGAGAAGCACGATGGCTCCTCGTTAATAAGAAAATGGATCTCCTCTTTAGATGGAGTGTCGTCCACATGTTTGGCCTCCTTGGCCAGCACCTGGTGGCAGACAGTTGCTGAAAACTTCAGAGATGGGAGATCAATGAGATGGTCAAAGCATGTCTCCCTAAATAGGGAGAGTTGAATAGCTGTCAGCTTGGTCTTGATAACCTCTATGCAGTGGCTATTGTATTTTACATTGACCCTTGCTTTTGGAATTGTATTAGCGTCATGGACGTATCTTAGTTGCATCTTTGATGAAGCCATAACCTCTAGAATATTCAAGGAAAACATAAGATTAGGGAATGTATACGATGCTCGTGCAGTCATCATGAAGACTGCACGAGGTGTACACGATGTTCGTGTAGTCATCGTGTAGACTACACGGGGTGTACACGATCCTAGTATATTCCTCATGTAGCCTACATGAGGCTTACACGACCCTCGTGTAATCCTCGTGTAGCCTACATGAGCCTTACACTACCCACATGTAGTCCTCGTGTAGCTACACGAGAGAGAGAGAGAGATAGCAACAGTAACCCAGAAAACAGACACCCAATATGGCCAACACCTCAAAAACCCAAAAAAAAAAAACACCTAAGAAACCCAAAAAATCAACATTGTTGTGATTCAGGCATCCACAAAAAATAGAAATGTAGAAAACCAGAAAAACTCCTCAGAAGCCTAGAAAAAGCACCTCAGAATCCAGAACAAGAACTCAGGAACCTAGAAACTTACTTTGTTGTTTTTCCTTGCTGTGAAAGATGAAAACTCTTTCAGATTTGCAGAGAAAAAGAGATACTAATTATGACTTTGAGAGAGAGAGAGAGAGATAGCAACAGTAAGAGAGGAATGAGAAAAATGTGTAATCCTCACTTTTTTTTTTCAAGTTGTCATTTGAAATTCGTGAGGGAGTTTTTTTGGTAACTTCACAATATGGCTATGCATCCGTCCTGAAAAACCCGTCCAGTCTCGAAAAACCATCCCGAACCTAGCGGTACGGGATGGGACACGGGACAGAAAATTTTGTCTCAACTTGTCCCGTCCCGTGGTTATTTTTCATAAATAGCCTTTTTTTAAAATTTGACCCTTAGTTTTTTAAATTTTAACCCCTACTTTTTAACTTTTAACCTTTTTATCTTTTGAACTTTAAATCAATTTTTTATTTTTAACCTTTAAATTTTTTTTTACCCAAAATACTCGTCCAGCCCGCTCGGGATTTTCCCTCAACACGAGACGAGACTTAAAAAAATTATCTTGGGACAAGACAAAAATGCTAAAAAACCGTCCCGTCCCATCTCGTGCACACCCTACTTCACAAGTTAATTTTGAATTGAAAGTGGTCTAGGTGTCAGGGTAAGCGGAAATTAGTGTTAGAGTCTATTTCTGTAAAATGGTTAGTGTAGGGGTCTATTTTAGCAAAAACTCTTAAAAATTCCATACTTTAATATGTTACGGATTATTTTATTTATTATCTATAATCTTAATTCTCTTGCACTAATACAAAATCATAGTCTCATTAACGAATATGAAATTTTCAGATATTTAAATTATTTGTTCAATAATAATTCAGAGAATATAATTATAAGAAAAATGTGTTTTTATTAATTTTCAAATAAAATGTATTTACACATGTTTTGGCAGCACTATACTCAACATATTGATACTGTTGCTAAAATCAATTTAGGTCAAGATATGGTTTATTTTAGTAATTCTCATCACTTACGCACGATTTATAGTTTATGTGAGGCTGGGGATATCTTTGTAAAGTACAGGTTTAGACCCCTAACTCTTTTGTAATCTTTTTTATACATTATTTTTGGTTTTGATAAAAAAATCGTTAAAAATCCAATAAGTTAGAAAATAATAAAATTCAAAGATGTCATCGCATTGTTAAAATGAAACAGCACCCAAAAAACAAGACACAAACACAAAGTATAGAGGCATGGATGGTTTGCTTTTACCTTAACTCTTACTTTTTTGACATAAATTTCAAAGCTAAATTTGTCTTTCAGCCCTTAAAATGACTAATTAGTCTCTCTCTTATTGTCACATATGAAAAATGTGGAGCCATACTAGCCACCCTCCAACCTACCTTTCATCTTGATCAAAAAAGAAAAATATTAAATAACATTTCATCTTGTGACAAAACAAAAGTCCTCACCAACCATATTCTAACGTAACATGCCTTAATGTTTTATTTATATTTTAAATAGAGAGAATTACGAGTTTTTTTTTTTTAGAAAAATGTACTATAACATCATAATTTAAAAGAGCATATTTTATAGAACACTTTAAAAATTGAGTTGGAACGTCGGAATGACTACCTAAACGGATGTGTTTCAATTCTGACCCACAACTAATTATAAGTTGAAACTTAAACTATTATAAAATATTTATTTTGTGAATAATGTGTTTGAATGATTTTTTTTGTCAGAATAATATTTAGAATAGTAAACAATGTTAATAGTGTTTTTTGAGAATAACACTTAACAAATAAAGTTTGAAACAAAAGTCGAACACGTATCATCCCCGCACATGATAAAATATCAATATATAAAAATTTGAAAAATCAAATAGTGGAAGATATAATTATAAACTATGCACATTGCATGGTACACCTCATCTTGCAAAATATGTTTTTCATGACTTTTTATGTCACACTAAAATTAAAAATGTTTTTAAAGTATATAAATTACAAACTAGAAGCTTCTAGATCTCACATTGGATAAAGTTTTGTTGGATTATATCATTAGATGTTGCAAAATGTATTATCTTTGTAGCAAAACATTACATGAGTATTATGAATGGATCGACATAGTTAAAGTCTTTTAAAAGTTGACGTATTCAACTCTCAAAAGAGAGAAAGTTATAAATCAATCTAAGCTTTTTTTTATCATATCGTGAATCATTGTTACTTGAGTGATCAGGCCTCATCACCGTCCATCAGGATCATGGAAATAGTTTCAGTGTTATTGGTAAAAGTTTATGTTAGTCAAACCATCTGATATGTTCTGAACGAATTAAGTCTAATTTTAATTGCTCATCAAAATGTATTTTATATCCTTAATTAATACCAATAATGCAAATTTTAATGTCGTCTACTACTCAAACTAATGTTGCAAAGAACATCATCTATATTCTATACTCTAATTTCCACGTCGCAGACAAATGGACAAGTCATTTGTTAGAACTAATGATATCAAATGTTATTGTTTTGTCGTTATTTTTGTAGTTACATTATGGGTATCATATATTTCACTTTGTCACCAACCTCAGAATCTCTTTTATATATTCATACCTTTGATGATTAAATTGATGAACCGTCTTGAAATGATTTGGCAGAGAGATTGTGCAATTGCAGGAGGATTAGCGTCTAGAATGTGATGGAATTCTGGCTCATCTAGTGATTGTAATGATGAAGATGAGGAATACATGATGAAGCCATCACAGTAAAAGAAAAAAAGTTGCATATTTGTCCTTGATCATCGCTAAGAAAAATCTGGGGTTCCTGTTTTCGGTCTTCCGACAGTTTATGGGATTTTATGGGTATGCTAATTCGTCTCGAGTCAGTCTAGTTGATAAGAAATGTAATATACTTTCTTTACAATTAGAGTTCAAATCCTGTAAGAACTATAAGATTTTAATAACAATTAAATGTATCATACTGATGTACGGGAGTGTGCCCTAAGACTGCGAAATTCAGGCCGAAATAAATTGTAACAAATGTTGGGCTTAAGTGGATGGAATGACCTCTTTGCATTGGATCAAAAGGAGCAGAGTAAAATTCAGTTTAAAAAATTCTGAAAGGAGTGTCGATATAATATAACCTAACCTTCTAGTAATAAACGATAAAATACTTCTAAATCTGTCAAACGTTCCAGATTTGGAGATCAGGACTGCTGTTTTTTTACGGAAAAAAAATGAGATTATGACTATATTATTGTTAGTACTCAAATAACGAGTTCGGGTCTAAATGAACCGCCCAGTGAAGCGTATTTCTAATTGTTTTTAAGAAAAATTAGATATTTAGTCTATTTTATTTTTTACTTTATTAAATGACATTTTTTTCTTATTTTGCAGCCAGATATGGCCGAAAATTTCATAACACTCTCTTTCTTTCGTGATCTTTTTCTTTCTCTCTCGCGATCTCATTCTTTCTCTCTCGCGGTTCTTCTTGGTTTCTTATTTCTCATTAAGCTCTTCGTCTGGCTTGTTGTTCGTCGACTAATTTTCTCGTCATTGTGCTCTGGTCGTCGGCGTTTTGTGGGTGCTTCAGTTTTGGTTTTGGATATCTGGTTTTCGGGCGCTCAATTTCTAGATTCTTGCCCTAGTATGGTTTTTGGCTTGAATTCGGAGAGATTGAAGCTCCAAAGTAGAGAATTAGGGAATCCAACAAGAGAGAGGTGGAGAAGAAGGAGGAGACGGTTTTGGTGTTGTAAGGGTATGATAAATGTATGATGTATGATTATCACGGATGGTATATAAAAATATACTAAATATATATTACGATATACTGATGTTATATTAAAATATACTATGATATATAAATATATCATAATATACCACGAATAATATATAAAAATATACTAAAATACTACGGTATATTAATGCTATATTAAAATATACTATAATATATAAGTGTATACCATGATATAATTTTATATATCATAGTACACTTGTACATAAATTTTTTTCAGTTTTATAAAAAAAATTACAGTTAAAAAAATCGGTCATTCTTGCAAATACAACTTTTTTTATCGTTCTCTTACTTATTTTTCAAAAATAAACTATTTTTCTAAATGAACATTTTTTTTAACCAATACCAAGTAATAACACCTACAAGAAGATATTAAGAACTGACCTTAGTTTAAACCTTCAAATGAACAAGAGCTAGTCATTGTATTATGACCCCTCTAGGTAGCTAAAGAAGATAGTAGAAAGGGATAAAGACCAAGTAAACTTTCGAGACCAACTTTTGCCAAACATGAAAGAATGTTCTTGTTGACTCTAGTGAATGTGACAATTTTTATGGTGACATATAATACGTTGACTAATATTTTTATTAAGTGTATGGGTCCTAGATAAAGTGAAAATCATGTTGAAAACACACTAATCTTAAGTGTTTATGTAAAAACAATCAAGGGCGAACAAAACCGCACATGGCGCAGTATATTATGAAAGGTAGAACGTATATAACAAAACTTTAAATGACCTGAATCAAAGTTGGTTGAACTCATAATGCTTCAAGGAACTCAGAACCGGATTTAACCACTCAAACAGCCAGACCGTAGAAGACCGAACCGAGTAGAACAACGTGAAAATGCCAAGGATCGATTCACATTCGATCTGGTGTCCAACTGGCTCAATTTTAAAAGATTTTTCGATCCTGTCGATGGGAAACCGGTGTACTAGTTTGGGATCGGTCTGATCGATTCCCTAACTGGTTCAACCAATTTCTACATATGGTAAGCACTTGAGTAATTATCTCAAAACGGTCACACCGGGGGCAAACCGGTTGGACCGGTTGCTTGTTTGGGAATAACTCCAAGCACCGGCTTCCAAAGTGACTAGACCAGTTTAGGGACAGATTTTTCCCCTATAAATAGTCGAGCATTTTTGCATTTCCAACACACCTCTCCACTCCTCTCCGATGAAGCTTGTAGTATTTTATTCTTTGAGAGGCTTGTATTTTAAGCGGAATTTGGAGATATTTTCTAGAAAGAAGCTAGTGAAATTTGTAGGCGAAAATTGAGAGATCTACTCTTTGAGAGAGTAACAAATTTTATAAGAGATTTGAAGATCGCGATCGAGCTGCATTGTAAAAGATTTGGTCTTCACCCGTAAGAAGATCGTTTGGAAAAAATCTTCAAAGGGTGATCCTTGAAACGTGGGCGTAGGGATAGATTTTTCCGAACCATGTAAAAATACTATGTGTCAATTCTCTCTCTTCCATACTCTTTATATTTACGTGCATTTTACTTTCCGTACTTTATTTCTCGCACATTTAATTTCTGCACTTTAATATTTTGCATCACTATTAACTTATTTATTTATTCTACGCATTTAAGCTTACTTTATTTGTTTAATTGCTCTTATATTAAATATTGCTTGATTGGTTTAATTTGTTATTTATTTTTTATTTTAAAGCAATTTTAAAAAATAAAAATAAAGTAAGCTTTTTCCCTTAACAAAAGAGGTGCCATAACGATCGTTCAATTGGTATCAGAGCTTGGTGCTCAAATTAATAAGACTTCATCGTCCTGAACTATTGCATCCTTTCAAAGAAGGGATTTTATTCAAGAAATTATTTTTGAAAACGATGATTCAAATAGCATAAATTCTCACATTGATGAATGTGATAGTGATGATGATATTCATGATGCATGTGAAAAATTTTATAATGTCTTTCTAACATTACAAAAGGAAAATCATCATTTGAACAAGAAATTAGTTTTGATAGAAATAGAAAAGAGAGTTATTTCAAAATTTTGAAAAATAAAAAATTGAAGTGCAAGAATTTTTTATGGAAAACAAAATCTTCTTGATATAATTAATTTTGCTGAAAGTCGTGTTCATGAAAAATATCAATCTATTTTAATTTTAAAAGCTAGACAATCAGATCTCGTAAAAGATCTAATTGAGTTTAACGAAAATGTGAAGAGATTGACATTAGGAACCGAAAGATTGAATAATTTGTTAAGTATGGAAAAATCTTCCCACAATATGAGATGTCTTGGATATTTTAATGAAAATCAAACTCCATCCAATTCTAACATTGTTTTTGTTGAAGAAAATTTGCCTCCCAAACCTAAGATTGATATTCATGTTACAAAATCTAAAATCACACACACAGGCAAGCCTAAAATTATTTTTCACACTTTCAACATTAGGCATGATTAATCAAGACACAAGAGCGGACCCACATGTCATCATTGTGGTATTAAATGGCATATTAGGCCTATGTGTTGGAGATTCAAAAATAACACATACACATTTTGGAATAACACATAGATTGATCAAGTGTGTAGGTACTAGATATAGTAAAAATTATGTTGAAAACATTTAATCTTAAGTGTTTATGCAAAACAATAAAGAGAAAACCAGTTGGACCGATTTTCGGGATGGATTTTTCCCCTATAAATAGCTGAACATTTTTTAAAAGGGTGTCATATCGATCCTTCAGTTCCATGAAGCAATATTACAAATTTGACTAGATATCTGAACCTAATTAAAGATTCGAAACAAAAAAAATACCTTTTTTATCAAACAATAGAGAAGAAACTATTATTGCCAAAGAAACCAAATACATCGAGGCTTGTAGCCATTACAAGCTTGAAGCTTATCCTTATTAATAAGAGAAAAAAATATAGGGAGGAACTATAGATAAGCTATCCAAAACTCAGCTATGATCGATGTTATATTTTGCAATAACATCGGTAACTGAGTTGCTTAATCTGCTAACCCAAGAAACCCTACAACTAGTAAACGAAAGAATAAGCTTCCTAATGGAATTAAGAAGAAGAGCTAAGTCCCAAGAAGGAGAGGAGAAGCCATTAACATAGTCCACCATAGCTTTAGAATCACTCTAAACGATCATATCTCTCCAATTATTTTTGGCAACAATGCATAAGCCTTAAAAAATTACTACTAGTTCAGCATGATTAACACTGGCAGCATAAACCTATTTGCCATAAACTTCAACTGGAACACCATGTGGCTCCTTAACAATCAAACCAATGGAGCTTCTGAAAGAAAAAGGCAAACTGAAGCATCAACATTAATCTTAAAGCAACCCAAAGCAGGAGGAAACCAAAGCTTATTAGAAACATAAGCATGAGCAGTAGAATTCTGAGCACCGTTATTTGTATAGGTCCCAACAGAAAATCAGTACAAACATCAGGAGAATTGACTTCACAGAATTCTACAAATTGATTCCTGGCTTTAACAAAAGTCAACAATGGATCGTTTCTTATCCCTTCAAAGACAGAAACATTCATGTCTTCCCAAACACACCACATAACAAAGCAGAAAAATGATAGCATTTTAGGCCCCTCCTCAGGATGACTCTTAAGATCAGAAAACCTACTTAATAACCAATCCCTGAAGCCAAGCCCACGAGGGATGCTACTTCTAAGTTAAAAAGAAGAAGCAAAGCATAGGTGTTTATCCCAATCACACTCAAACAGTAAATGACCAACTGATTCTTCAACTTTATGACAAATAGGACAAAAATTATCCCAACAAGGTTCCTATAATGTAGATTTTGTTTCGTGTCAAGGTGGTTCAAAACAACCCTAATTTTTTTTTTATCTTTGGGCCATTTTTATGTTCTAGAGTTCTTTCCAGAAAACATGGTTAACATCAGAGGAGGTAGAATCATTGTTTCCTTTTGTAGAAAGAAGATCCTCATAGAAAACCTTATAGCCAGATTTCACAGAATATGAGCCATTTTTACAGAAAGGCCAAACCAAGGCATCATGAGAATCAAATCCTGGGAGATGGATTGATAGGACTTTCCTTGCTATCCAGATAGCGAAAATGGTGAGAATAAAATCCTCCTTCCAAGTAGAACCATTTCCAGAAATAAGGCCAGATCTTTACAGACACCATCACACCTAAAGAGGTCAAGATTTTGGAAATTTCAGACCCAAAAATTATCCCAAACATCAATACTGCTACCATTCCCTAATCTCCAGAAAGCATGATTCTTTATAGCCTCTTTTCCTTGCCAAAGGCTTCTCCAAGCCCAGTAATAAGTTTGGCTTATTTGGGCATTGAAGAGATTAGAATTTGGAAAGTATAAACTCTTAAGGATCTTTGCACATAAACTGTTAAGGTTTTGATAGATACCTTAGGCGTGCTTTGCCAAAAGAGCAAGGTTGAAAGTTTCAAAGTCCCTAAAGCCTAAGCCTCCAACTTCCTTACTCATGTTAAGCTTCAAATGGGAACACCACCTCATACCCCTACTCCATCATCATTGGACCACCAGAACTTAGAAATTGCTAACTGAAGCTTTGCACGAATGGATTTAGGGAGCTTAAACACACTCATAGCATAACAAGGTAAAACCTATGCAACAACTTTTAGCAGAATCTCCCTTCCTTCCAAGGAAATATAGTTTGACTTCAATCCTGCAATTCGTTTATCCATCTTTTCCAAAAGTAAGGAATATAAAGAGGATTTAGAGCTACCTCAATCTGTTGGTAAGCAATCTGTAATTAGTTGAAGACACATAGGTCATAATCCAGTTCACCATCTTCGGCAAAGCCAAGATTCAAAAGAAGAGATTTCAAGAAAAACCAATCAACCCTGCCATATACCTTACTCATATCAGTTTTAATAGCCATAACTCCTTTTCTCCCTCTCCTCTCCTTCTTTATATGAAAGAAAGCTTCCTAAGCTATATTGATGTTCTCTTGAATGAGCCTACCTCCTATAAGGCACCCTGAGTTTCTGATAAAAAATTTGGCAGGAAATTCGCTTAATTCTATTGACAATAATCTTGGAATAGATTTTTGTAGCTAAAGTTACAGAGGACCACAAGTCTGAAATGCAATGAAGTTTCAAGTTGACCACCAAGGGCCTAGATGATTCTTTAATCTTCAAATAATGTTTTCAGATCTTCTTTTAAGGACAAAGGCATGAAAAAATGATGATTTTTTGTCTCCAAACTTCAGCCAATCTTTCTTAGCCCTTATATCCCAATAAAGTTCTTCTTTTCTCCATAACATTTCAAGTTTAAGCTCAATCTCACCTTTCTTTGACCTTTAAAACTCCCCATCATCATTGATATCACTGAGATCCTTCTTTAACTCTTCAATCTGCTGCTTAGGATTACTCCTTTGATTTTTCAACTAGCTTCTTATCTCCTTTTTGTAAAACATCAATTTGCCACACCCTTATGATTATGGTACATATCCCAACTTTTGATAATCAAATCAGAAAAACCCTCATCCAGTTGTCATTTTGGGTCAAATCTAAACACTTTATGTGATTTAACCTTCTGTATATTAAAATTGAGAATCAACATATTGTGTCAAACCCTATCTCAGGAGGGACATGAACCTCAATGTGAGGAAAACTAACCATAATGGCAGTATTAACAAGGACCCTCTCTAGCCTCTCATGGATGAACACATTACCATTTCTCTTATTCCTCCATGTGAAAAAGTAGCATTTGGCTTTAACATCAATTAAACCACATCTATTGATAAAATCTCCTAATTTAGCAGCCCTATTACAATCTCTATTCTACCTCCATCTTTTCACTAGAAAAAGCCAATCCATTAAAATCTCCAGTGATAATCCAAGGCTCACTGCTGATAGAAACAAAATTAACAATATATTCAAAGTCCTTCCATCTCTCATTCTCATTTCTAGTTCCATAGACAAATATAAACCTCCCAACGTCATCAATACTGAGATTAATCATATTTCCAGAGCCATTAATACATTTTACCGGGCAAGAAGACAACCAGAGAATAGCAAGGCCACCAGACATACCAACTAGTTCAATAACAAAAGAAAAATCAAACTTCAATCTTCTAATAAGCCTTTCAATAGCCTTCTTTTTCATCTTAGTTTCCATTAGGCAGACCAATTGGGGTTTATAGGTATGCAAGGCATCCTTTAGAGCATGGGCTGTCAAGGAACTCCCCAAACCTTGACAGTTCTAGATTAGGACAGTCATTGAGCTCTTGTTGACTTTTCAAGGCAAGTCAACATGGCCCCTATATGACAAACTCAGTAGATTCCACATGAACATCCTGAAGATTTGCTAGAATCCATTCCCCATCACTTGTTCTAGCTCTCATAATAGATACTTTCTCAGCAGATTTTGGGTTAGCCTCATTCTTTGCATGTCTGCTTAATCTGTGATTTTTCTTATTTGAACTCCTTCCCCTTTCTGTAGAGAAATAAAAACTAGACAGCAGAACCTCCTTAGAACCATTTGAGTCAGCACAAGCCTTCCCATTATCATAAGCATCTTGAAGATATGTCTCAGAAACTCCTTATCCCTTATTAACACAGCTGGATCCACCTCCTTACAGAAAACTTTTCCTTTTTATGTGCCATCATTTTGATTATCATCCATCTAGTTTATAGGAAAAACTCCATCATAACCTGTGAAGTCTTTAGGTTTGTCTCAGATTTTAACCATTCTACAAACATCACATCCATTTCTTCCATGAAACCCTTTCATTTCACAGTGTCTAGTCTTGTGACTCATTATATCACATTTGAAGCAAAATTATGGTAATCTTTTTCATACTTAATGTCAATCCAAATAAAGTTTATGTCCCTTCTCTTAACCCAGAAGCTAGGAATCGAACTCTTTTTTATATGAAAATATACTCTAACTCAAGTAGATCTTGCCAAAAGTCCTTTTAATGTATATCCATGCACTACAATCAAAGTTCCAATGGTTGTGGTAATCTTATTAATTATAGGTAGAAAGACCCAATTAGGAGGCATATCATGTATTTAGACCCACATCGAGCAACTGTCAAAACACATCTCAGATGGTTAGGTTCATGCTAAGAAATCCTTCAAGATAATGAGACAACCATTGAAAGTCCAGGGTTCCTTAGTCTTGACTCTTTCCATTTTTTTAAGATCAAGAAATTGAAATAAAAAAGTTTTTATCTAAAACCTTCATCCCCAGACGCTTCTCAACATTCCATTTTTTACGAAGAACAAATAGCATTAGACTGGAGTTCATAGCTCCCTGAGAAAACAATTTTCTAATCAGCCACCCTTCCACGCTCTCACTACGATCTTGTATCACTTCATCAAGATCTAGAAAGTCATCAAAATCCTTGACCAGACTCTCCATAATCAGAAAGATGGAGAACAAAAATCAGAGCTTCACACAAGAAAGGGAAAAACGAGGGAAAACAAATACTTAAAAGACCAACGTAAAGCTGGGTCCTAGGCATGGCCAAAGCTAAAAAAAGCAAAAGGCAAAACCGGATCTAAAATGCCAAGGAGAAAGCTAGACAAGGTTGGAAAAGACGAGGGATAGACTTTTTAGAAAGAAACGACTAATACAAGATAGGAAAGTTTCGAACAAAGAAAAACTTTTTAAAAACGAAAAGCTATCTTGGAGCTTTCTTGAACAAGTTAAACATTATATTTAAGAAATGAGTGACCTTTAAATTCTAACATATTAAAAATACTCTTTTTATCTATGATTATATTAGATATCAATTTGTTACGACTTTAGAATCTGATTTTAAGTGGGTCTCACAAGTTTTACCGAAATGAATTATTTTGACTGTATAGAATGAGATTCCTAATAAAAAGATGGTAATGTGATTCTACATTTTTTATTCATTTAAAATGAATTATAAAATCCATTATGCCTTCAAAATAACACAAAGAATCATTCTTATTCATAATAATCTGATTCCTAATTTTGATTCTTAAAACGCATTAATCTGATTTTAGATTTCATTTTCTAGTCATTCCATTCTTCATCCGATTCCAAGCTCCATATGATTCCAAATGCAAGTAAACACGTCATTAATTTAATCCTTCAAATGACCAAGAGCTAACCATTGTTCTATGACCTCTCTGGGAGCTAGAGAGGATAGTGAAATGGGAGAAAAGGCCAGTAAACTTCCGGGATCAGCTTTTACTAAACAAGAAAGAAGGTTCCATGAAGCAATATTACAAAATGAAAAACCGAATGACCTTTTAATTTTAACATATCAAAATACTCTTTCGATCTATGAGTATATTAGATATCAGTTTGTTCCAATATATTGATTCAGATCTCTTGCAACATGAAAGTCTAACATGTTTAAAAGTTCAACAAACACAAAAGAACACAAAGGAACACAAAGGAACACCTAAACAATGTAGGATACCGACTATAAAATAGCATTCATTAAAATTGAAGGTAATACACTTACGACTTACCTAAATGCATCATAGCTATACAGGAAAAAAAGTCTATTACTAGAGACGAAGTTAAGACGTCGATAATTAACATTCTTACTGTACTTACCACCTTTACAAGAATTTTTCTATGCTGGTGGTCAATGTGGATTTCGGAACAGCACCAATAACTGCATCTTTCTTCTCACCATTCTTGAAGATAATGACAGTTGGAATACTTCGTATACCGTATTGGGTTGCAATAGAGGGGCTCTCATCAGTATTAACTTTGTAAAATTTGATCTTCCCAGCATACTCCTTTGACAGTTCGTTTATTATTGGGTGGATTATACAGCAGGGTCCGCACCATGGCGCCCAGAATTCCACCAGAACAGGGAGATTAGCTTCAAGGACAAGTGATTTCCACGTTGCATCTGTGGCAGCAGGAACTGCAAAAATAGACAAGTCAATTTATTTCTTTTAAGAGTTTCTACCAAGAAACTCATTGCTCTGATTGTTTTAGCAATTTTAGAATCGAAGGCTGAGAGAATGATGGAAATGTTATAATGCTATTGTATTTTGAAGAAAATAAGTATCTTTGTAATTATAAAGAATCCAATTGCCCGTCAGCCAGCACTGTCCACAGAGCACCTCATTCATCCCAAATATCAAAACCATGTAATTCAAATTAAGACAAAAACCCTTCTACAAGATCCGAAATCCAAGCCTAAACATAGACTGATTATCAAGAAATCTGCATGTGCATCTGTTTTTGACACACTAAGCATATATCCAACAGTTCAACAGCAACAAAACTATGTAGTTTTACCCAAAAAAATATCCTTAAAGTCTCGCAGGACATGAGCAGACACAAGAGAATGATCAGATAGAACAAATATAGAGTCATGCAGATCGTAAATCAACATTATATTAGAAACCACTTCCAAATACTGATGTACGTAGTGTAGATGACATAGTTAATGCTTCTCTTCTTATTGAATATCATCAATTTTAAAGCATATACTATACTTCTAATGTTACGATCAACATTTTATTCGACCAAAATGCTATCAATCCTATCTTATACAAATGTAGAGATGATCAACTCCGCAATCCACAATTCTGTAACATCATGTTTTTGTTGTTTCAATTTACAGAATGTCTATCCTTGGAGGAAAGTTTTCAGCGCACAAGGAATACTGGAATTCACGCCACCATAATTTGCAATTCCCTTATTCTAGAAGTTTCAGATAGGATCTATATGTTTCCTAAAATCACAATCGGGAGTAACATACTCCTGTCGGATTCACCAGAAAGAGAATTACACTTACTCTATAACGATGCGGGACCTCAAATTTAATATGCCACCTAAAAGATGAAGAAGCACTAATTAAATCAACAGCATACATATGACCTCTAGACAATAGTTCTTTTCTTCTTCATCATAAAATGATTAAAAACCCCAAAAAGCAAGCATCGTCATGATGAAAGCAATTTATAGTATCACCGACAGCCTAATCCACCAATTTCAAGCATAAGAGAGCTGACCTTATGTTAATGATCTTACTGATACAATTTTCTCAGCAACCAATTGAAAATAAATTTAAAAAATTTATGACTGAGTCACAGCTTCAACAAAAGCTAAAATTGTTTTACAGCTGAAGATTATGAATGATTTGTTACTTTCCGCAGATAAAGAAATGAAAATAATGAAATTTCAGATGTCAAAATATTTCATTTTCCCCCTTTATTACCAATCCACTTGAAAAACCTGACCTGACTCTATTTCTTCCGTTTGCTTCATTTGAATTTGGTCACCCATTAAACTAAACCATCGCAAGACAAAAACATTCACCAAATTTTAGTCCCTTAAGAGAAATGTCCTTTTCTTCTAAAGAAAATGATGAGAAGCTTGTATTTCTTATGTAATGCTAGTCTTTCCTTCTCCAACCAGCCAAATACACTTACGTAGTGCAAAAGACCCAGAGTCCAGCTTATCATTAACTTTTAAAGACTATCTTACTCACATTCTAATCATAAATTGAGCACACTGTATCGAAATCCTCGCAACAATAGTATGACTTAAAAATCAATATTAAAAAAATCAGAAAACGATGCCAACCATCAGCAGCAGTTTTCTGAGCCTCGCACACGATCCGTCCACCACGGCCTGGAAATCTGGACCTCGAACTCACGGATCCTATAGAAAGAGTGGTGAATGTCGGCCTGATCCTAAGGCCTCTGAACTTGGGCACTGCAACAGAGCTCCGGCGGCCCGAGAGAGAAGACACCGAAAAGGCGATGATTGGAGAAGTAAGGGAGGAAGGGAGAGAAAGAGAGCGAGGAACAATGAGAGATTCGAGAACGGTAGCCATCAGAGGAAAGGATCGAAACTCAGAGAGAGAGAGAGAGGGATGGCTGGAGAGAGCGAAAGAGGTTGTTTGTTGTATTACTGGTAATGAGTGGACGACGGATAAGAAGAATAGATTGGATGAGGGTGGGACATGAACTTGCACTTGTGATAATCTCCGGTTTGCTATTTTGCCTTACGGTAAAGTGACGAATATTATACTGCCATCTCTACAAAAAAGAGACAATGTGAAACATCACACCTGATCACAACTTTTTTAACCTTCTAACTAGACAGACCACATGTTTATCTAGGCCCAGCGTTCCCGAGTTGTCTTCCTTTCCGGCTAGAGAGGAAGGAGTTGTCATCTGAAACACTTTTTTTTGTAAACTAAGACTTTGTGAAGTCTATCATTGCTTCATCGAAAATAACTTGTCAGAGAGATTGATGGGATTAAGGATCCTATTAACGGGTGGCTTGATCAAGTCTTATGAGAGTGACTTGGACTAAGGATCACTTTTTCTGATATAGAAAATAGTGGTTCGAGAATTTTTGGTCGACTCTACACGTCGAGAAAGTATAATCTTTTCAGTCTACGAAGAACTCTCACATGGCGTGGAATGTTGGTGATGATATACGATTTGTGAAAATTGATAAAGATTGTTTTTAGATCTTTTTTAAAACAGAGAGTGATTCGTTATTGAGAACGACCCTTGAATTTTTTAGGAACAATTGTTCATCGTTAAACATTGGATTCATGGGCTGAATTTTAAATCAAATATCTTTGGTTGGGATAAATTTTGGGCCCAGCTTCATCAGTTACCTACTTTTAAGGGGACATACGTTTGTTTTTCTAGAGATGGATTCGAATTGAAAAGATATATTCAGGTTAAGGTGGAGATCAATCTTCATAAACCTCTGCTTAGAGGTTCAGTTATTAACTTTAATGGCCAGAAACACTGGTGTAGTTTCAAGTATGAGAGAATTCCTCGTTTTTATAAGTTTTGCGGGAGGAATGTTCATCCTGATCCTATTTGCACAGATAAGGAGAATTCTCTAAAGAAGTGTATCAAAGAGGGGATTTACGATGACAAAATTGGTAATTATAACCACTCTGGTTTTAGAGGCAGATCTGGGAGAAACAGGGGAGGAAGGTCTAGTAGAAAACATTATTATGAAGAAAGAAGAAGAAGAAATTTACCGGAGAAAAAGGAGGCCTATGGTGTTTTTTCACGTTTTAAGGATTTAGATTTGGCGGGGTATATAAATCTAAAAAATCTGGATATGGAAGATCAAGCATCTAATTCTGCTACGTTCGGATTAAAATATAGTGGTTTGCTGCATGAGAAGGAAGCCCGAGGTCGTGAAAGGGTGTTGGAGGTTTCTGACGAAGGTCCTCTATCTTCTCCAATGGAAATCCTAAGTCCAATTACTGTAAACGGTCATAATGATGAACCGATACCATTGGGGTTGATGGAAACAATGAATTCTCGTGATAGGAAAGTGGCAGAAATCTTAGAGTTACCTGTTATAGATGCGATATCAATGGGGAATAGATTGCGACGGTTTCTGTAGAGGAGGATTCAATGGGTTTGATAAGGAAGGGAGATAATATCACAGGGAAAATGGGTGTGAATTCTGGGAATAAATTTTGTGGAAATAATTTAATTAATGTGAGTGGGCCCCATCCTTCATTAAAGGAATCCATAATTAATGTGCAAATTCATGAGGCTACAAGGACTAATGAGGCTACAAGGTCCAAATCCAGGTTAGTCTAGACCCTTTTGTACTTAGGCTGCTAATTAAGAAATCGGGTAGGGCTGCTAGTAGGAACATAAGGAAAAAAAAAAACTGGGCCGAAAATTGTTGGGTCAAGCTCTTCTACAGCCAGACCTAGTGTTAGAGCAAAAAGAAAAATTGAAGAAGTTGGGGCGTTTGATAATGTTTTTACTGATTCTACTGAAGATAAAAAATAGAAAATTGAAAATTTTTTGTATCGATAGGGTGGAGGAAGCCCGCCCAAGATGGCCCCATGGTGATCAATGAAGATTTTGTATTGGAATTGTCAGGGTGTGAGGAGCCCCCTGACAATCCAATCTTTCAGGAAGCTTTGTAAGCTTCACTCCCCGGATGTAATCATTCTGAGTGAAACCAAGAATGGAGCTAAACGTTTGGAGAGGGTGAGAGTTAAGTTGGATATGAAGTTTTGTTTAACTGTTAATTCTAATGGCCTTAATGGTGGTATGCCACTTTTATGAAATGATGATGATTGTGTTGTGATCTGTAAATATTCAGATTTCTTTATTGAAGCTGTTATTAAAGATTCGGCATTAAAAAGGAAGTGGCGTTTGTTTGGTGTTTCCGCTAATACTTGTGAGGTTACCCTTCGGGAACAACAGAATTCGCTTAAAGGGAGGTTCAATCGGCTTTTGAATCTGTTCCTATTTTGTGGTGATTTTAATGCTATTACTAATCCTTCAGAAAAATTGGGTGGTAACCAAAATGTTTAATCTTCTGTAGAGGATTTTATTCAGTTTATTTCAGATTATGATCTGATTGATCTGAGATATACAGGTGTTCCTTTCACTTGGACTTATAGAAGATTTGAAGGTGTTTTCATTCAACAGCGGTTGGATAGGTGTTTGAGTAATGGGGTTTGGCTTGATTTATACCCTGATTGCAAATAGAATCATATTGTATGTATCAGATCTGATCATGTTACTTTATTAATGGATTTAGATAAAAAAAATTCAATAAATGGAAACGTATTTATCGTTATGACTGAAGATGGGCTGATTTCGGGGAGTGTAGAAGCATAGTTGAGAATGCTCTGAGACGTAATTTGAAAGATGGATCCTTATCTAATAAGCTCAATCATCTTACTAAGAGATTGCTAAAATAGAGGAAAAATGAGACTTTTGCTAATTCTAAAAAATTAGCAAATGACTTGGCGAACAAATTGAATTTTCTTTATTCCTGATCGAATGAATCTGCTGGTATGGAATTAATTAAAGAGCTTGAATTAAAGCTTGGGCATGCTATTCTCCAAGAAGAAAAATATTGGAGGGACAGATCTAAGGCGGAATGGTTAGCTGAAGAGGATAAAATTATGAGATTTTTCATACTAACTTGAATAGGCATAAGAAGGATTAACAAAATTCATGGGCTCATGGATCGATTAGGTAGTTGGATTAATTCTCACGAATGCATGAAAGGTGAAGCGCAAAGGTATTTTATGGAGCTCTTCAAATCCACCAGGCCGGTTAAGATGGGAGTCATGTTAGAGCATCTGGACAAAAGACTTTCCTTGGATGAAGCGGCTCAATTGGAGAAGTCGATTGATGAATGGGAGATAGAACATGCCATAAAGGATATCAGTGCATGATTTTATTAAGCTTATTCATGATTTCTCTGAAAATTTTATTATGCCTAAAGAAGTTAACAACACTTTTTTTACTCTTATACCTAAGAAAAAGAGTCCTGAGAGGATGCAGGATTTCAGGCCTATTAGTTTGTGCAATGTTTTGTACAAAATTATTTAAAAAATCCTAGCTAATAGACTTCACGATGTTATTGTTAATTTAGTGATAATATCCTTATTGCGCATAAGATTTTGCATACTCTTAGAGTTCGGAAGGGTAAGGGGAGAAAAATGGTTGCTATAAAGCTGGATATGTCCAAGGCTTATGACATGGCAGAGTAGGATTTTGTTGTTGCTTTCATGAAATGTTTGGGTTTCTCGGATAAATGGTGTAAGTGGGTTTATTTAAGTATGTCCACGGTCTCTTTCTGCGTTATTGTGAATGGTGATGTTTCTCCTGTTTTCTATCCAGAAAGAGTGCTTAGACAGGAATATCCACTTTCACCATATTTATTTATTCTCTGTTCAGAGGCTTTACTTATTTATTTATTCGTTGCTGATAATACGGGTGTCATTCGTGGCTTTCAGACGTCTAGAGTTTGCCCATCAATTTCTTATTAATTTTTTACTGATGATAGTTTACTTTTTTGTCGTGTTGAAGAATATGAGATTAATCGGATTGCTTCCATTTTGAATTATTATGGTTCCACCTCAAACTAGGTTATTAATTATCAGAAGAGTAATACGTTGTTCAGTTCAAATGTTAGTACTGCTGAGCATCATAAGTTAGCTAGTATTCTGAAGATGGAGGTTTGTAGTAGCTTGGGTAAATACCTTGGGTTAGAAACCAACATTAGCCTTTCAAAACAAGAGTTGTTCAATGATATTAAAGATAAGGTGTTTAGCACAACTAATGGGTGGGTTGAGCGTTGGCTTTCTACTGCAGGTCAAGAAATTATGATTAAAGTCATTGCTCAGGCAATTCCTATTTATGCCATGTCATGCTTCAAATTTCCTTTGACACTTATTGATGATTTATGTGTTCGGCTTGGTAAATATAAGTGGGGTTCTTCTGTGGATAAAATTGGTATTTCTTGGGTTAGTTGGCACAAATTAACAGCTAGTAAAAATATTGGTGGCCGAGCTTTTAAAGACCTTCATTGTTTCAATCTCGCTAAATAAGGATGGCGTATTTTACAAGACCCTGGATTCGCTTCTTGCTAAATTCCTTAAGACTAGATATTTTAGAAACTGTAATTTTCTTGAAGCTAAAATTAGTTATAGAGCCTTTTGGGGTTGGAGCATTGTTTTAGTAGGGAGGAAGATTCTTAGCCGGGGGTTGTGTTGGAGAATCGGTGATGGTATTAATGTTGACATTTGAAAAGACCCTTGGATCCCAAAACCAGAATTATTCAGATATATTTCTCCTCCAAATTCGACCGTCTCAAAAGTGGGTGATCTTATTCTACCATGGAACAAAAATTTAATTGAAAACCTTTTCTGTAAGGAGGATTCGGCTATGATTCAAGCCATTCATCTTAGTTATAATGGGATTAGAGATAAGCTTACTTGATTTTATTCTAGAGCTGGTTGGTATTTTGTGAAGTTTGGGTATAAAGTGGCTATCAAATATTACAGAATGGTATTATTAGAAAAGCGGTTGGGAGCTCTACAAGTAATCTAGTGGATGAGTCCATGTTTTGGAGAAGAATTTGGAAGCTCAAAGTTCCTCCTAAGATAAGGGATTTCATCTGGCGTTGTTCGAAGATTTTTCTTGTGCTCAAACCAAACCTGATTAAGAGGGGTTTAAAGATTAATTGTCTTTGTTCTTTTTGTGGTTTGCAATAGGAAACTGCGACTCATGTGTTTTTCAGATGTTCCTACAGTCGTGTCTTTTGGTTCGTGAGTCCGATGTCTCTTCACGTTGATCACTTTTTGGGTGAATATTTCCCTGCTATTTGGAAGGGATTCGCCTTGACGTGAAAGGTAGGAAGGATGAAGAGGATTGTCTCATATGGTTTGCTTTTGGGATTCGATGAATATGGAAGTCAAGAAATAATGCTTGCTTCAAGGGTACAATTATAGATCCAATTGAAGCTATTTAGATTGTGAACTCTCAGATGATGGAGTTCTGTTCTACAAAGTGCTCTAAACGAAGAGCAGCTGCCATGGATGTGTTGGATGTTGGCACTATTGCTGAGGCATTTTCTTCAAGCAGTTTTAATCTAGACCGTAGGAATTCTATCCTATGGATAAATGCTGCTTGAAAAAATGGTCCATGTGGTTTGGGTTATATTTCTATAGATCCTACAGGTGTGATTCATCGGATTGGTGCTCGTAATATTGATTTCCGTAGGGATGTGTTCTCGGCAGAGGCATATGCCATTCTTTGGGGTCTAAATAACGGGGGCTTTGAGGATGGTAAGAAGATTGAAGTGTTTTGTGATGCTTTGAAAGTTGTCCAGTTCTTGTCAAGTGAGTGCAATAATGATGCGGGGAATGATGTCACGATCTCTGATATCTCGCTTCTTAAGGATCGTTTTTCCCTTTCTTTTAAGCATGTTTCTAGAGATTATAATTGTATTGCTTATAAACTTGCTAACCTGGGGTGTGATCACTTTTCGTTTGTTTGGATTGACAGCCTTCCTCTATGGCTATCTAGAGATTGTAGTCTGAACTCTTACATATCTCTTTAGTGATAGTCTTTTTACTTTTCACTGGCTAGTACTCTTTTTTCTTTTCTGTGTTTTTTCCATTGGGATTTTTTTCCAGTCAAGGTTTTAACGAGGTTAGTCAGGGGGCTTTCTTTTCGGGTTGGTTTAGGTTAGATGATGAGGGTGCTAAGGAGGTGCCAGCCTAACTGGGATGTCCTGGTGCACCTATTGATTCTTTTCTCTAACTTGTGTTGCTTTACTCTAGGTGTGCCCATTGCATCTCTGTACTCGATTTTATTTAATTAATTAAAAGGCTTTTTTGTTGCGGTGTTTTTACACCCCATCACTTTGTAAAAAAAAAATAGACCACATGTTTTATATTGCAATACAGGAAATTAAATAAATTTAGAAAAAAAACTAAAACATCATAATGAATTATGAAACATAATGTAAAACATATATAAAGTATTAATCATGTGGTTGATTTAACGAAGTAAATAATACTCAACTAAAAAATATATGAATGTGGTTCTTATGACTTCTGTAAAAATTAACTTTAAGAAATAAAATTTGAATACTTAAGTATACTTTAAATAAAAAAATCAAATTAATTTTAAAAATGTTAAAGAATAAAAAAATAAATTCCTACAATGATAAAATAAGAAATAAAAAATTTCTCTATCGTTACGACACTTTTTTAATATACTATAGATAAATAAAGATTTGCTAGTTTTGAAGTATCCACCTACATAAAAGGTTAGTTCTCTTTTGAGTACTCATTGACATAAACATTCTAAAAAGATTCTAGATTCTTGATATCCTATTAAAATTTAGGAGTAGTTTCACTAAAATCCCTTAATTTTGGTCATTTTTTTAACTACATCTCCTCAATTTTAACCTCTTCTTTAAAGACACTTCAACGTCAATAAAAAATAACCAGTCTAAAATTCTATTTTTATTCCCATTAAATTGATTACGTGTTTTGCACCTGGCCTTTAATGGAATTTAAAATGATAAAATTTCCCTTAAAATCAATTTCCCATTTCTTCAATCCAAAAGCAAAAATATGAGAGAAGGGCTTTGCGGAGGAGAATAGGAAAAGTTTATGCACTAGGATTTACAGTTGCCATTGATTTGAAGGGCAATTTTGTCTCTCTCAGTTCCACTGAAAGCCACAAGATCAATTTCACAGGAAGAAAATAAATTTTTGAAGGAAGGGGTGTTTTTTAATAATACTATAAATTGAAGTCACTCTAAAGAAAATGTTAAAGTTCAAAAGACATACTTAAAAAATGATTAATGTTGTAAGGTGTTAGTGAAATAAACCATAAAATTTAATAGCATGTAAGTTACATAGTAGATGTAATGAAGCTTTATTCAAGGAAGGAAATGATATAGAGTTCTAGACTTTTAGTAGATGGGGACTTCATTAGAAAATGATAAGTATGTTAAACAATGAAAAACACGTGCTAATTAATTATCAGTGAGAAGAGGCTAATTTCAACGGGTTTGTGAAACCTGAGTTCTATTTACAAAAACTAAAGTGGCATAATAAATTCCAAAAAGCTATGGGGTGTAACCGTAAAACACCAAAACAATGCAAGAGTTTTTTTTTAGGTTTAATAAAATAAAAAGTTAAATTCAATTTTTACATCCGTAACTTTTGGGACATTATGACTTACATTTATGAACTTTAAATGATCAATATCATTCCATAAACTTTTAAAATGAATAAAATTGGCTATTCATACTTTATATTGTCAATAACGACTCATCACGAGAAAAAAAAAATGAATTAAAATTCATTATAACTTTGGATGAACAATAATTGATCATTGAAACAAATGTTTGCCCAAAAATATAAAACATTTCTACTTGCAGATCACAAAGTTTAAAGGTGTCAAAAGTTTAATCCTCTATAATATGATCGCTTAAGAGTTGGGCTAAAAGCCATAGTCAATCAAATGTTTGAAGTCGAATCGCTCATATAATTATGTAAAATTTGTGCAAAGCTTTTACTTGAATGAATGCAAATTATTTAGGCTGTCTAGCTGTGTAATCTTTACTTATTACACAAAAATAAGGCAACACGTAAAGAAAATTGAAACACGCTCTTAACTCTTTAAAAATACTAGTGAAATGACCGTGCTTCGCACGGGTTAAAAAAAATACACTTATATAATAATTTGAAAATAAGGGTGCAAACAAATTTTTTCCATATATAACAGGTTGACAAAATTTCACATAAAAATAAACATTTTGAAAGAGAATGTGTGAGAAGAAAATTGATATAACATTAAACTAATTATCATATAATATGTTATTTATTACCATATTTATTTGCATTCTTTCAATAAAATATACAAAACTAGTAGTAATTCCCTATTTTGTATAACCCCTAATTATTATATTTAAGAAAATAATGGGGAACATATACGATCTAAAAAAATATCTAACATCCTACATAAACTTCTGAATTTTCTCAAAGAAGATTTTAGTTGATAACAAAGATTTGAAAGGAAATTATAGTCGGTGTCATATGAGATCTCTCATAAGTGTTATAATTGGTATAGTTAGTTGTAATATAGAATCTAATGAGAATTAAACAAAAAAAAATACTAAAAGATTAAATAGACTAATTAGATAAATAAAAAAGTAAAAATAACTCAAACGTTCATCCTAATCTTGCTTAAACATAAAATTAAATAAATAAGATCTTTCATAAAAGAAATGAGAAAATCACTGATTTAGAGCTTTGTTCCAATACTTCTTTTATAGTCTCACTTCTTTTTCAGTTTTACATTTATTTGACCTCGTTTCATTTACCCACTTTTAATTCTAATTACGTAGTTATTTAATTTGTATGCTTTGATTTTGCCCGTTTCAATCCCCCTTTCCTGTTTCATCCAATGGGTTTTCCCACACGATTGCAACTATTATTCATAAGCAACCAAATGGGCATATTTTGTTATTGTGGAAGTTTGTTGATATATAAACTAATTTTTTAAAGTGGAGTATTTTTTTATATCTGAAAATATCGATATTGGAACGATTGAGTTTTATATTTTGACAAAAAGGTATAAGATTATTCTTCAAAATAAAAATAATGGACATTTGCCTTAAAAAAATACTGTGGACGGTTTATCATTTATTTAAAATGCTTAAACTTTATATTAACCGTTACTGATTACTTAAACTTACATAACTTTATATCAAAATAGTTATGATATTGAATATCACAAGTCATACTAATACTAATTTGATCTTATTTACAATAAATGTAAAAGGTAAAGATGTGCCGTTACAGTTTTTAACATGAAACTGCAAAGATTTTTTTTCCTCAATTGTATTTTTATTTAATCAATTTATGTATTATTTATAACTAAAAAATAAAAATATATAAAAATGTATAAAAAATTTGGATATAACACTTACCAACATGAGAAATGTTGGTACATAATTATATACATCCATAGAGATAGATTATATGGAAATTCATTTATTAGCTGCGGCTATAAAGTGAACTGTAAATGTTTGTTTCATAATAATCATTCTTTTACTAATTCTATTGAAACAAATTATTTATAGTTCACTATTTTTATCTATTTAAATCGTTTTAGTTATTCAATTATTTTTTTTCTTTCAAATTCATTAAATATGCAAAATTAGGAATTTGACTTTGAGTTGCATAATGTAATATTTGTTCATCCATCATTATTGAGCATATATTAAATACTTAATTATTTATTTACACATTTTCACCAGTAATTCTTATCCATCTCATTAGCATCTTATATGTAAAGAATTGAATATGTGACATTTAGTTTAATATAAGAGTTGAGTATGTAGGACACTTGACTTAATATGAGAGTCAGATATGAGATAGTTAGTGTAATTTAAAGTGTTCATACGTAACTTTATATATAAGATTTGATGAACTCCCACTTCATTTATTGATTTGTCTAAATACATTTATTGAACATTTTTTAACTTTTTTGAATCTCCAACACATTTATTAAACTTTCAATCATATTTATTGAAACACTAGATTTCTTATATGTGCGATACACATGGTATATATTATAAGAAGCTAAAGATTAGTATCATAATTAAAAATGAGCAATAATTAATTTCTTGCTACTGTTTCTGTAACTTGATAAAATTTTAAAAGCAACTCCAAATCAAATTTGTTGATGGAATACTGTTAGATTTATAGTCATATAGTTGGTTTTTATTTCCTAGTCTAGCGTTTCGATCACGTATAAGCAACTTTTTTTTGTAAAAACTAATATGTCATCATGAATAATTATTTTGTATGAGTTTTCTCATAAATAAATATAGTTGATGTTAGATAAAAATTATTATCGGTATAAACTGTATCTTAAATAAATCCCAAGAACTCATGTCGAACACACCAAGAATAAAATAACTATAAAGCAGAAGCGTGCCTGAATCCATAACAGTAGATCATAATTTAGAGTAAAACGATTGGCCTTTCAGATCTACACAATTCTCTATCAGAGAGTCCCCTTGATTTAGTCTCTCTGTTTTCTCTCTAACAATTGGATATTAGAGAGAATATGTAGTTTTTCACTTCATCGTGTAATCTGAGGACCATAACCACTTACATTAAGATAACATAATATATATATATATATATTAATTATCTTTTAGTATTTCTATTTTAGCCCATCATAAAAATAGAAATTACTCAAAAACCTATATACATCAAAAGGTCAACATTCTATCAGACACATTAAAACTCAAAATATCAAATCCTTAGTTGATCACTTTTAATTGGGTTTAACTTTATTTGACAGTCCCTAACAAATAATTATTTACATATAAGTCCAACGTTGAATTAAGGATCCAACAATCTCCCACTTGGACTATATGTGAAACCTTATAATTATGTTTTATAAAATTAACCGAACGTGTTCAACTTTGTTATCATTACCGTAATGTATCTATAACTAATCCGATCCATCAATCACAGTAACATATGATCAAAGCTGCCTTCATTACATCGATCATAACTCAATCCATTAATAGTCACATATATTAATGCAACTGAATGACATAAATTATGATGTGGATGTGTAACATGAAAATTTCATATAATGTGATCTTAAAGAAAATTTTCTCTTTAGTGGCTAATTATTGGTGGAATTTAAATTTTTCTAAATCGGGTATTCATTGGGTTTCCCCAGATAAGCTTACTAAGAGTAAAGAGAATGGAGTTGGTTTCAAAGATCTCTCTGCTTTTAACTTAGCTTTATTGGCTAAACATGTTGGGGGTTATGCCTTCAAAGCATGTGTATTGACATTTTGATATGAAATTTAATGAGAATTACATTTTTCTTATAATTGTTCTTTTAAATTATTGTTGAATAATTTACATAAATATCTAAAAATTCCATATTTATTAATGAGACCATGATCTTGTATTAGTAGTAGAGGATTATGATCATAAATAATGAATAAAATTATCAACAACATATTAAAGTATGAAATCTTTAATGAATGGTTGCTAGTACGGTTCACTAAGTATTATGAATGCGTGTGATCTAGATCCAAATCATTGATATGGATAGACATCTTAGTGAAAGTACTTTATATAATGAGATTATATATGATTGGACTGATGTGAATCAATATCTTTATCAACATTCCGTTTATAATCAAGATTTAATACACATCAATTCGATGATCATATGTAAACCAGTTTGAATCCTGAGTAGTCGTGAACTCCTATACATGTCTATTGGATCTTTTGATTCATTCGTTAAGATTTTTTTTTGCAAAACAGGCTAGTGGCTTTGTTTTGAAAATTTAGTGATATGGTTGGCTGGAAATATGATCATACAAGATTGAAAATCCAAGATTTCCTAACGGATTGTATAGTAGTTCCCTTAAGTGTTAATTCTAGAACTGAATAATTATTGAGTTTAAAATTATAATAAGATTATAAATTAGTCATTCGCTAGTGAATTAATGATACTTAAGGATTAAAAGGTAATTAGAAGGGTAAAACAATATTTTTTACTAGTTCTAATTTACCAACTAATAGTTGGAGGACATGACTACATGAATTGATTATATCTTTAGACTACATGAGAATACTCTATAAATACATTCTATAATAACTAAAAGTTCAATTTCATTTTTATAGTGGAGTGGTAATGAAATTAATAAATAAAATTATAGTTAAATATTTTAACTAATGATTTGATTTATTGAAGGTTAGAATTTATAGGTCCATGGTCTGTAAGTCACCTCTATACTATAAAATATAGGGTGTGAATATTTCAGGATATGAGAAAATGACAGACTTGCAAATGAATTTTTATTTTGGGGCAAGTACATAAGATAATTATGTGTGATTAATTAATTGATATATATATAATTTTTGAAAATTTTATATACAGATAGTTATCGATTATTTTTTCTAAATTATCAATAAGTGAGACAAATTATCTAATTCGTGAAATTAGATGTCTCAACGTGCATACGATGAGGAGCGGCGATTGAAAAATCATTTTTCAAAAAAAAAAGAAATTGGTAGTCGCCACCAATCATTTTAGGGCGTGATTGGTTGCCCAATTTTAAAATCAAATATTTTGGTCTACGAAAATTTAAAGTTGGTTCGTCAGTTATTTACGTGTGGGGAAGGTATTAGCACCCCACAGCGCCCATTATGAAAAATGGTTACCAAATTTAATCAAATACTATCCAATTTTTTTTTTAAATAATGTTATAGAAGTTTAATTTTGAATGTCCCATTTGGTACATTTTGCATCATAAAAATGAGCAAATAAATGACCTTCAACGGGTGGTATAAAGATCATTAAAAAATTATTTTTAATCAAAGCGTTATTGGAGTTACTCTCGGTATCCTAAAAATAACTGTTCACCTCGGTAGTTCGAAAAATTTGGTATCCCAAAAATTCTAAAGTCCGTCATTAGATTTTTTTAGTGAAAACTAAATAAAGAAATTAGCAAAATTTAAATCAAATTATTATGGTTTTAATTTATGAGCGTCAATTCTGATGATAAAAGAATAAAATAAAATAACCACAAACAACCATGACATATGACAATAATACATAAATAAATAAGAAAATATAACAACTATAAAGAAAAAAATAATGGAAATGAATGTTAGAGATGATAAAGTTACAAAAAAGAATATGTAAAGTGAAAATAATGAAACAAGACGTGAAATAATTAAAATTGTATGTAAAAATAAATTAAAACAACCCAATAATATCTACTGAAAAATAAAAAAATAAACAAACATAAATAAAACAAAAAAATAAAAATAAAATGCAAAATTTTTTTTACAAAAGGTGATGTCACCCTCTGTCTTTTTTTTTTTAATTTTTATTTTTTACATATATATGTATATATAATTATTTAGTAAATAAATTAATAATAAATTTTTTATGTGTAAAATAAATTAATCTAAGAAAAAAATGTTTAATTTCATACATAATTAGGATGAGCATGCTTTTTTTTAACTACATGGTTTATTGATTGCCATTTTTCATTTCTTCACCAAATGCTAATCAAATGACAAAAGAATGATCATAAATGGTAACTAATTTAAATAAGTGTCACTAAAAATAATAAAATAATTTTGTTTGGGATATAAATAAACCATTTTTTATTTTGGACTACTTAGTTCACTAATTACCACTTTTTCTTTCTTCTTTCATTGCTAGGAATGATCATGGATGGTAACTAGCTTAAACAAGAGTCACTAAAGAAAATCAATAAAACTTTCAAAATAAAATAATTTTTGTTTGGGATATAAATATACCATTTTTTTATTTTGGACACTTAGTTCACTAATTACCATTTTTCTTTTCTTCTTTCATTGCTAAGAATGATCATGGATGGTAACTAGTTCAAACAAGTGTCACAAAAATGATAGTAAAAAATTAAAACGAAAAGAAGAGAAGACTTGTAAGAACATAAAAAAAATCAAAACTTAAATATTTGCATAATCTTGTATAGAGGTTTTACTCTCTATATTTTATGCATTTTTATGTATGAGAAATTATCATAGGAGATCTTTTCATCAAATGTATACTTTCAACCCATTAAATGGTTGATTCACATTGAGTTAAGTTTACACCCTTAAAAATTTTATCATCATTCTCATTGATTGAGTTGATGACAAAAAAATCTCATTATCAAACTTGTAGAGAAATAAACAATATATGAAAATAAAACTTAAGACTAAGAGTAAGAGAAATGATAAAGAATGAGCAAACAAACATATACATGGAGAATGAAAAAAAGAAATATCAAATACATGAGTATAAATAAAAAAGATGATTAATTAGAATGAACAAGATATATTGTAAACTAAAATGCAAGATATTTGAATTATCTTAATAAAAAGAAAATGAGAAGATGGAAGATGAATAGAAATGAAAACTCTTATTCTTTCTCTTTTTAACTATTTTCTCAAAACCTCTCTTTCTCTCTCTAAAATACATTCTCTTTCTCACTCTCCAAATCTCTCACTTCAAGTGAAGACCCCCCTCTATTTATAGGCAAACTTAGGGCTTCACTTTTTAATTTTAGTCTTTTTGTTCATTTTTTTTATTTTAGTCATTGGACAAATCTTCTTATTTTTAAGCGTTGGGCTATTTTTCAAATCATACACATAGTCTTGGACTAGTATATGAGTAAAAAAATTTATATTTTTAAAATATTAGACAAGATAAAATACGATATCTACAACCGCCCTCTTTTGTTCACGCTTCTAAACTTAGAAGGTGTACAAAGGTGTAAATAAGTATTTTGATCGAGAAAAAACTATATAGATAAGGGAAATAGAAATCTCGACTTATTCAGGTTCTATGAAATGACAGAACTTATGAAATGGACCTAGATAGACACAGGCTTTGATCTCGACTCAATTCAGGTTTGATTTAACTGAGATAAATTGAAACGGACCAGGCGCTGTCACCGGACTTCGACCGTGACAAAGTCGAGTTCGATTTAATCAAAGATAAAGAAAGGACACGGGCCTGGATAGACACAGGCTTCAAACTCGACTCGATGTGGGTTCGATTTAACCATATTGATTGAAATAGATCATGCGCTGACACCGACTTCGACCGCGACAAACTCGGTTCGATTTGACCTAAGATAAAGAAATAGCGTGGACCAGGATAGACGCAGGCTTCGACCTCGAGTCGATGCAGATTCGATTTAACCATATTAATTGAAATGGACCAGGCGCTGACACCGGGCTTTGACCCCGATAAAGTCGTATTCAATTTAACTTATATATTTGAAAGGAAACGGACCTCGATAGACGCAGGCTTCGACCTCGACTCAATTCAAGTTTGATTTAACTAAAGATGTTGAAATGATATTTGATCTGATATTTACAAGTTTCATATGGTGCAAGAGCTAGAAATGCATGCTTAAAATGTTGAAAAGTCATGTATGGATTTCAAAAGAATATCTTTAAATGATTCATGCACTTGAATTGCATCAAAATATATCAATATGATGCATGTCTATGCGTTGTAATTATTGAATATAAATGTAAAATAATGATTTTGAGTGCATGCATGCTATGCATGATTGGAAACATTTGTAAGAAAATATTTGATGATTTTTTTGAAAGTTGAGTAATGTCGCCATATCCTTCACCCTTCGAATCAATCACTTGGCCTAAGGTCATGGACTCGCAATGAAGTATCGAGCATACTTTCAAGAAAATGATGCATCCTTATTCATTGATTTATGCCCCAGTATTTGGCTTCACGTCGATAATGAAGAAAAGTGAATAATACCTCCACATTTTGCTTCTTTTTTGTACTTTAATTGCAATCCTCCAATCATGCTTTAGCCTTCGTTATGTGCACACCAACTTTCTCGTGATGACTTTTCAGATTTCACCTCATACTCAGACCGCCTTTCTTAGTACCTATTCTTTTCTTTTTCTTTTTTAATTAGCTTTCACCTAACCAAGTTTATGCTTCTGAGTTATTTCAAGGGTAATTAATGATATCTTAGAATTGAGAGGAATAAGAAATAATAGAAATAAGGAGAAGATGAAGTATATGTATTTGTCAACTGAGAAATAAAAAAGGCTCTTCATTGATGATGAATAATGTTTACAAATGATGATTTGGAAAAAGAAAAAAATATGGAGGAAGAATTTCTCCAATATTCGAGACAACTCTTTTTTTAAACACTTTTTTACCTAACTTCATTTTTCTCATACTTAGAGCGGTCAAATGAAGTACTTCTTGACTGTATCAGAATTAATTGTATGCAGTAAATCATCTCCATCCATATTTGTTAGTATGAGAGCTCCTCCAGAGAAAGCTTTCTTGACATTTGGGATCCACTTCCCCCGATGATCCTTTTGATATGGGAGAATCTTTTTCAACACCAAGTCTCATTCTCGAAAACATCGGGGACGTAATTTTTTATCATATGTATGCATCATTTTTCTTTGATATAATTGCCCTCTACATAATGCAGTCAATCTTTTTTTCTCGATGAAATTCAATTGCTCATATCGTGTTTGTACCCACTCTGCTTCTTCTAATTTCACCTCTATTAAGACTCTAAGGGATGGAATTTCCACTTCAATTGGAAGGACCACTTCCATGCCATATACAAAAGAGAATGGCGTTGCCCCAGTTGATGTTCAGACTGATGTGCAGTATCCATGCAGTGCAAACGAGAGCATCTCATGTCAATCCTTATAAACCTCTGTCATATTCTCTATGATCCTCTTTATGTTCTTATTGGCTGCTTTCACTGTTTCGTTCATTTTTGGACGATAATGAGATGAATTATGATGCTTAATTTTGAATTGCTCACATAATTCTTTCATCATCTTGTTATTTAAATTTATCCTATTATCTGTGATGATCCTTTTAGGCAGACCATATTGACAAATTATTTCATTTTTAATGAACTTAACAACCGCACTTCTGATTACACTCGAATAAGAACTTGTCTCCACCCATTTGGTAAAATAATCTATAGAGACCAAAATGAAACGATGTCCGTTAGAGACGTTTGGTGTGATGAGACCAATGACGTGTATGCCCCACATAGAGAACGGCCAAGGTGCGGCCATGACATGTAAATGGGATGCGGGTACGTTAATTTTATCCGCATAAATTTGACATTTATGGCATTTCTTGGCGTACTTAATGTAGTCAGATTCTAGAGTTAACCAATATTATCCTGCTCTCAAGATTTGTTTGGTCATCATATGTCCATTAGCATGAGCACCATAAATTCCTTCATGAACTTCTTCTATGATTTGATTTGCTTCCCTTGCATCAACACATCTTAAAAGGACCATGTCATGGTTTCTTTTGTAGAGTATTTCATCATTCAAGAAGAAACCTATGGACAATCATCTAATAGTGCGTTTATCATTCTCAGAAGCTTTGGATGGATATTCCCCATTCTTTATATACTTCTTGATGTCGTAATACCATGGTCTTGTGTCCAGCTCTTCTTCAATACTCATACAGTAAGCAGGAAAATCTCGCTTCTCAATTTTTATAGGTTGCACTTCTTCCTTAAAGTCTACGGTGAACATGGATGCTAGAGTTGCCAGTGCATCTGCAATTGATTAATCTCTCTGGGTATATTGTCAAATGAGACCACTTCAAAAGTTCAGCTTAACTTAGTTACATGTTTGTTGTAAAGTACCAACTTGGGGTCTCTAACTTCCCTTTTCGCGTTTAGTTGTCGTATCACCAATAACGAATCTCTGTACACTCGACGCCTCCTTATCTTCATATCATAAGCTGCTTGAATTCTCATGGAACATGCCTCATATTCGTCCACATTGTTTGTGCAGTCAAAGCATAGTTTTGCCGTGAATGGAAAAAACTTTCCCTCGGGAGATATGAGGATTGCCCCAATTCAATGTCCTACATCATTAGATGCGCCATCAAATAACATTATCCACAATTCTAGATCCATAGATTCTCCTTCATTTTTTAATATGACTGATATGTTCTCATCAGGAAAATCAAACTTCATAGGCTCATAATCTTGCACTGGTTGATTTACAAGATAATCAGCAAGTACACTTCCTTTTATTGACTTTCTCGTGACATAAACAAAATCATATTCCGTGAGCAACATTTGCCATTTAGCAATTCACCCAAAACATGATGGCTTTTCAAAGATATACTTGATTGGATCCATCTTTGAAATTAATCAAGTGGTGCTTTATAACATGTATTGTCTAAACCGATGAGCAACCCAGGCTAATGCACGACACGTTTTCTCCAATATCGAATACGTAGCCTCATAATTAGTGAACATTTTGCTTAAATATTATATTGCTTGTTTTTACAAGTATAAGCAGATTTTGCAAGTATTGCTTGATCTTCTCAAAAGTAATTTGATAATCATCATTCTATCCTTCTGTATCACTTTTGCAGAGAAGTTTAGAGATAGGTTCACAAGTTGCAGTTAGCTATGAGATAAACCAGGCTATGTAATTTAATCTCCCCAAGAAACCTCTAACTTCCTTTTGAGTTTGAGGTGGCAGTATATCAATGATGCCTCGAACTTTGTCAGGATCAAATTTTATTCCTTCCTTGCTCATGAAAAAACCAAGTAGTTTCCCTGAAGATGCTACGAATGTACAATTTGTCAGGTTAAGCATTAACTGGAACTTTCTTAACCGTTCAAATAGTTTTCGTAGAGTGACCGTATGATCTTTCCCTTGACGAGATTTGACAATCATATCATCAACGTACACTTCGATTTCTTATGCATCATATCATGAAACAATGTTACCATTGCCCGCTGGTAGTTCGGCCCTGTATACTTTAGACAAAATGGCATAACCTTATAACAAAATGTACCCCCCAAAGTTAGAAAAGTCATCTTTTCACGGTCTTCAAGAGCCATTTTGATTTGGTTATACCCTGAAAAACTATCCATGAAAGAGAATGTTGAATGTCCTGCAGTGTTATCTACTAAGACATCAATATGGGGTAATGGAAAATTATCCTTGGGGTTTGCCCGATTTAAGTCTTTATAATCGACGCACACCCTTACTTTCCCATTTTTCTTCAGCACTGCGGCTATGTTAGCAACCCATTCAGGGTATTTTGTTACTTCTAGAAAACCCGCATCAACTTTCTTTTTAACTTCTTCTTTGATCTGTACCAGCATGTCTGGTTTCATTTTCTGTAACTTTTGTCGCACTGGTTTACTTTCGGGCATAAGAGGCAAATGATGAACCACAATATTAGTGTCTAGACCTGTCTTATCTTGGTAAGACCATATAAAGACATCAATATACTCGTTGAGGAAGTCAAATAATTCTCGGCGGCTTTGGCTTGTCATAGAAGTGCCGATTTGGACTTCTTTCATCTCACCCTCCAATCCCAAATTTATCACCTTCGTTAACTCTTGATATGGTTGAGTTATTTTTTCATCTTCTTCTACCATTCTTAACATTTCCAGAGATGATTCAAAATTATCTGGTCACTTTCATGTGACTCTACGCTAAGAATGGGATTGTCAAAGTTATTGTGTATGCTCTTGTTTTCAGAATCACCGTTCTCGAACCTGAATCAGATTATTGGATGAAAAGAAGGCGAGAAAAAAAATAAACAATGCATGAGCATGAACAATATTCAGAAATGGAAAATGTAGATATAAAAGGAAGAACAAAAAGAACTGGATTAATGTTTATCATTAGCAAAAGGAGACGAAACAAGTTTTTAGATTTTCATTCAAAGAGATGACATGATATAGACGAGAACATAGGCCCATAACAATGAAATTCCTATGGCATTGGGTAGAATCATTAGAATTTTGGCATGAACACATTACTCTTAAAAATTTTCGAGAAGCACTGATAGCTCGGTGACGTCCCAATTGTTAAGCTCATGATCTGAATCGTATCGAGAAATCAAGTCCTCTGTACTTGCACTTGATGATTTTCCCAAGATTGCAGATATTGAAAGCTCGGCGATATCATTTTCAAGGTCGTACTGATCTACTATAGCTGGTTCTTCGAATGAAATTCCCCCACTTCTAAAGGATTTAGAAATATGGGGTATGATCTCCATTTTCATATCGAATTCCCTATTTTCGAGCCTCGCAATCGTATTTTCTTTCTTTTGAGCTTCCGTTATCCTTTTATCAGCCTTGGTCGGCCTATATCCAAGTCCAAACCTTTGTTCATTCTTGTCCCACTCGATTAACTTATTTATTCCTTGATGCTTACCCCCGAGTCATTTTCCTGGCTTGTATCTCCATTTTATCATCAACTTTGCCACCATCTGATATGCTTTTGATAGGCTTGATGTTGGAGCGAGTTTCTTACTAGCAACAAATGTAGTGTACACAATATCAAATGATCGAAATGAGCACTCCAATGCTTCTTCAGCCGCCTCAACATACGACATGATAGCCCACTTGGATACCAATAAATCTTCTTCCCCATATATACAAATGATTTTATGATCCATTATAAATTTCAGCTTCTGATGTAATGAAGACGGTACAGCCCCGACAGAGTGAATCCATGGTCAACCTGAAAGAAAACTATATGCTGGATTTATGTCCATCACTTGGCAAACAATATTGAATAGGCATGACCCGATTCGAATTTGTATCTCTATGTCTCTGACTATTTCTCTTCGGGTACCGTTGAATGATCTTACTATCATCATGCTCGGTCACATATGTGTTGCATCCACAGGGAGCTTTGTTAGTGTGGATCTTGGAATTACATTTAGAGACAAGCCATTATCAATCAATACTTTTGCAACAACATAATCCTCACATTTCTCGGATATTTGTAGAGCTCTGGTGTGTCTAGTACCATCGGCAAGGATTTCATCATCTATGAAAGTGATAAAATTTGGTGCGGCAATATTTTTCACAATTCCACTCAACTTCTCCACCGTAATATCATGAAAGACATATGCTTGATTCAAAACCTTCAATAATGCTTGGCGATGTGGTTTTGAATTCAGAAAGAGTGACAGTAAAGATATGCGAGCAGGTAAGCGATTAAGTTGTTCTATCACCTTATACTCACTTTGCTTGATGAGCTTAAAAAATTCACAAACTTCTTCTTCAGACACTGCTCTTTCTTTCTCTGTACCTCTTATTATATTCGGGTCTATCACTTGGTCGCCATGCATTAATCATTGGAATTCATGACCATTGTCGCCTTATTTGGCTTTCCCTTTCCTTTGCCTTTCAAACTCATCGCTTTTATCTATTTTCAAAACTTCTGACGTGTAGCATCTGCCACTCCTCGTCATCCCACCTACTCCCGAAATATTAGTTATTGGGAGATCAAGGTCAGACGGATTTAGCGCTTGCGTTTTGTCATTACCGCTTGTAATGACCTCATACCCGTACGTCCATGGTACTGCTCTTGAATTTATGTAAGCAAACGCACCCGATATTTGGATGGTGGTAGGCATCGAAGCATAAGACATAGTGGTGGGAGTTGACTTTTCCTCGTAATTTATTATGAGAGGTTTTGGGATATAGGATGATACTTCAGCATTAACTTCAGATGATTCTTTAGTTATCATGAGGACTAAAAAGTAATCTTCCTGGTATTCCCTTTCTCCTTTATGACTTATTGTAAGTATCTTTGCATCCAACATTTTTTATACTTCCATTTTAAAATCAGCACATTCCTTAATTGTATGCCCTGTCACATTCTTATGAAACAAACAATTAAAGTCATGCATATGCTTCCTAGAAATGCCTTCATCCTCTGAAAGTGTTGGGTAGATGTACCCTGCTCTAGAAAGAAGATGGAAAAGTATTTCCATTGATGTGCTCACATCTTCCACGTCCCTCTTTCCATATGAAAAATATTCCTCAATTGCATTTATGGTGGGATTCTCATGATTTGGTAGAGGGTTGGAATTGATATCTGGATTCCCATGAGCCTTTTTTAAATTCAACCATCCAGCCTTGATCAATGCCTATACTCTACCTTTTGATGCCGTGCAATTCTCAATCGAATGTCCCACTGCCCCAACATGATTATCACAACGAGCAAGTGGGTCTTACCATATTGGGTATGGTGGTTATAGAGTTCATAAGGAATTGGCACCAATTGATTATTCCATATCAATTGAGGTAAGGGTTCTGTATATGACATGGAGATTAGATCATATTGGACAAAATGTTGATTATTTTTATTTCCCCTTAGAGGCTGATCAGCCTGACCAACATTTTACTGGTGAGTCGGTGGTCTGAAACCGAGTCTCGGGTTGTTTTGAAATGCTGATGGTTAAGAGTGATAATTGTACGAAATTTGTGAGGTATTTGCCACATATGATGTCATAGATTTGGGCCCTTCTGGAAATCCCAGCCTCGAGTTTGCAGCTTGTGATAGCTACCCAAAATTGATCGTTTGTACATCCCTTTTTTTCGCTTCAACGGCGGCCCTTTTTTTACGGATGATGTATCAGATACGACTTCCAAAATTCTCATTCTTTACCCCATATTCAATCCTTTCACCAATCACTATAATATCAGAGAAGCTGTTTGAAGCATTTCCAATCATCCTATCATAGAATGGAGATCTCAAGGTGTTGATAAACACTGCAGCCATCTCATTTTCTGACAAGGGGTGTACTTGAGCAGCTAATTCCCTCCACCTTTGCGCATATTCTTTAAAGCCTTCAGTAGGCTTTTTCTCCATCCTTTGTAGATCCAGACGATCAGGAGCCATGTCTATGTTGTACTTGTATTATCTTAAGAAAGCATAAGCTAAATCTTTCCACTTTTGAATATGTTGGTTATCCAATTGGATATATCAGCGAGATGCAACCCCTGTCAAGCTATCTTGAAAGAAATGAATCAACAGTTTATCATTATTTGCACAAACAACCATCTTTCTGTAGTATATAATAAGATGACTTCTCGGGCATGTACTACCATTATACTTTCCAAACTCAGGTAGTTTGAATTTATATGGGATGGTAACATCGAGGACCAAACATAATTGGGTGGCATCAATGGTACCATATACATATGACCCTTCAATGGCGCGCAATCTTTCCTCTAAAAAGTCCAACTTATCTTTCGACAGCGGGTCTTCGCTTGGTTTAGTAACAGGCCTCTGCCCCTTTGGGTCGTCAACATTGGGTATAATGATTGGATCATTAGTGAGTTCACCTTGTGGGGCGAAATCTTGGTTGTGGCCAGGTGCCATTGTGGATGGGTTGTACCCACTTTTCCATGTCTGCATCATTTCCCAGACACTTGGAAATGGATAGTGTTGGATATTTGCTGGTGGTGAAGCATGCTAAAAGTGGCAGTCTGATGACGTTGATAGGTTGGAGTGAACCCAAGAGGGTAAGGTGGAGTATCTTTTGGCAGTTGATTTTGTGATGATTGAGCCCCTTGCGGATTTTCAAAACATGCTTTTCCCTTACTCGCGGTGAGGAGTTCCAGGACTCTTGCCATTTGCTCTTTCAGCTCCCTAATTTCTTCGTTCATTTCCCCTCGCGATTGCTCTCTTGCTTGCTTGTCCATGACCCTAACTTGAGCTCACGTTCGATAAGGTTGTCGGAGTTGACGGGCTATCTTTGAAAAGTTTTCTTAATAAATAAAAATAAAATAATGAGATGGTAGATTTTGCTAATGAAGAAGAATAAATAATAATAATAATAATAATAATAATAACGAAAGTAAATTTATGCATGAGAAATGATATTGGGCAAAGTGAAAGTCCAAAAGTACAAAATTTCATTCCATTAGTAGAGCCATCCACTACATTTGAGTATGTAGAAGTCAAACTACACTACTCCGCAATATGAGTTTATACAAAATGACCAAAATGACCCAAATCTCTGTTGATTTCTTCAAAGAACTAAGATAAGTTCTCCCCATTAGGATGGATGAGCAAAACATTTTTTTTTCAAAAATGATGCTTGTTTTGCCAAATTGCTCGCTCTCACAACCACACATTTAAGCTATTCTATAGCCTGCCCTGATCATTGTCGAATCAAGTCATGCTCTTGTTGCAGTAATTGGTAATCATATCTCAGTGCGTCGACATTAGCATAATTATTTCTTGTCAATTTTCTGCCACGTTCTGATACGCTCTAACTTGGTGCTCAAGGCTTGCAATGACTTTCAATAGTTCTTCACTATCATTTGGTGACTCTGTCTTCCTAACTTTTTGATTCTCTAAATCAACTTGTAAATTATCAGCGATTCGTCGCAATGATTCATATTGTTTTTCTAACTCAACGTTGTACGCATTCTTCTTATCAACGACCCCTTTAACCTATTCTAAAACCTCTTATACAAGCTTATTTTTCCTTTCTAGCTTCATGATTCGATCCTCTTGTTCATAGATTACCACTCGCAAATTCTCATAGTCTTCTACCATCCTTCTAATTTTGTTGTTCAGTTTGCGAGTGTCAGTTTTTTCGCTTCAGATATTCTTGATCCTCAACTTTATTTCTCAAATCTCTGAGTTGTTTTTCCGCTTCGATCCTGTGCTGGCCAGACAAATTCATCTCGACTGTTAGACGTCTATTTTCTTCCAAGAGAGCTAAATTCTTTTGACGCTCCTCACATAACTCATCCCGCTTCTCGTTTTTAACAATCTCTTAATAAGCTTCTGGTAACTTGTGTGATTGTAAATCCTCAACTCGTAAGGCAATCGTTACTTTGTCTTTGCTCTCAAGCCACGCTTCATACTTCTTTGTGCAATTCATGTGATTCTTCTCATTTCGCACTCTTCTCGTTATTTTCCAAGCTCCAATTAGCTGCTGCAATTTTTGTTCAATATCTTGAGAATCATAACTGATTTCAATGTCTTTTAATGCGTGCGTGGCAGGGATAAACTGTCTCATGTATATTTGACGGAGCACCATTAGCGGAGCATAACTAGTACAACCCCATTGTCCTGGGAGCGGGACCCATTGATAGTCACCACATTTGTAGATCATCGATGTCAACGGCATCCATTAGGCTTTCTAGATAACATCCTCATCTTTCAACTTTGATAAGTGTAAGGGCCACACCCTTTTTGTGGAAAACTGCGGATTCTATTTGGCCATTTTAAATTCTACAACGGGGATTCTCGTCTTCATCCATGGACTTAAAAACTTAACTTGAGGACATTTGAAATCTGGTGGACATCTTAGATGGCTAAGAATCCAAATACACAAAAAAGATGGAGAGCTGATGAACTTCCCTTTTTCCAAGCGCTCGTATGTGATTTAAGGAGTGAAAAGTCTCAGCTAGAATTGAGATAACGGGGTTAACACCATGTTCAACTTGCAGGAACATTTTTAGCACTTTATCATCCACATAACCTTGATATTTTTAAAACAACACAGTGCCATATATAAAAAGAGCATAAAGAGCCATACCCTTATCTCCCTTTAAGACAATTTGGGCGAGATCTAAGAGGTAATCCAACCGCGCACACTCATTCCCCCTTTAACTTTCAACATTTTCTCAATCTTAGATGCATGGACAATACCCAAGAGCTTGGATAAAGCTCTCTTCAATGTGAGCCTTTTGTCATAATTATAAACTTTATTCGTGCTTTGCAAAGGGACATTCAGTAGGGCTTGATATTCTTCAATTGTAGGAGTAAGATCAATTGTTCCAAAGGTGAAACATCTGTATAGAGGGTCCCATAAATGCATTAAAGCCTTAAGAACGGGAGCATTGACTGTAATATACAGAAGATAAGCGATGTGACCATATTTGCCGACAAATAAATTTTTCTTCTTCGGTGAAAAATCCTCACATATCTTCTTCAACCTCTCCAAGTTAGTGTGTGAGAACTCTATCTTAGTGATTGGTGGTAGAAGGACGACATCCTCATTTTTCAGACTATCTCCTTTTCATTTCTGCGTTTTCTCTGACCATTGGACTAATGTAATTTGATCTTCTATCACACTAAGAGTAGAAGTCATGGTCTCTAAAATATGAATGAGTTGAATACTTCTCTACAATCCCTATAACGCAACATGATGCATGTATGTAAAAATGAAAGACGAAGTCAGAAGTGAAACAAAGGGAAATAAAAAAATATTTACAGAGCATAGGACATATATACATGAACAAAATTAATCAGATATCATAATTAAGCAGAATATCTATTTCTATCAAACATTGGTCATGAGATGGGCTTTAAAAACAAAATAATGTGTAGTTGGGCTCTCAAATCTCTTAATAGGTTCTCAGGTTGTCCTTACTATTATCCGAACGGAGTAACAGGGCCCTCCAAGCGGTATCCCGAAAAGGTCTATCTGAGTGAGAACTTTCATGAGCCTGCACGGGAACCGTAGTTCCACGAAAGCATTCCACTACTCATTCTCGCTATTCCTAAAGGGAAAGCCTGGGTACAAGGCTAGTGTATATGTGTGAAATTAGAAATTATGTAAAGAAATATACTTCTTAAAAAAAGGAATTATGTACAATTGTAGGCACGGATTAGAAAAAAATAATGAATCAAATAAACAAACAAAGAACCATACAAAATAATAGCATATGATAAAATTTTGGCTTGACTCTCTATTGATCTAAAAATGGTTAGACCAATTGTTTGTCCTCAATGGAGTCACCAAGCTATCATAACGTGCATGAGACGCGGAGCGACGATTGACAAATCATTTTTTGAAAAAAAAAAAGAAATTCGGAGTTACCACCAATCATTTTAGGGCGTGATTGGTCGCCCAATTTTAAAATCAAATATTTTGATCTACGAAAATTTAAAGTTAGGCCGGGAGTCATTTGCGTGTGGGGAAGGTATTAGCACCCCACAACGCCCATTATGAAAAATGGTTACCAAATTTAATCAAATACTATTCATTTTTTTAAATAATGTTATAGAAATTCAATTAATGTCCCATTTGGTACAGTTTACATCATAAAAATGAACAAATAAATGACTTTCAATGGGTGGTACAAAAATCATTAAAAAATTATTATTTTTAATCAAAGTGTTATTGGAGTTACTCTCGGTATCCTAAAGTCCGTCATCGAATTTTTTTTAGTGAAAACTAAATAAAGAAATTAATAAAATTTAAATCAAATTATCATGGTTTTATTTACGAGCTTCAATTCTGATGATAAAAGAATAAAAAAATAACCGCATACAACCGTGACATATGACAATAATACATAAATAAATAAGAATAGATAACAACTATAAAGAAAAAATAAGTGGAAAAGAATGTTATAGATGATAAAAATGTATGATAAATTTACGAAAAAGAATATGTAGAGTGAAAATAATGAAACAAGACGTGAAATAATTAAAAATAAATTAAAATAAACCAATAATATCTACTAAAAAAATAGAAAAATAAACAAACACAAAAAAACAAAAAAACTCAAAAAAAATTTAAATACGAAAAAAAAGAATTACTGAGGGTGATGTCATCCTCTATCTTTTTTTTTAATTTTTATTTTTTTACATATATATGTATATATAATTATTTAGTAAGTAAATTAATAATAAAATTTTTATGTGTAAAATAAATTAATCTATGAAAAAAATACTTAACTTCATACATAATTAACATGAGCATGCTTTTTTCTATTACATGGTCTATTGATTACCATTTTTTATTTCTTCACTCAATGTTAATCAAATGAAAAATGAATGATCATGAATGGTAACTAATTTAAACAAGTATCGCTAGAAATAAATAAATAATTTTTTTTGAGATATAAATATACCATTTTTTATTTTGGACTACTTAGTTTACTAATTACCATTTTTCCTCTTTTATTTCATTTTTAGGAATGATCATTAATGGTAAATAGTTTAAACAAGTGTCACTAAAAAAAATCAATAAAACTTTCAAAATAAAATAATTTTTGTTTTGTATATAAATAAACCATTTTTTTTATTCTGGATCACTTAGTACGCTAATTGCCATTTTCCTTTCTTCCTTCATTGCTAGGAATGATCATGGATGGTAACTAGTTCAAACAAGTGTCACAGAAATGATGGTAAAAAATTAAAAAGAAAAGAAGAGAAGACTTGTAAGAACATAAAAAAATCAAAGCTTAAATATTTGCATACTCTTATATAGAGGTTTTACTCTCTATTTTATGAATTTTTATGTATGAGAATTATCATAAGAGATCTTTTCATCAAATGTACACTTTCAACCCATTAAATGGTTGATTCACATTGAATGAGTTTACACCCCTCAAAATTTTATCCTCATTCTCATTGATTGAGTTGATGACAAAAAAAATCTCATTATCAAACTTGTAGAGAAATAAAAAATATATGAAAATAAAACTTCAGATTAAGATAGGAGAAATGATAAAGAATGAGCAAACAAACCTATATATGAAAATGAAATAAAATAATATCAAATACATGAGTAAGAAGAAGAGAAATGATTAATTAGAATGAACAAGATATATTGTAAGCTAAAATACAAGAGACTACCTTAATAAAAAGAAAAAGGGAAGATGGAAGATGAATAGAAATGAAAATTCTCATTTTTTCTATTTTTCACTATTTTCTCAAAACCTCTATTTCTCTCTCTAAAATTCCTTCTCTTCTCCACTCTCCAAATCTCTCTCTTCAAATGAAGACCCCCTCTATTTATAGGCAAACTGAGGGCTTCACTTTTTAATTTTACTCTTTTTGTTCCTTTTTTTGTTTTTTAGTCCTTGGACAAATCTTTTTATTTTTAGGCACCGAGATATTTTTCAAATCATACACATAGTCTTAGACTAGTATATGGAGGAAAAAAAATAAAATTTATATTTTTAAAGTATTGGACCAGACAAAGTACAGTATCTACATTGGATAATTAAATTATTATTGGATAATAATTTGGATCAACTAAATCTGTTATTTGTGCAACAACAGATAATTTAGTTGATATGGATAATCAGATATGTTAATTTTGAATTAGCTAATATCTAGATATTTTTCTGATTAAAATAAATATTTAATTTACAGTAATGGTCACGTGTCAATCGATGATTGAGAATCATATATCACCTTGGACTGTTGTAGTGTCACGTGGCTCTTTAGCAATAGGCGTGTAACACTGCAATGCCATACGACACTGCATTATGGCGTGACAAATATTGCCGTGAGGCATTGTGTTGCTTCACGCCAACTGCAGTGCTGTGTGACACTGTACTTGTGCACCATCATACAGTGGGTCCCACTGTATTGTGTAATTTAAAATTAAATATTAATTTTTAATTATCCATAAATATTTGATATGCATTATCTAGAATAAGGTACATATTTTATTCGAATGTCCTGAGTTGATGAATGAGTCGATCAGATCATTAGTTGATCAATCAGATAATTGAGTCGTGAGCACAAAATTCACTGTTCCAGTGACTTCGCCAAAAAATCAGCGGCCGACGGTGACAAATCCGGTGGTGGGTGGCGGTCGGTGGCAACTAGTGTCACATTTAAGGAAGTTTCACATAAACCTTGATACCAGCCAACTATATCACTGTAGAGTTATCTTAATGATAACCCTATATCTATCAATTATCTTTTTAAATTTTATAATTAATGTAATTTTAAAATTAATTATTAATTATTAATTTTATGAAAATTAGAAATTAATTGATTAATTGAGTTTGATCCAAGTTTGACCAAATCAAATAAAGTATTTATTTGACTAAGTCAAAGTCAACTAATTTTAAAGGGATAATTATAACAATAATTTTAATTAAGGGAATAGTTTTTCATAATTAAGTAGAATTTGTTCAAAAGCTTGGAGATTATGAATATGGACATTAGGACAAGAAGACAGTATTTGGGAAATATATATTCTTGAAGTCCGCTAGGTAATTTTTATTTCTTTATTTTAAGGGTTGTAATTTAGAAATATTCAACACTCGTTCCATTATTATGTTATTTATTTGATCATGCATCTCATCAGTAGAAACATGCTTTATTAAGATTGTCCTAATATGTTTATATGTATTGTTTTATGAAATCAATAACATGTAAATTGTAATGCCTCGATCCCTGAGGGTTAAATATACGTGTAATTTCATAATTTTGAAATCTCCAACTTGAAACAAATCCTAATTTTGAGAAAATTCCTAAATTAAAAATTCTTAATTTACCCATAATGGAAAAACCTTGACCTTAAATAGCGGAAGCATTAAACTTATCCATGATCGAAATCTTAATCATTAAGTAGCGGAAGCAATAAAGTGTCTTAAATGAATAATTAATAAAACCTCAAAAAACTGAATTAAATTCTGAAATAAAGTCAAAATTTAAAATTCATAATTCATGATGCTTTCACTCATCATAATTCGTAGAAAATCATAACGTAAAGTAAACTACTTAAATAACCAAGTTTAACAGAAAACATTTTCCTAATTTTTAAATCAAATTATATACTGAAAACATAAATTCCTCTGATCTAACAGGTTATGACAGTCTCCCACTCATGCTGCTCGCCATCACCACCTGCATCATAAATAACTGTGGAGGAATGAGTATTTTAAAATACTCAGTAAGCAAACTCACATAATAACATGCATCCACATGTCATAAATATAATCATGACACAACATAACGGAACTTTACATATATCATAAATGAAATAAAGTAACGTAATTGATCATGACATGGCTTAACATAGCAAGCAGATAACATGTGTCTCAAACAGAATCATTTAATAATCTTAATCATATCTTGTCTTGGCATATTCCCTAGTTAACAACCTAATCAGAATTGATCACACGTTAACTGAAATGCATCATGACGAATTGGGCGACAAAACAGATGGCACACATCGGGCGATGAAAAAGATGATACACATTGAGTGACAGAACAGATGGCACTCATAGGTGACGAAAAACGTGAATAGATGGCACCTCATGAGTGACGGAAAGCATTTAAAGATGACACCCAACGTATGACCAAAACATGAACAAATGACACTCTATGTGTGACGGAAGTATGAACATATGACACCACATTCGTTTAACAGAACAAAACGTGAACAATCCTGATTTCTTGTTAACTAAGGGTGGTGCTTAAGTTCATATCTTACGTAATTATCACTTGAATGAATTAATTTCATAACTTGCAGAATCTCACGTATGACAATAATTAATCATATAATGCATACTGATACATATAACAGAATCAAACATGATAACATATTAACGTAAAATCAGTCATACTCAGACATTTATCTCATGATAATCACATTAATAACTGAACATAAATCAATTACCAAAGTGTTAATACAAAATAATAATTACCAAAGTGTTATAATTATCACACGTAGGTCACATTACAATATAAATTCACTAACATAAAACATATACATTTATCACAACGGGAGTCACACCATCATGTAAGCCCACTTACCTGGAGCGGAAGAATGAATTAAATAATTAATGACCTAAAATCCAAAAAAAAATAATCACTAAATTGTTTTGAAATAAAACAATATAAACACATTTTTAATATCATAAAATAAAAGAGATTTAATTAAAATGGTGCGAAGGGGTCTGAACGAGGTTAGAAAACAATATATCCGGTCCAAAGTCAAATGATAAAGCTTTGGGTCAAACGGTTCAGACTGAACTGGTTCAGACCAGGCCGAATCAATTTTATCTGATGGACCAGTTCAGACCGGCCCAAGTAAATTGGTTCAGGACAGAACCGACGGGGTGCAAGGCCCAATTGCAGAACAAGAAAGTGAGAAAATAGGGGGGAGAGAGAATGAGGAGAGAGAAATAAAGAGGGGAAGAAAAACAGTGAGGGAATCTGAGAGGGGAAGAGAGAGGGATATAGAGAGAAGCAGAGAGAGACAGAGATAGAGAAAATCAAAGACAGGGAGAGAAAGAAACAAAGAGTGGGAGGGACATATGATAGAGAGAGAGAGAAACAGAGGGTGAGATAGAGGGAAACAGAGGACGAGAGAGAGGGAAACAAAGGGAGAGAGAAAAGACAGGGAAAGAAGAGAAGAAGAAAGAAATTGGGAGAGAGAAACAAAAGGAGAAAGATGAAGCAAAAGAGGGAGAAGCGAAGAACAAATGAAGAAAGACAAAGAGAAACAGGAAAAGAAAAAAAAGAAAGGAAATAGTGAGATAGCAGGAAGAAAGCAAAGAAGGACAGAGAGAGAAAATGAGATACAATGCAAAGAGGAAGAGACAGAGCGGAAAAGAGAGAAATTGAGAGAGAAACAGAGGGTGAGAGAGAAGGAAACAGAGGGAGAGAGAAAAGATAGAGAAAGAAGAGAAGAAGAAGGAGAAACAGTGGGTTTTCGTTAAGGCCGCCATAAAATTGAAGAAGAATTCATGGGCTGCGTTTAAGAGAGATCCGAGTGAAAGAGACAAAAACAGAGAGGGAGGGAGATGAAGCAAGGACGAGAGAGAGAGAGACAAAAACAGAGAGATGATGAGATAAAAGAAAGAAATCAAGAAAAAAGGAGAAGAAGATTACCCAAATTCAAAGATTATGGTGGCCAAGGTTTAGAGAGAGACCAACGAAGAAGTAGAAGGATTGTTGGCCTTCAGGTGGCTGGTGGGGTGAGAGGCTGTTAGGGACATGAGAGAGTTGAAGAACAAAGATTTGGAATATATATAAATTAGGTTAGAGCTAGCTTAGTGTGTATATGCATATAGTGTGAGTAAGTTTCAATTAAGGGGTGAGATTGCCGAATTAAGGATAAAAATAGGGTTAGGGTAATACTAGGATATACATAAGCATATGGTGTGAGTGAGTTTAAAAATTATATGCTAAAGCACTTTTAAAGTTTAAAAAAAAAATCAAACTTTGAATAAATCTTGTCTAATTAAAAATAATTAGATATTGCAGTGTTACACGTCTATTGCTGTAGAGCCACGTGGCACTACAGCAGTCCAAGGTGATCTATGATTCTCAATCATCGATTGACACGTGACCATTACTCTTTCAATCTCCCCGGATCATAGAGGATTGGGGGATGTTCCACCTAGTGCAGCTACTGGTTGGTGAGTGAATATGTCAATCACATCGTCAAAACTTCGTAGAGCATCAAAGAGGAGAGATGAGTTCCACTGAGTGCTTCCCCTTCTAATGTCTTTTGATAAAAGGGAAGAAGTTATGCGTGCGCGCGAGAGAGATAGAGTTACAAAGGGATAAGAGTTAGTTTTCTGAGGTCTAGATCTCACACATGGATAATTCGTCTTCAACTATTGTAGTCGTTGAGGTCAATATCGACAATTAGTTAAAAAAGTTAACAAGGAATAAATGAAAAACCTGTAAAGATGAAGAAAAATAGAATGGGTAGAAAGATGAAGCTGGGGAAACTGAAGAGAAATGAAAGATCTCCGTGCCATCAAACAAATAATGAATAAAACGTCAACAACATATTAAAGTATGAAATATTTAATGAATGGTTGCTAGTATTATGAATGCATGTGATCTAGATATTGATCATTGATGTGGATAGATATCTTAATGAATGTACTTTGTATAATAAGATTATATATGACATGACCGATGTGAATTATTATCTTTATTAACATATCATTTACCATAAATATTTAATATATATCAATCTGATAATCATATGTAAATCAGACTGTATCCTGAGGTGAATATTGATGTTAATATTCTTGACTTCAACTTTTCTGAGAAGAAATCTAATCGAGTTGCATGTGGCTCTATTTCTCGACCTCATTTAATTTTTATTTTCTTCTATTTTATGAGAAGAAATTTAATTGAGTTGCATGTGACTTTTTTTTCTCGACCTCGTTTAATTTTTATTTTTTTCTATTTTATATTGATGTACTAGTAATAAGTGAGAAGATTATGATGCTTTAGAGTCCGGTGGTAGAAAATAAGAAGATTGTGATGTTTTAGGTTCTGGTGATGGATAAAAATTAAAATAGGAATACTTTTAAAGCATGATTTCAATAAACTCAAGTACACTTCCGGAGAAATACTAATGAACCTTACAATATTATTATCAGAAAAACAGTCCACATTTAAGAATTTTCGTCTTCGTAGCTATGAGACAAACGTAGCGTAGTGGAGTCATATGGTCAACGAGAATCTCATACATGCCATTCTCATGCACTTCTATTGTCAGTTAATACAACCTAACCTCACTCGCACTTTAAGATTATTCACCTCCACGCTCCACCAAAATTCTTCAAGTAAGTAATATGGGCAACCATTTCCATCAAATGCGCGTATGGTTAATCTTCTCTCATCTGGCATTATAATCTGAAAATTCATCCTCCTTTCTTCCACATATAAAGCCCGTCAAATTTCAAACCTCTTTCTCTGTCTGTGTGATGGAGAAACCGAAGAAAATTGAACCAATTAAGGAAGCCATGAAAGCCCAGCAGAGTGATTTGAACAAGTCTTCATCAAGAGAGGAAGTTAAACTAGCTGCCTTAGCAATCACCCTCAACGTACGACTCAGATCATCCCACATGCCTCTCCACATGCTGGAACATGCTCTGCGCCTCATTAGAACACTCCTCGATTCTCCCCCTTTACCCAAACCCAAACCCAACCCGACCCACCTCGCCCGTTCTCTCAAAAAGGTAATATTTTCTCTCTCTAAAGCAGATAAGCTTATTCATGGAAGAATTTTTCATCTTTTTCTAAAAATATGAAGCTGACATGGTGGTGGTGGTGGTGGGTGTAGGATTTTGACTCGGTGTACGGACCAGCGTGGCATTGTGTAGCGGGGAAGAGTTTCGGATCGTTCGTGACTCACTCAGTGGGTGGGTTCGTGTATTTCACAATAGACGATTCGTTGTCGGTGTTGCTTTTCAAAACAGAGGTCAAGTTGGTCACGGAAGCTTAATTGATTTTTGTATTTTAATTCTTTGGAATTTCCACTATATACAACAGTGAATTGCATCACTAGTAATGGGCTTTTCATGCTATGTAATTGTATACTTCCCCTAATTAATTTATAGTTTTTACTCTTTTGTTGACTTTGATAAATTTTAAATGTGATGATGAAAATGTTAAATTTTTTTATTTATTTTAATGTGATATGTAAGAAAATATTATAATTGAAAAAATTATTTAAGGATATCAGACATTAAGATACTCATTAATTCTAAAGCTATCAAGGTATCCTCATTTGATGATACTTTTTACATTTTAAGTATCTAAAACTTCTCATATCAAATAAGAGAATTTCTTACTTTCCCTTATAGCAAAGGCATCCTAAGAGTATTGAAAGAACATTTAAATTAAGGATTTCAGTCCATACATCTACCAAGAGTATTGGATTACACCTATGTGAGGTAAATGAGAGGATCCAATGGTTGACATTCTGATACCAATTTAAGGGTGGTATTGTGTTTGGCATGTTCAACATGTGGGTTTCCGCACAAGCAGGTACCCCGTGTTTAATAAATTGGAGTTTTGATAAATAAATGAGTGTCGGACGGCTATGAGACGATTTGTAAATAAACCCCGCAAGTATTTGGCGAGAACTTATATGGTAATTCCATTCCATCATCTGCCTCGGTTGACATATAAAGATGGGGATGAGAATGAGAGAGGTTACCCTACCCCATTGACATCCTTAACTCCTCGGTTGACATATAGAGATGGGGATGAGAATGAGAGAGGTTACCCTACCCATTGACATCCTTATGAATTATATTCTAACTTATATATAATTAACACTTGATGGTTACTTACATGTGATTAACACTTAATTTGTCAAAAATTTTGTCGGTAATTCAGCATATAAATACTTTTATAGATCTACATCATGCGTAATATGTTAGGTTACCTAGAAGTAATAAATCATCTTAATAATTTATAAAATACAAATTTTTGATGAGTCATAAAATATAAATTTATGAATTAAGTGAACTATCATATATGTGATGATTAAGTGAATTATATACTAATTCAATAAATAATTGTGTTATATTGATCAATAATAGATGTGATTTGGCAGGCAGAGATAACAAAGAGGCGTGTGCGATGAATACACGCAATGATATAAAGACAATAGAATGAAAATGTATTCTAATATTGAGTGTTGTAAGGACCAAGAAGGGTTAGGTTGGAGATCAGAGGATTGTCTTATTTGTTCTTCCCAAAGTTGATTTCTTTCTTATTGGTCAACTTCATCTTACTCTTTCTTTTCTTTTTTGAGAGGGATGTATACTAGTTTTGAATTCGTCCCCTTTATCTATCAAAGCGAGGAGGGTTTTTTTAAAAAAGAAATATTAATACTAGAAATATTTATTTTTTTAGATTATTCTTTTAGTATTTGAAAAGGTTTTCTTGGTATAATTTGCTATTACATATTTAAAAAAATTTAAAAATAAAGAGAGATCCAGAGACCTTTAATTCACTGTGTTGTGATAGAGAGAGAAAAGAAGAAACCTCGGACAATATCAGAGTAATATGGAGTTGCTCTACATGAAAGAACCAATTTCATTCTGAAAGTGAGTACCAAAGCCAATGTTGGTAGTAAATGAATAGCCTCCTATTGGGATTCCTCAAGTAGATTGGACCGTTGATATAGATCTGCAAGATTGATGAGCACAAAATTAAAAATATTAATTTTATTTTGTTATTTACTTATTTTGAAACCATCAATTTTTTAAATTAACGGTCTAGGTTTAACATATTTATCTCCCGTTTATCAACACATGAGACAGTATGAATATGAATTGATAAATGGTAGGATTTGAGCATAAACAAGCGCCTGAACTTGGGGACATCCAAGATTGTATGTTGGCAAGCAAGGGTAGCGGCTAAAAATAGCACAAAATAAACTTAAAGGAAAAATTACCACTTTGATCCTCTTACTTTGTCTTAAGTTTCAATTTATTATCACAGTTTAGAAATTCTTAATTACATTCATGAAATTTAATTAACGTTTTAACTTTATTTTTTCAACACTTTATTTTATAATTTTATATATATAGAGAGAGGTCACACGAGACACGAGATGTTAGAAATCCTCGACATCTTTCTCTTTCTATTCCATCTCATTTCCCCTGGCTCCATCTCCCTCCTCACAAATACTTTTTTTTTTGTTTTTTACTTCTAATGAAAAACATTTCTTTTACCTATATATATATACACACAGGCACACACAAGCCAACATCAAGATAATTTAGTCTGTTTTTTTTTGTTCTGATAAATGTGATTCACTAATTAACAAATGATAGGAATGCGAGAGAACTGCAAAAGCACAAGATGTCAAACGATTCAGTTCCTTCATAGTTGCATCTGATCATTCATATCCAATCGACAGATTACTCAATTGCAACTCCTATAATTTTTTTTTCAAAATATTTTTTAGAACAACAAAGCGCTAAGAACAAATTACTTCACGAAACAAATGCCAGCAACAATAGAGGGTGCTGACTCTCACCAATAACACAAATCAAAAGAAGATAGACCGAAACGAGTCGAGCAGTGTGCCGCTTCGTTACAAGAACAATAGATATGCTTAAACAAAAAGAAATTTTTACAAGAGAAAATACAAATACACTCCTTAATGAGAAGCCCCATCTCAGAAAAAATTACCTCATTGGAATTGAAGGCCTTGACTAGGTTCAAACAGTCCGATTCAATTTCATCAACCTGCACCTCTTTAACACAAGCCAAAGATGAACCTTCGAGAAGAGCCCGAGCTTCCACTAAAAGAGCATCTGCTTTCCCACCGAACTTTTTAGAAAAAGCTCTGAGAACTCGCCCGTTACTATCACGGAAAATGCCTCCCACCGCAAGGTACTTCCACCAACAGCCCTGTCAATATTCAGTTTAATCCTACCCTCCCCCGGTTTAGCTTAAACCGAGGGCTCCCAACTCGAGAGGGGGAGTGGCAAAACGCCTCATTCGCAAGCTTGTATTCAGATAAATAATTTCAATCCATTCAACAATATTAACGGCATAATTGAACTAGTATGCATGAATTTGTTTCTATAGGACCAAATGCCCTAACTGTCGGAAATCGATGCACACAGCAGAGGCAGTTTATTTAAAAATTTTATTGATTGAAAAAATAATCGCGTCGCCATAAGTTTCAAAAAAATAAGTTTTGTGAAAAACAATTTTTCTCAACGGATCTATTATATATTTACATTAAATTAAAGACATTCATAGAAAGTAATGATACATCTCGAAGTATATCAAAAGTCCTCACTATCTTCTAGTAAAACAATGAGTGTAAGATTCTACAACGAATGAACTGTGAGATACATACCAAGATCTTCCAAACCAATCTTCAAATACACTAGGACGTGTGTGAGCGCATAGAATAAATCAAGAACACTTTTTTGTCTCTAGATATACTCAACACATGAGATCTAGAAATTTGAAGAAAGACTTTTGAGACAGAACTCTGAGAGAGAATTGGAGAATTCACAGAACTTTGATTAACAAGTTAATCACACATATGATTGCTTAATGAGACCAATAAAACATTATCTATATATATTCTAGGTCAAGCCTCATTAGATTCTTAGGATTTTCATAAAATAATAAATTATTTACAAATGTGTCACTGCAGTATGTGCCACACTACAAGGTCGTGTGGCGCTACAGTGTGTCGTGAACTAATGTAGTGCCGTGAGGCACTACACGCATCACTATAGTATCGTGTGGCACTACGGTGTGTCACGTGCCATTGTAGTGTCATGTGGCACTACAGTTTGGCACGTCAATCTCTGATTCAAAAATCATTGATTGACATGTGACAGCCTGACATGCCACATGATAATTTTTCTAAATTATTATTTATTTTTAATCAGATAAATATCTAAATATTCAATTAGTTTAAAATTAACTTATCTGATCACACATATCAAGTAACTTATTTGTGAGTTCAAAAATAACAGATTAGTTAAATCAAATTCAAATTATTATCTTATAATAATTTAATAGTATTTAATATTATAAATTAAATATACTATCTCATTTATGAATTAATTCAAAAACTAATTGATATAATTAATTAATTATAATTTCTAAAAATTAGAATAATTAATTTAATTAATTAGTTATTATTTAATTAATTTTACATAATTATATACTTACCCAGAAACTTAATTTTTTTTGCAAGCTAGTATTTTTTTATGTCATGAAACAATCACAACCTAGACTGTATAGTACAGAGGTGGTTTGGAGACCATTGATCCATAATTTTAAACTCAAATAAATCATATTATTAATTAAACTCTTTAATTAAATAATCTTATTTATTATCTCCTCCTCCTCCTTCTCCTCCTCCTCCTCCTCCTCCTCGTCTTCCTTCTTCTTCTTCTCATTCCCTTTCTCCTTCTTCTCCTTCTTCTTCTCCTTCTTCTCCTTCTCCTTCTCATTATTCTCCTTCTCCTTCTTTGCATTCTACTTCTACTTCTCCTTCTCTTTCTCCTCATTCTCTTTCTCCTTCTCATGCTTCTCCTTCTTCTTCTCCTTCTGCTTCTTCTTCTCCTCCTTCTCCTATTCTCCTTCTCCTATTCTGCTTCTCCTTCTTCTTCTTCTGCTGCTTCTCCTTCTTCTTCTTCTTCTGCTTCTTCTGCTGCTTCTCCTTCTTCTTCTTCTGCTTCTTCTGCTGCTTCTCCTTCTTCTTCTTCTGCTTCTTCTCCTTCTTCTTCTTCTTCTTCTGCTTCTTCTTCTTCTTCTTCTTCTGCTTCTTCTTCTTCTTCTTATTCTTCTTCTTCTTCTTCTTCTTCTTCTTCTTCTTCTTCTTCTTCTTCTTCCTCTTCTTCTTCTTCCTCTTCTCCTTCTTCTTCTCCTTCTTCTTCTTCTTCTTCCTCTTCTCCTTCTTCTTCTTCTCCTTCTTCTTCTCCTCTTTCTCCTTCTCCTTCTCCTTCTCCTTCTCATTCTTTGCATTCTCCTTCTCCAGCTTCTCCTTCTCCTCATTCTCTCTCATTCTCATGCTTCTCCTTCTTCTTCTCCTTCTACTTCTTCTTCTCCTCCTTCTCCTTTTCTCCTTCTTCTTCTTCTTCTTCTTCTTCTTCTTCTTCTCCTCCTTCTCCTTTTCTCATTCTTCTTCTTCTTCTTCTCCTCCTTCTCCTTTTCTCCTTCTCCTTCTCCTTATGCTTCTTCTGCTTCTCCTTCTTCTTCTCCTCCTTCTTCTTCTCCTCCTCCTTCTTCTTCTCCTCCTTCTTCTTCTCCTCCTTCTTCTTCTCCTTCTTCTTATTCTTCTTCTCCTTCTTCTTCTTCTTCTTCCTCTTCTCCTTCTCCTTCTTCTTCTCCTTCTTCTTCTCCTTCTTCTTCTCCTCTTTCTCCTTCTCATTCTCCTTCTCCTTCTCATTTTTCTCCTTCTCCATCTTCTCCTTATTCTTCTTCTCCTTCTCATTCTCCTGCTTCTTCTTCTCCTTATTCTTCTCCTCCTTCTCCTTCTCCTTCTTCTTCTTCTTCTCCTTCTTCGCCTTCTCATTCTCCATCACTTTCTGCTTCTTCTTCTCCTCCTCCTCCTCCTCATTCTCGTCCTCTTTCCCCTCATCCTTCTCCTTCTGCTTCTCCTTCTACTTCTCCTTCGTCTTCTCCTTCTTCTTCTTTTTCTCCTTCTCCTTCTCATTCTTGTTCTCTTTCTCCTTCGCCTTCGCCTTCTCCTTGTCCTTCTTCTTCTGCTTCTGCTTCTGCTTCTCCTTCTACTTCTCCTCCTCCTCCTCCTCCTCCTCCTCCTCCTCCTCNCTTCTTCTTCTTCTTCTTCTTCTTCTTCTTCTTCTTCTTCTTCTTCTTCTTCTTCTTCTTCGAGATCGTGTGACCCATTCTTTTTCTTCTTCTTCTTGAACGAAGCTTGCCCGAGAGCTATTCTTCTTCTTCTTTAATGAACCTTGCCCGAGACCCATTCTTCTTCTTCTTCTTCTTCTTCTTCTTAACCGAAGTTTGTACAAGACACATTCTTATTCTTTAACAAAGCTTGCTCGAGACCCATTGTTCATCTTCAGTGAGACTCGACCCATTTTTATTCTTCTTCTTCAGCGAGATGAACTCATTCTTTTACTTCCTTTTCTTCTTCAACGAAAGTCATTCTATGCATTCTTCTTCTTCTTCTTCACTTGGTGTCTGGGTTGCTGACTAACAGAAAAATATAACTACTTGAAGGGTTTAAGTTGTAACACCACGACTAAGCCTGCTTCTAATTATGTGATAAATTGTCATGATTATTCAATTTAATATTTTGGTATGTTTTTTATATGTAATATTGTGCTTAAATCAAATAGCTTGGTGAGATGAATATAATGTTATTTTTAGTTTTCCTTTTGGAGCTAAGATGAAAAACATATGTCAAGCCTAATACATTAGTAATTAGGATAATATTGTAAGTTGAGTGTAATAGATATTTTAGTTTAAAAAAAGAAATGAATAAAAATATATATAAAAGAAGAAGTCTTATGCACCGCTTAGGGTTTTGTGAGGGAGGAGAGAGAAAGGAAAAAGAAGGTAGAGAGAGAGAGGTAGTTACTGGAAATTTCAACCGGCCATAACATTTTCACCGGTGGTCCGATCACGACGATCTCTGATGAAGCCGTAGAAAACGAAGTAAGTTTTTGTCGGAGATGATTTTCGCCGGCTAGTGACCTTTTCGACCGGCCACCACCATGAACAAAGTCCTTTCATCACCTTCTTCCACATCCACTTTATGTTTGACATTAGATACTCCGTTTGGGTGTCGGAGTAATTAAATGTTATTAGAAATTTTGGGATCTGATCAGGATATCTCTAAACTACGTAGAATTTTATACATACATAATTGTTTGTCATATGTGAAAATCATGTTAGATGAATTGTATGTTGTTATGCTCTTTTCATTTTCACCTATGTGATGATTTGATTGTGATTGAACTCTTGATTGTATATTATTATGTTATTTATGGTGTGTATATTGTAATGTTATTGAATGTGGTTATGTACACACTTACACATTATGGTTTATAATATGAAAATAATTAATAATAATAAAACCTTAAAAGACATGGTTTATGTTTATGCCATGAAAGGGGTGAGTGAGAAACGAGACGTGGGAGGGACTGCAGGACCTGATAATGTTTAATGTTAATGAATGATCGTTTGACTTGTCCAGCGATACCAAAGTGAATAAATGATACTACCAGGTACCGATAGTCGAACAGTTGTAATAATGGCTCATTGTGTCTAATTGACTAAATATGTCACAAGTGAGCTCATGATTAATGAAAGAAAAGAATGCAATGAAGAACAAAAAAATGTCTAAAGTTTGCATGGAAGGACTTTAACGAAAGTGTAATACTAATGCAACAAAGTTAATGTATTATAATGATTTATAATAGTTTATGTCAAACAAAAAATATTTTTAAATGGATTGGATGGGCATGTGTTTGTTATATGTGTGAAATTTTATTTACTGAGTATATTTTATACTCACTCTATTTTATATTAAATTTTTAGATGATCAATGATGGTGATGAATGTAAAGAGTCTACTTAGGCGTTTCGGCACGAGACAAGAAATTGAGTTTATTTAATTGAGTAAATTAATATTTTAAAGTTGAATTGAATTTGTTATTTATGAAAGATGTTCAAAATACTATTTAAGCATAAGAAAGTTTTGTTTATAAATTTGTAATCTTTTATTTTAGAAGAGTGTTTTGAGTTATTCTATAACAATTGTATTGTTTCAATAAATACAACAATCGTGAATTAATTTTTTAAAAAAATTTGACCTAGCTTCTGCATTATTTATGAAAATTATCAAAGTATCCTCATGGGTCTTCAGGGTGTTACAGTTTGATATCAGAGCTCAAGGTTTTGAGATTCTGTAAACTTTTAAAAAGTATTCTTTTCAAATGTGATTTTCGATAAGTCTGTGCCAGGAATTAAACTGTTGTGCATGTCTACAATCTGATTTTTTTTTTTGCATTTTAATTTCGAGGACAAAATTGTTTTCAGGAGGGGAGAATTGTAACACCACGACTAAGCTTGCTTCTAACTATGTGCTAAATTTTCTATTATTAATTTAATTGTCATGATTATTTGATTTTATATTTTGGTATAATTTTTATATGTAATATTGTGCATAAATCGAATAGCTCGGTGAGATGAATCAAACGTTGTTTTTAGTTTATCTTTTAGAGCTAAGATGAAAAAAATACATCAAGCCTATAATATTAGTAATTAGGGTAATATAGTGAATTGAGTATAATAGAAATTATAGTTTAAAAAAATAAATGAATAAAAAATATATATAAAAAGAAGAAGTCTTATGCGCTGCTTAGGGTTTTGTGAGGGAGGAGAGGAATGGAAGAAGAAGGAAGAGAGAGAGAGAAATGAAGTTACCAGAAATTTCAATCGGCTATAACTTTCTCTCCGGTGGTCTGATCACGACATTCTTGGTATCAACGGAAAGCCCTCGTCATCATATTTCTATCAAGTCCAATTTCAGATCCATCCTATTACTGATGCAGCCGTCGCAAAGGAATTTAAGTATTAGAGATTCCTAGAGGCATACCGTCGTCGGTGATGATTTCGGCCGTCCAGCAACTTTTTCAACCGACCACCACCATCAACAGTGTCCTCTCATCACCCTCTTCCATATCCACCCTATGTTCAGCATTAGTTCCTTCATTTGGGTGTCAGAGTAATTAAATGTTATTAGAAATTTTTAGGCTTCTAATCAGGATATCTCTGAGGTAAGTAGAATTTTATACATACATAATTATTTGTCATATATGAAAATCATGAGGAATGAATTGCATGTTGTTGTGCTCTTTTTATTTAAACCTATGTGATGGTATGATTGTGATTGAACTCTTGATTGTATATTATTATGTTGTTTATGGTGTATATGTATTATAATGTTAATGAATGTGGTTACGTACAGACTTACACATTATGTTTATAGTATGAATATAATTAATAATAATAAAACCTTAAAAGACCTGGTGTGTGTTTATGTGATGAAATGGGTGAGTGGGAAATGGGACACGGGAGGGACGGCGAACCCGATAATGTTTAATCTTAATGAATGATCGTTTGACTTGTCCAACGATATCAAATTGAATGAATGATACTACTAGGTACCGGTAGTCGAACATGTTCTATAATAATGGTTCGTTGCGTCTGATTGGCTAAACATTACACATATGAACTCGAGATTAATGAAATAAAAGAATGCAATGAAGAATGTAAAAATGACTAAAGTTTGCATGGAATAACTTTAATGAAAGATGTAATACTAATTCAATGAAGTTAATGTATTATTATGATTTATAATAGTTTATGTCAAACACAAAAGGCTTTTAAATTGTTGGATGCGCATTTGTTTGTTATCTATGTGTAAAAATTACTTACTGAGTATATTTTATACTCACTCTATTTTATATTTAATATTTAGATGATCAATGATGGTGATCAAGAATTTGAGTTTATTTAATTGTGTAAATTAATATTTTAAACTTGAATTAAATCTGTTATTTATGAAGGATGCTCAAAATACTTTTTAAGTTTAAGGAAGTTTTGTTTATAAATTTGAAATCTTTTATTTGTGAAAGTGTTTTGAGTTTTTCTATAACAATTGTGTTGTTTCATTAAATACAACTATCGAGAATTAATTTAAAAAATAATTTTGACTTAGTTTCCGCGTTATTTATAAAAATTACAAGGTGTTACAATTTGGTATCATAGCTCAAGGTTTTTAGATTCTATACACTTTTGAAAAGTATTCTTTTCAAAGTTTACTTTCTATAAGTCCGTGCCGAGAATTAAAGTGTTGTGCGCGTCTAGCATCTTATTTTTTGGGTGCGTTTTAATTTCGAGGACGAAATTATTTCTAGGAGGGAAGAATTGTAACACCACGACTAAACTTGCTTATAATTATGTACTAAATTATCTATTATTGATTTAATTGTCATGATTATTTTATTTAATATTTTGTTATAATTTTTATATGTAATATTGTGCTTAATCGAATAGCTCGGTGAGATGAATCTAATGCTATTTTTATTTTATCTTTTAAAGCTAAGATGAAAAATATACATCAATCCTCAAATATTAGTAATTAGGATAATATTGTGAATTGAGTATAATAGATATTTTAGTTTAAAAAACAGAAATGAATAAAAAATACAGATAAAAGGAAGAAGTCTTAGGCGCTCCTTAGAGTTTTGTGAGGGAAGAGAGAAAAAGGAAGAAGGAAGAGAGAGAGAAATAAAGTTATCTGAATTTTCAACTGGCCATAACATTCTCTCCGCTGGTCCGATCACGACAATTTTGGTATCAACGGAAAGCACTCGTCGTCAGTTTCTATCAAGACCAATTTCAGATCCATATGATTACTAATGAAGCCGCAGCAAAGGAAGTAAGTTTCAGCCGATGATGATTTCTGCCGTCCGGTAACTTTTTCAGTCGACCACCACCATCAACGGAGTCCTCTCATCACCTTCTTTCGCATCCACCCTATGTTCAACATTAGTTCCTATGTTTGGGTGTAAGAGTAATTAAATATTATTATAAATTTTTGGGTTTCGGATCACTATATCTCTAAAGTAAGTAGAATTTTATACATACATAATTGTGTTGTCATATTTGAAAATCATGATGCATGAATTGTATGTTGTTGTGCTCCATTTATTTTCACCTTGTGATGATTTGATTGTGATTGAATTCTTGATTGTATATTATTATGTTACTTATGTGGTATATGTATTGTATGTTAATGAATGTGGTTACGTGCACACTTACACATTATGATTTACAATATGAATATAATTATTAATAGTAAAATCTCAAAAGACCTGGTGTGTATTTATGCCATGAAATGGGACGCGGGAGAGATCGACAGGATGATAATGTTTAATCTTAATGAATGATCGTTTGATTGACCAACGATACCAAAGTAAATGAATGATACTACCAGGTACCGGTAGTCGAACATGTTCCGTAATAATGACCCATTACGTGTGATTGACTAAACATTATACAAGTGAGCTCGCGATTAATGAAAGAAAAGAATGCAATGAAGATCGTAAAAATGTTTAAAGTTTGCATGCAAGGACTTTAATGAAAGATGTAATACTAATGCAACGAAGTTAACATATTATAATGATTTATAATAGTTTACGTCAAACACAACAAATTTTTAAAAGGACTGGATGTGCATGTGTTTGTTATGTATGTGTAAAATTTTACCTACTGAATATTTTTTATACTCACCCTATTTTATATTAAATTATTAGATGATCAATGATAGTGATGAATGTGAAGAGTCTGGTTAGACGTTCTGGCACGAGACAAAAAATTGAGTTTATTTAATTGAGTAAATTATTATTTTAAAGTTGGATTGAATTTGTTATTTATGAAAGATGTTAAAAATAGATTTAAGCTTAAGGAAGTTTTGTTTAGAAATTCGTAATCTTTTATTCTAGAAAAGGGTTCTGAGTTTTTCTTTAACAATTGTATTGTTTCATTAAATACAACAAATCGTGAATTAATTTTAAAAAAATTTGACCTAGCTACCGCGTTATTGATGAAAATTACCGAAGTAACCCATGGATCTTCAAGGTGTTATAGTTTGGTATAAGAGCTCAAGGCTTTGAGATTCTGTAAGCTTTTAAAAAGTATTCTTTTCAAAGGTCATATTCGATAAGTCTGTGCCTGGAATGAAAGTGTTTTGCGTGTCTAGTATCTGATTGTTTTTTGGTGCATTTTAATTTCAAGGATGAAATTATTTCTAGGAGGGGAGAATTGTAAGACCCTGACTAAGCTTACTTCTAATTATGTACTAAACTATCTTTTATTGATTTAATTGTCATGATTATTTGATTTAATATTTTTGTATAATTTTTATATGTAATATTTTACTTAAATCGAATAGCTCGGTGAGATGAATCTAACTTTATTTTTAGTTTGTCTTTTGGAGCTAAGATGAAAAAAATACATCAAGCCTAAGATGTTAGTAATTAGAATAATATTGTGAATAAAGTATAATATATATTTTAATTTTAGAAAAAGTAATGATTAAAAAATATGTATAAAAAGAAGAAGTCTTATGGGCGGTGGGAGAGAGAAATGAAGAAGAAGGAAGAGATAGAGATAAAGGAAGTTACCAGAAATTTTAACCGACCATAACTTTCTCTACGGTGGTCCCATAACTTTCTCTACGGTGATCCGATTGCAACGATCTTGGTATCAACAAAGAAAATAAGTTTCAGCCAGTGATGATTTCTGTCGTACGACAACTTATTTGGTCGGCCACCACCATCAACGTTGTCCTCTCATCATCCTCTTCCACATCCATCCTATGTTCCGCATTAGTTCCTCTGTTTAGGTGTCGGAGTAATTAAATGTTATTAGAAATTTTTGAGTTTCTGATCAAGATATCTCATACGTAAGTAGAATTTTATACATAGATAATTATTTGTTACATCTGAAAATCATGATGGATGAATTGTATGTTGTTATACACTTTTTATTTTCACTTATGTGATGATTTGATTGTGATTGAACTCTTGATTGTATATTATTATGTTATTTATGGTGTATGTGTATTGTAATGTTAATGAATGTGGTCACGTACACGCTTACACATTATGGTTTATAATATGAATATAATTAATAATAATAAAACCTTAAAAGACCTGGTGTATGTTTATGCCATGAAAGTGGTGTGTGAGAAATGGGACGCAGGAGGGACTGACGGACCCGATAATGTTTAATGTTAGTGAATGATCGTCTGACTTGCCCACCGATATCAAAATGAATAAATGATACTACCAGGTACTGGTAGTTGAACATGTTCCATAATAATGGCTCGTTATGTCTGATTGACTAAACATTACACAAGTGAGCTCGCGATTATTGAAAGAAAAGAATACAATGAAAAATGCAAAAATGTCTAAAGTTTGCATGGAAGGACTTTAAAGAAAGATGTAATATTAATGCAATGAAGTTAACGTATTATAATGATTTATAATAGTTTATGTCAAACACAAGATTCTTAAACGGATTGGATGCGCATGTGTTTGCTATATATGTGTAAAAAATTTCTTACTGAATATTTTTTATACTCACTCTATTTTATATTAAATTTTTAGATGATCAATGATAGTGATGAATGTGAAGAATCTGGCTAAGCATTCTGGCACGAGACAAGAAATTGAGCAAATTAATATTTTAAAGTTGAATTGAATTTATTTTTTTATGAATGATGTTCAAAATGCTATTTAAGCTTAAGAAAGTTTTGTATATAAATTTGTTATCCTTTTTTTAGAAAAGTATTTTGAGTTTTTCTATAACAATTGTGTTGTTTCATTAAATACAACAAATCGAGAATTAATTTTAAAAGAAAAATTTTGACCTAATTTCCGGGTGATTTATTAAAATTACCGAAACAACCTCATGGGTCTTCGAGGTGTTACAGTTTGGTATGAGAGTTTAAGGTTTTGAGATTATGTAGACCTTTAAAAAGTATTCTTTACAAATGTGATTTTCGATAAGTCTATACCAAGAATTAGAGTATTGTGCGTGTCTAGCATCTGATTTTTTTTTGTGTGTTTTAATTCCGATGATGAAATTATTTCTAGGAGGGGAGAAATGTAATACCACGACTAAGCTTGCTTCCAATTATGTGCTAAATTGTCTATTATCGATGAATCTAACGTTATTTTGGTATAATTTGATTTATTATTTTAGTATAATTTGATTTATTATTTTGGTATAATTTGTATGTAATATTGTGCTTAAATCGAATAATTCGGTGAGATGGATCTAAAGTTATTTTTAGTTTGTCTTTTGGAGCTATGATGAATCTAACATTATTTATACTTTTACCCATATAATTTTGGTGAATTTTAATTTTAGCCTTTCACTTTAAAATGTCTCAAACAAGATTCTATAATTTAGTTAGCGTTTCACGTTAAACCTTCCGTCACTATTCTATTAATAGAAACACAAGGTCCTTTAACTTATTGTGTTGTTGGCAATCACGTGTATTAATTATAATATGTGACAAATAATATTATACTACGTCACTTATAATATTACACCACTTGTCTTTTAAAAGAACTACTAGTCATCTAAGTTAATCCTTAAATCCACGTTAGCCCTAAAATACACTTCACTTTTACTTTCCTTATTCACTCCGTTTTAACTTTGCTTTTCTTTTAGTTTTCGCAGGAAAAAAGTTAACTTTTTTTTCATCTTTCTGTTATATAAGCATCCAAAATTTTAACTACATCATTCAGACGAAATCGCAAAAATTATTCTTCTAGATGGGTTTTTGTGAGGAAGAAGAAGTGGGTGAAGGGTTTAATATTTTAATTGGTAAAAGGCAACGTTTGTCTCTTTCTTGCTGTGATGTCATGATGACAAACAAGAACGGAGAAGAATACTTTCTGATTACTTTTCCATTTCTTTACAAGCTACACAAAGAGTAAAGGCAGTTAACAACTATCTAACAAGATATAGTAATTACAGCTTAACAAAATAAAGGCTAACTAACAATATTACATCAGAAAAATCCTTAAGAAGCCATGTCAGCTGAAAATAGGCCATGTCAGCTAATATTGGCATTCCCCTCTCCAAAAACAATAAAAGAGAAAGGTCTAACCTCTGGCAGGTGTCTAACAGGTGATGTCTAAAGTTTCCAACCAGAGAGCAAATTTACTGATAAAAGAGTTTTGGTGGAAGTTGGGTTTACCCTCTTGCTAGTTTCAAAGTATTTTTTCTCAGTGCACATGAAGAATAGAGGGTCATTTCTATACTTGGCCATTGGATAGACATTTCTCCAGTTCTAATTCTCGATCTTGATTTGAGTGGAATTATGGATGAGCAATTGCTTCTGTCTGGTCTAACAATAATGCTGCTACCATCTGTTGCTGGGAGCATTTTTTCCATCGGGTCCCAATCTTGTAGAGCCAGTCAGACCCTTTCTTAAGAATTCACCTTTTCATGCATAAAGCTGGATTATTGAAAAAACATTAATGAACAAGAATTTACCAGAAGCACGACAGTTTTAACAGCTCCGTGGTGGCCACAAAACACAAATATAGCAGGGGGGAAAATGACATTTACGATCTTAGAATGGTCATTGGAAAGAAGAGCTTAAAACCTTATTTCTATGGAGATCCACAACAGGCTTTAGTTTCGGGGAAAAACACAGTCGATTGAGCTCGGAAGTTCAACAAATCACGTGTGTAGTAAACATTCTACTTCATGACCAAGGACACACTTAACTACTGTAGCTATGACAAAATACTTATCCTCCTTTCACAACGAAGTGCATTCTACTAGATGTAAATACAGATAACAAAATCAAGTACTCGAGGAGATACAAACAAGTATTAGCAAGAGGCGTAGCATCAATATTTGATGAATCAAGCATCAAAAATCACATTTCATGCATCTAAAACTGCGTCCCAGCCAAGATAATTGAACTTACTCCCTCAAATACTTCATAAATTTTGGTAAATCAAAGAAAAGTCTGACCCTGATTGACATCAAGTAGAAAGTGTGTGGTGTTCAAATAGCAAATATTCTACCTGATGCACGGAAAGGAATGCTGGTCTACTCTTTTACCAAATAAACAAATGAACAAAATAAAAAACACGAATCACCAAAATACGAACTTCATTTATAAATTAACCAAGTACAAAATTATAAAACACAGAATCATTTGGCAATAAACGCGAATCAAAAACCTATACGATATCAACAGGCTCAAGTAGGCATATGTGAATCAGGTATAATGAAATTTAAAACCAAACGTAAGTTAAAAGGAATGTCTATTCACAGTAGGTCTTTACAAGCATCAACCTGTTGTGCCAAACGACCATGTATTGAAGTTAAAAATGATTGCAAGTTAAGATGTAGTCACTAAAAGCACACCGGACTACCGAATCATATACGAACATAGTGCATTTATAATTTAATCATCACTGTTTCTGACACAGTTTAAGTTCAATTATTGAAAAAAAAATTATTCATCTACCGTTTTAATAATGACCAACTTTTAAATTGGTTAAGCAAACTCTGAGAATTGAAGCCTATCTAGAGAGGAAATGAAAACTGGTTCCAGCATATTTTTATCAAAAGATTTAGACTAAATCTTCTAAACATGTTTGAGGGAGACAACCACAAACACTCAACAAATTTATTGACATAGATATTAAATAGTGAAATAACCAAAAAATATATGAAACCTTAAACAATGTACCTAATAGAACGAGATTTCACGTTTTTGATGTACGACGAAACATTGATATTTTGCTGAGAAGACGGAGTCTTTTCTTCAAACTGACTAAACAAGTGATTGTCATTGTCTTCAAGCCTGCAGCTTTTTTTAGAACATATTCCACAAGTTTCATCTCATTATGAAAGCCTTCAAATCCTATAAAATGAAATGTTGTGAGGTGAGACTTGAAACATTTAGGAACACGCCTTGGCTGAGACCAATACACGCAATGATCCGTCTGATATTCTTTCTAAAAAGATGAACAGTTACTAAGAGTGCACAGAATCATGGTCAATAAAAGAAAATAGCATTCCCTTAAACTCAACTAACCTTATGGAATGTAAGAATCTCTAGGTTCGGGGAGTGTGAAAGGATATTTGGTAGGAAGGCCCAAAATCACAGCATATAAAATCAAATTCCAAGTGGGTCAAGTTATTAAACATAGGTAGACGTACATCATAGAGCAATCCAGGGTGGAGGAGCTGCAAAAGTCACACAGCAATTAGAGACTCTGTAAATACTTAACATTTCCTATAATGCAAGAAATACACATTGCTTACAATTGATGGATCCTAACTCACACATGTGAGAGAGAGAGAGAGAGAGAGAGAGAGAGAGAGAG
>QANY01003152.1:6214632-6293207 GCA_003255025.1 Datisca glomerata
CACACGTGAGAGAGAGAGAGAGAGAGAGAGAGAGAGAGAGAGAGAGAGAGAGAGAGAGATTATCCCACGTTGGTAGTAAGATGAGATAGTGATAGTAATTCGACATTAGTCCAGAATTGAGTCTGGCAACTCGCTGATCCTATCGATGCCTGCTTCCAAGGAAACCTCGTTTAGTTCATTATGAGGAAGTTTTAGTCGTTTTGAAGTGGGTTCGTCCGAAGAGGATTGGGACGATTCCTCCATTTTCACTTGCTGGATTTTTTAGAGAGAATGCGAAAGTATAATATTTTTTTTTGTCAAATGCGAAAGAATAAGGGTTATTTTTGCTAAATTATATCAATGAAATAAAGCATTTTATAAAATTATACTCCTCACTTAATTTTTGCTTACCCTAACCCCTACTCCATCTTCCCTTCAATTTTTCTCTTTTTTTTTCCTCATTGCTCTTCTTACACGTTGTCCAATCAAATGTTAAATTCAACTACACTCAACCTTCATTACACTCATTTCTCCTTCTTCGTTTTCCATTTTTTAACTTCTTATTCACCGTCTTTCTGCTGCGCAAGAGAATAGGTTTCATCATCTTTAAAAAAGATTTCATCGTCTTCTTCATCTTCATTGAAGGCTTGCAGGTATGAGTTTTGTTTTCTTATTTCTGGAAAACTTGAAGTTTCATGGGTTTTTATTTGTTCATGAGTTTTTAGAGTTTTTTTTTCAAACAACAACATGCAGTGCATTGTTTGAAGTTCATGTAGTGTATAAGATTACTACAAGATGATCGTGTAGTGTACACGAAGACTACACAAGTACTACACGATCCTCGTGTAGCCATCATGTACATTTTACGCAGTGTGCATGATCCTCGTGCAGGCCTCGTGTACGCTACACGATCATCTTGTAGTGCATCAGGAACTTCTTCAGTAGTTCACGATGCACTACAAGAGCATCGGGTAGTATCTTGTACACTACACGAGGACTACACGATCATTGTAAAGTGTCATCGTGTAGTGTACAAGATAACTATAAGATGATCATCTAGTACTCGTGTACAATACACGATGATCGTGTAGTCCTTGTGCACACTATACGATTACACTACACGATTATCATGTAGTCCTCATGTGTGTAATACAATACCATCATGTAGTGTAAATGGGGACTACACGATCATGTTGTGGTCATCCTGTACACTACACGATGGTTGTGTAGTTTTCGTGTACACTACACGATGATCTTAGTACTCGTGTACACTACACGATCATCGTGTATACTACACAATGGCTATACAATCATCCTGTAATATTCCAATTTCATTATGTAGTCTTTTGTGCTGACTTTCTTCATTGATGTATATACATATATGCCTAAAGTTTGATTGTTTGTAATCCATGATAGATATTGGTGAAAAATGATAAAACATGGTCTTTTAATGGAACGAAAACCAAATTATTAGAGATACCAACTAACTGCACTTATCACAAACTATCGGGTATATTGCATGAAAAACTCCATATAGATCCCTCAAAGTATGATATGTCCATCAATTTTTTTTTTGTAGAAACCATGTCCATTGCCCTCCTGCTGAAATGTTAAATGATAGAGGTTTACAGTTCTTTGTCAAGGAGAATGGATCAGAATCACTTCCAATCTCATTATTTGTAAGTACTAAGCCTAAATTTTTTTCATCTCAAAGCTGAATTTCTGAAAATACAATGTCACAACAACCTTGGGTTCCTGAAATCACAATGTCATAGCAACATTTGCATGGAAGCATTCTTCGCTCTGAGAGTGTTTATCGTTTTGAAAGGTACTATAATTATGATGATGGTTTTGGTCATGACGATTATAATAACCTTGGTGATGATAAGATGTTGTCGAGTATGAGGATGTTTTTTACCATGATGAAGCCATTCGTGGAGACGGTCAAACAATAATTCCATACTTAAATACTGGTCCTGACCCAAGACCACTTGTCCTTTGCCATCATAGCCTGGGTGCATTGAGTAATGGCCTGGGTCAGTAAGCGACGAGTTGATTTAAATCAGCTTGTATCAGACACAATAAATATGGATGAGTTGTACAGTGAGAAAGTCGAGCTGCTTAAGGTTGCTTGTATGATAGCCATATGGAGAAATTTTAAGTTTCGGATCTTCAAGTCAACACCGTCAATGTTGGTTACAGGCCATAACTGTAAACTTTCCATACTTCAAAGTTGCAAAGTTCATCAATTACATGCACATTTGAAGTATTGAGACATGAACACCATCAGGCTACATCTTCATTGATTGGTCATTCTATAAGGTCCAAATACACCGGTGTTCGACATATATATAGGCCAAAAGACATAATTGAAGATGTTTGACTTGATCTCATGTGTCAACATAAATTACCATAAAGCATTAATGGTGATGCAATATGCTTTGGAATTAGTTCGAGAGTCAAATGAAAACAACTATAGGGTGCTCCCAGAATATTGTCACACGTTGGAATAAAAAATTTCAGGTACTTATTTTTTATTTTACCATCATAAGGTCTACATGATTACAACATGACCATCGTGCACCCATTATGTAGTCTACAAGATGGGTACACGATGCCCGTATAATCATCTTGAAGTCTACACTATTCTTCCAGTACACTACACGATAGGTACACGATGATCGTGTAATCATCGTGTAGTGCACACGATGGCTACACGGATATCGTGTACCCATCATGTAGTCTATTTGATAGATACACAAACCTCGTGTACATATCATATACACTATGTACTCTGCCAATTTTAATACAGTAATATTAAATATTTTTCAGGGACACCAACACACATAGAGACCAATAAGCAGAATCATTTTAAATATTTTTCATGGCTCGTAGACCCTATGTTCGTGAATTTTTCAACTGTATATGGCATGTCATTCATGTTGATGCAACCTCCTTAAAAACCAAATACAAAGGGGTATTATTTGTTATAAAAATAAAGGATGGGAAAAACTAAGTATATCCCATTGCTTTTGGCATTACAGATTCAGAAAATAATGATTCATGAGAATGGTTCTTCCGTAAACTTCACAATATAATCAGTGATCCAGAAGACTTGGTATTTATATCCGACATGTATACAAGTATACTAAATGTTGTACAAGTTGTCTTTCCCAATTGACTTCATGGAACTTGCATCTTCCATATGGGCCAAAATATGACATTAATTTAAAGCAGCAAAAGAATACCATTGATCAGAATTCAATTTGAATCATTTTACATATGCATTTTTGGATATGTCAAAATACGTGTTGGTGGTGCGAGTTGAGAGGTGGGCGCGCTGCCATTTTTATGGAAGGCGGTACAATATAATGACTACGAACATCGCGAAATGTTTGAATGAGATTTCCCATTACATGTCTTGTAGAACATATTCGTGACATGTTACAATGGTGGTTCTATGAATGACGGATGACCGCCTGTCAAGCCACCCCGCATATGACAGATTAGGTTGAGATAGAGCTTAAAAAGAAGCATCTTGCATCATGATCACTATCATTGTCTCCTTCGGATATCCACGAGTTTCGTGTCATGGGTGGGGTAGGGAAACAGTGGTAAACTTGCATCTTAAGACTTATACGTGCCGAGAATTTGATCTTGATCAAATTCCATGTAAGCATGTGTTGGCTGAATGTCGGTAGCATAATATTTTCACATACAATATGTGTTCGTACTATAAAAACGAGGCTCTAATTGTTGCGTATGCGGAAGCAATATATCCTCTTGGAGATCAAGCTAATTGGGTCATCAGCCAGGAGGTTCAAGAATAGGTGGTATTCCCATCTATAAGAGGTGGTAAAGTGTAAGATCTAGGATAGAAAGAATTCCATCTAGAGGTGAGGAAGTAGTAAGAAGGTAGTGGACACGTTGTGGGTAAATTGGCCACAACCGACAAACATGCAGAAATCCAATTCCCCTCTCTCAACGAGATGACCAAGCCACTTAAAATATAAATATTGACCTTTGTAATATTTTAAATATTAATATAAATACTGACCTTTGTAATTTTTTAAATATTAATATAGAAAGAGACTTGTGGTTGTTATTTAATATTGTCATGAAGTTTACACGATAACCGTGAAGTCATCGTGTAGCCTACATGAAGCCTACGCGATGATTGTAGAGTCATCGTGTAGTCTACAAGAAGCCTACACGATGATCGTGAGGTCATCGTGTAGCCTCCAAGAAGCTTACACGATGACATGAAGTTATCATGTAGCCTACAAGAAATTGGGATATAAACATATAGTAACCAAAGCCAAGCATTCATCATCATATAAAAAACTTTCGGCAAAACCAAAAAATAAGTATAAAGAATACATTTCCAAGTTATAGAATAAAAAATATTTTGGTGTTACTTTTCCACATGCAAATAACTCAATTGCGATTTGTCTTCGATATTCAAGCATTTTCTGTTGAGTTGTTTCTCAGAGATTCTTCCCATATGTGAGGGCTTCGACAAAATTAAGGGAGAATACCCCACAATCAAAGCTATAAAACACATTAAATGCAAAAAAAATAATTAAATAATATGTATAGAATTTTGAGTGCATAGTGGACTTTAAAAAATTATGTAGATTTCACTTATCCATTCTCTTGTTGTGGACACAACATGATCACATATATCCACTCATCTTTGGGTTGAACCTCTTTTCGATTCTTATAAGTGTTCATCATTTGAAGCAGATGAGGGACAATCTTCATATAAGGCTTCATTATTTTTGGATACAAGGAGCGTTGATGTGGCATGTTAATGGAGTAATACATATGAATACATTGGCCGTTCAAACCAAACTTCACCGCAATCCAATGACTCTTGCTCACATTCATTAGAAAGATAACTTATAGGAATTGATAGATAAAAATAAATATTGGTTTTTATATGTAAAAAAAATAAAATGTTTACTAGCTTTTTTTACAATATATAATATCAGACTCTTCCCACTCCCTTTTGAAGCTTGTCTGCAAGCCAAGGACTGCGTACCATAGTTAACTTGGCCAAATTTTCAATAATATTGAAATTAACCAAAATGCAAAAAGGTAAATCACAAGCATATGCATCTTCACCAAATTAAGAAAACCAGTGCATGATGCATCATAGTCAAAAGTAAACAAAAAAAAATGCTCATCTAGATCTTGGAAAATTGGAACACAAAGGAAATAAATTGTATTTTCTTAGTTTCCATATGAGTCACCCACTCCTTGGGTCGTTCTCCTCCATTAACATGAAACCCTCAAAGCAAAAGCTAGAGGGAAAGCTCAGTGGATCCACCATGGGACTTTTCAAAATCCTTTAATCTATAATGTCGTCGTTCTGTATTTTTCGCACAAGAGAGATGGGAAGAAGGAAAAAAGATCCAGAGATTTTTGTTACGGACTAGTGAAGCTCGCCCATGGCTGCAACAATAGCCTTCGCGAAGAAGGGGATGAATGAAGAAGAGGGGAAAATAGGGGGTAACTAAATTTTAAAGTGGAGGGTCTAAAATAAAAACTACCTCAAACTGCAAGAGGAAAAACTGTTGTTTACCCTATTAAAAATTTAGTGTTATTTGAATAGTATAGAAAATAATTATATTTTACCAATTTGTCATACTCTTAAAAAAATTATATCATATTAAAAGATAGTTTATCGTATCAAAATATATTAATATTTTTATAAATTCAAGTATATAAATTTTCATGTTACTGATAACTTAAATATTACAGAACATTTAATCTATAAATTTATAACGAACAAATCATTATTGACTTATAAATATTAGTTATAAAATATCTTGAAATCAATCTACAGAGATTCATATTTCTAATTATATAACATTGTCAAAATATTTTATTTTACTGACTATAAAAAAATTATTATTGAATAAAAAATAAAATATTATTAAATGAATTAAATGAGAAAATAGGTGAAATACTTAATATGTGTTATATTTTAATAGACTTTAAAGGAAAAAAAGGAGAATCAAAAGTTTCTCCTATTTAAACCCCTTTTAATATATACTAGTAAAAATTACTTGTTTCGCACGTGTTAAACTAATATAAAATAAACGTATGATTTGACATTAATATCAACTATCTTTAAAATTTGTTGTAATCGTTGAATATATTAACTTATTTATAATATTTACATTACATTATATAGAATTTCTCTTTGAATTTTACAGGAAATAATTTTATTCCATCAGTCGGTCAAATTTTTAAAAACTAACTATCATATTAAGAGATAGTTAATGTATAATATCTTTCTCTAAATTCATGTATATGAATTTTCATGTTTCCGATATTATAATTATTACAACGTGTTTAGTTTATAAATTTCTAACAAAAATTTATTATTAATTTAAAAAGAAAAATTCGTTGTACAACATATCTCAAATTTTATCTTGATGAATATTCAATTTGAACTTTATAATATTATAAAACTATTTAGTTTTACTAACAATTTAAAAACAAGTTGTCATTAAATAGAAAATATAATTTTATTATATGAATTAAATAAGAAAAAGATGAAATACCCAAATTGTACTATATATTAGGAGGCTATAAAAGATAAAAGAGAAAATCAAAAGTTTCTCCTCTTTCAGTCTCTTTTAATATAGTAAAGATAGTTGAAAAATACATGATTCACACATGTTAAACTAATCTAAAATAAACGTATGATTTGACATTAATATTAACTATCTTTAAAACTTGTTGTAATCGTTGATATATTAAATTGTTTATAATCTTTTCATTACATTGTATAACATCGCTCTTTGAATAATATAGAAAATAGTTACATTCCATCAATTTGTCATATACTTAAAAAATAACTATCATGTGAAGAGATGGTTAATGTATAATGTCTTTCTCTAAGTTCATTTATATGAATTTTTCATGTTTCCGATATCATAATTATTACAACATGTTTAGTTTATAAATTTCTAACACAAAACATATTATTGTTTTGAAAAATTTGATGTACGAAATATATCAATTTTATCTTGTCCTAGGTTGATTTCTAAATTCATAATATTATAAAACTATTTAGTTTAACTAACAGTTTAAAAATATATTATCATTAAATAGAAAATATAATTTTATTATTTGAATTAAATATATATATATATATATATATATATATTTGATTAGAAAAAACTTAAAAAAAAACAAATTTAGTTGACACATATTGGCAGAAAGTAACCAGATTATTCAATTCAAAATCATATTATTAAGTCAATCAAAATAATTAGATTTGAGATATTTGAGAATATACCCAGAGAGCAACATGGTTTGTTGTATTTAGAGATAAAAATGTGTAGATTTATGTATAAGTATATTAAAAAGGAAAAGATAAATTTAATTTTCAAAACTTAGTAAATTTATAAAACAAATAAATTTTCAATGGGCTCACAATTTTAATGTTAGTGAAGTCACTAATAAAAAACGTGTAAAACTCTACAAATTACTATACTAAAATTTAAATAAAGTCAATGGGTCGTGTGACTTCACTAATTAACACTAATATGGCTCCGTCACTCGTTGGAGGATCCATGAATATAGAAGGTAACTAACTTTGATGAAGGATTTTATTGGTTGTAGATAATTTTATGGAAAACAAGAGAAACTTTCTAGGGGTGTGTAGATTTTTGAGAATCGATCGAACTGTATCGAACCGAATCAGTTCGTTCGGTTCTTTTATTATATGAATTATAATCGGTTCAGTTATTTTTATAAAATTATATTTTTTCAATTATTGGAGATTAGTGTATGTAGTAATGGATATTATCTTTTATTACTGATGTTTTGAGTTAAATTTTTTCTTGATATTTTAAAAAAGGTTATAGGTGCGGCCGAAATAACTAAACCGAACCGATTACTTTGATTACATTCAGTTCGGTTCTAATGATTACTTCAGTTTGGTTTGGTTATTTAGGTAACCAGTGAATTCAGTTCGATTATAAATTTCCCTTATTAACCGACCGAATTAAACCGTGCACACCCCTAAAAATTCATGGGAAGACCCTTTAGCAAAACAAAAATGAAATTAAGATAATTGAATTTTTTAACTAAATGTAAGTTTTTTATTAATACTGGGTCTCAGGAGTATAGTTTTTCAATTAATCTCAAAGGTGAATAGACTATCGACTAAAAGTTTCCCGCAATTATATCACATATATTTTTCTGGTGAGAAATAACTTAGTTATCTTGGTCTAACAAAAAAATTCTGTTAATTAACATATGCTAGACCAGAATCTAACTAATTATTCTGGCTAGACCTCAGTATAACAGTTACCTAGTTCAACAGAAAATTCTAAATTAAAAAGATAACTTACTAATTTCTCCTACAGGAAATGCCAAATTTTGTGAAAAAAATCTAAGGTCCTTTAATTTTTTTCTCGAGAGACAACGAAATGTTCTAGATGATTAAATTAGATAAAAACGAAGGAATCTGGAGAGGGAAACAGTGAATCCGAATTGCTAAGGAGAAGTGAAAAACCGAAGATGAATAGTGACAAAGAAGGAGAAGGCACTTCCATCATCAGTTTGACGGTTTTTGGGTCTTAAAATTAGCGGTTTTTTGGTTTTAACATTAACGAGAAAAATCAATAAATACAGTAGGATATCTCAACTATATTAGTATTTTGGAAACACTTTCATGATCAAACTCAACTCAATATATAGCAATAAATGATTAATGGAAAGTACATAGATCAACTTGATAATCTATAAAATATAGAGGTGTATCTTGTAAAACTATAAAGATATAGGAGTGATTTGCATTTTAATCAATAATTTTTAGAAAAAAAATTCTAGCATAATAAATTATCTATAAACAGAGAATGAAATTAGATCACCTTCAATGGATCATTATAAGTTGACAAACTATTATTCATGAACTTTCATGAATGATAAAATTCCATAAGTGAAACTGTTCAAGTGTCCAGTGGAGATTAAACCAATGATTTATCACTGGTAAGTAAAAATATTTGTATTTTTCTTTCCAATGCAGCTTCAGAGAAGATGGGCTAATAATGTAAAACTAAAAAAGAAAATCACTTCTCATGAGAATTATCTCCATATCTTTGATGGACATTTGATTATCTATTGAAATAACTATATCTAAGTATCATCCTCAAGATTCACTAATGACACGTTTATTTTGATTTGCATTACAAATCTAAACGATTAAAATATTTATGTGAGACCCATCACATAATTATATTTGTAATCAAAATCAAAATGAAGGATTACAAATCCTAATCCAAATCTTTGTTGGTTTTAATGTTAAAAGTCAAAAATACCATTTCTAAAGTTATCAAATTATAGTCTTATTTTATCCTCAATATAATGATGAAAAAAATATTCGTGAGTAAAAATACCCGTTTCTGCCGATCCGATCTGACCCGAACCCCAGACCCGGACCTTGACCCCAAACCCATGACCACGACCCAACCTCGAACCTAACCCCAGCCCGGACCCTGAAACCAAAATACGACCCCCAGAACCAGCCCCGAACCCCGACCCTATCTCATCCCTAGAATCGGACCCCGACCCCGACCCAGACCTCAACCAGATCCGACCCCTAAATATTGTTAAAAAGAGTAACATTTTTATTTGAAGGATATCATAGTAAACTTAACTAAGATTACATAATCTAAATTATCTAATCTAAATATTCAAATTCATATTAAACACAACATTATAAATCTTAAATCCAAATTCTTAGTCTAAAATCTAAAATTCATATATTTAATCCAAAGTTTAGCATGCCATAAGAGTGTGTTTATTAGCATTTATGACTAGAACTGCTTTTATACTATTGAAATAACAATAACTTAGTTCATAATTATGTCACATATATTTTTCTACAACCCACTTTCTTTCATAGAAGAAAAGTACTTAAAAAGTATGTATCTCATACTAATTATATCAGCAAAAGATCAGATCATACCAGCAGCCAACTTTCCCTTATAGCTTAAGGGAGGCATACAAAATTTGGTGTCTAACTTGCTAACAAGCTCTACATCTCTAAGTTAGTTGTTCATAATCAACAATTTTTGCTACAAATGCTCTCAGAGAAAAACCAGAGAGAACACAACACAAATGTAGTTCAATCTGAAAATGAGACTAGTCGGTTATTGGTACATGAGACATTATTCAAGATGCAACTGCTCAACCAAGAAGAACTTTGATCTAGGAAATCAATGAAGAAAGACACTAGAAGGGCTCTAATAATTTGGATGGATTAAAGTACAACAACATCACTTCTCTGAAAAGAAATAGTCAAACAGGATGGAAACATTAGCATAATGATCAAGTTAAAACACACTTGCACTTGAGTATAGGTAATGACGAGAACTTATATACATCATGATCAAATATAGATAAGTTGCATATTCATTTACATCGCTAAGTCAACATTCACATAATCAGAGAATTCGCAAAATTCATAAATCTACCATTTACCTATTAGGTATTGACTACAAAAGAAAGTTTACATCCACGGGAGACTATTGGGAACTTCGATATTTGCTCAAGAAAACGAATCTTCTTATTCGAAGTCAAATATAAAGTGTCAATCTCCATTCTCTTCAACACTCGAGAATTCTTTAGAATAAACTCAAAAAGTTTCAAATCATGCGCAGAGCCTTTAAACCCTTCAAAATAGAATCTTATGAGATATAAAGAGAGACATTTAGGAACACACTCTGGCTCCATCCAGCAACACTCAGGTGATCTCCAATCCTTATACTGAGAACGATTGACACGGTAAGTTATATCGAAAGTGAAGATAAGAAAATATGTAAGCATGACATCTCCTAGAAAACGACAAAACTAACCTTAATAACCTTGATCACTTTGAGTTTATGGCAGCTGTCAATCATGCGCATTAGCTTTTGCCAATTATTGCATTTAATGTGAAGATTTAAGAGGGTCAGGTTTGGAAACATTGGAAGATTGAAAACAGAAGTACACTGAACGCACTGCAAAGAGAGAACATCAACATAGTTAATGAATCAGTCACAAATATAAGGACCCAATACATTTTAAACGAAAATTATCCCCGCAAAGAGAACCACTTACGTGATTTTGAAGTGCTCCATATAATGTCAGGGTTCTAACGTTAAGCAGTGCTTCAACAAACTTGGCAATTAGATGACAATACTCACCATCACATTCATCATCGTCGCAATCAAATCCCGTATTGTGGGCATACAACCTTGCTTCAACTAAGCCAGAAAGGTTCTTTGCAAAAAAACTGTGAGATTCGTTGACATAGAGACACATGAACTCAAGAGATGGGGCGTCTATCTCTAACACATTGACAGAAACCTCATCGTCATCCAAATTTAAATATAACTTTTTAAGGGTAGGAAGACAGATGCTAAAAGTGAATATAACTTCAGCTATCAGTCCCTCTACGTGTAGATCTTCGAGAACAGGGCAGCCTGAGAAGAGCCTTTTAACAGAGTTTTCATCTTCGCAAACCACTGTATTTAAGTGCAAAATCTTGAGGTTGGGTAGGTATGCAGAATCAGGAACATCAATGCTAAGTCGGTTTAGTTTCAGAACCACCAAGGATTTACAAGTGAAGACTCTAAGGGGCAAGTATCGGAAATCACATGTTTCGAATGGTGTCACGCGCCGCCCGAACATGAGGTCACATCTCATAAAGCACAAGTCCAGCTCCTTGACTCCACTCCCTGTTGCCGTGTATACCCATGTATCGAAGTCTGACCAGCTAACGTCATCGGGACATTCAATACGGAATTTTTCTAGGTGGGGTGCCTTATGCGCGGCCAGAACTCTGTACACAATCTCGCTAAAGCTCATGAGCGGAAGCTTCTGCGTACGTCTTTGAGGATGAACAGGGTACCGCCTCTCCACAAGATCAATAATGGAAAGCGACGTAGAGAGCGATCTCCACCTGCGAGACAAAATGCTGGTTGCGACAACCTGCTGTGTGGGAAGGAAGGAAAGTATGTGGGAAAGGATTGAATCGGGAAGATTGCTGATCCTATCTTCGTCTACTTCTTCTCCTTTTCTACGCTTAGGGTCTGGTTGCGACGATTCCGCCATCTCAGTTCAACTTCTGCAATCGCTAGGGTTCATCAAAGTTCAAACTCGTGTGGAAGAGCGTCGTGATCCGCATCAATGAGGCGCCACGATATTTGAGAGGAGAGAGTTTGAAGAGAGGTAATTAGCACGCCGTTTTCACGTGGCCTCACTTTTTATCGAAAAAATTGCATGTTTCACTATTTTTGGAGGGTCGTACATAAATGTCGTTTTTTAAAATTTCAGGATTTGCCGGTTTTCCTCCACGTGGCGAAGTTTTGCTAAATTTTAAAAATTTATTTTTCCATTTCTGCTCCTTTGCTCAGCTTTAGGTTTAGTCGCGTGGGTTTTTAAAGGTCACGCGTGGGTTTCTTCTTTCTTCTCGGCAACTTTAGCTCTGAAATCCACGCGACTAATTTTTCTTTGAGCTGAGGGTCGAGCTGTGGTTTTCAGAGTTAGATAGTGATTTTTTATTTGTTCTTCTTCCTTGGTCGCCATTCAACAGAAGTGCACGTCGTTCTTCGTCGCCATTCATCAGAAGTTTACGTCGTTCTTCAACTTGTTGAAAAGAAAGAGTATTTTGTTGCAGAAATGCTCCAGGAATAAGACGTTTCAAATAGGGAAAAGCTAATATACATTACGGTACATATCCAGTACAAAATATAGTGCTAAAATTATCTTTTTATTATATTTGTGGGTTCCATAAGATATGGTCTATAAGTGAAAGTATATTTCGATATGGTACATATATTATATGTTCGCTTTCTCTCCTTTTTCAAGATGGATAACAGTTGTGCAAAGCTTATTGTATGGTACACTACACCTGTTTTTTATCTTGTTCTATGTAATGATATGAAAATTAGATAGCACACATATCTAATTTATATATCTTACGCATATCTGAAATTCATAAATAAAATCAAATAAGTATTTAAATTAGATACCATAATTTATATACATTATGCATGGTTAGTATAATAGTGTTCAATGTTTTCGTATTATTCTAGTGTCCATAGAAAAAAATAAACTAATATTTAATTTATATACCATACGCATAGCCGCTTTTCTTCATTCCGTTAAACGTCGTGTTTCACCAACGCTACAATAATGCATGGGGCCGCTGCACGCGTACTGTAGCTCGTGTTTTAGGCCATTTTTTTCATTAAGGGCCTAATAGCAAATGCCCAATTATTCCCCATTTACCTACCAAGTCGCCCGGTCATTCTTGCAATTAAAAAGCTGGGCCGTCATTTTTCTACAAGAATGGCCAAAATAGATCATTCTTGTAGTTCTCCATTTTTTTCACGCGATTAGATTGTTGGACTTTTTAATATTTAAAATGAATTAAAAAATCTTTTATATAAGAAAAATTAAAGTTATGATTTTTAACTTTTTAATGAATTTTTGCATTTTTATAAGAAAAATGGTTAAGTTCGTCTTTTAATATAAAATTTTTCTCTTAAATTTATTGTCCACTAGACTGTGGTCTAACAAAAATATTTTTATTAAATTGATATAGAATCAAGTGTTTATATAAATGTCAAAGTGCTATATCAAGATCTAAAATTATTTTTACAATATCAGAATCTCACACGAAAATAACTCTTTTTTCATGTGAAAAATATTACATTTGTTGAAATGTGCAATGGTCTGAATTTTATTTTTTCATTAACATGAGTTCTCCCGGGCCAATTTTACTAGTAACTCTACTATTCTTCATTCTTACCTGCTGTTAGAAAAACTAAAGGGTTGTTAGGTATAAGATTGGTAAATGATTTCTGAAATAAAATTGTTAGAATATGATTGTGAGAAAGTTTATGTTCTGAAGAATTAAAATTATTTTGTTTACTACATTTGAGAATGTTATGATTTAATGATGAGAATGTTAAATTATTTTATTTATTTTGATGGTATGTGAAAGAGAGTGTTATAAGTATAATTATAAATTTTCAGTTTTACCCTTTAACTAAATTATGTTTATCCATGACTTGTTAATTAATTTATTTTTCTTCATTATTTATTATTTAATTTATAATAGGGTAAAATATAATTGTTAATTTCTTTTGTAACATAAAATCTTTTTTATTTATAATTTTGTTTCTTTTTATTCATTTTACTTACATTGTAAATTTACCTAAAAAGTATTGAGGATGGAATAATTAATTAATAAGATACAAATAAAACAGTGAGAAAGGATGACAATTGAGAAAATATAAAAACAATACCAAATCAAATATAGATTATGTAAATTCTTCCTCATCTTGTACAAAACGTGCATGCCAACTCTTCTACGTGAATTCAATGAACTTATTATACGTTACCTTTCTATCTGTCTCTGTTCTATGATGGCTATTCAAGTTGGTAGATCATCTTTTTTATTACATTACTGGTCGAGAAGCTTTGTTATGACATGACGAGGAGGGCAAGTAATTGATTAAGGAAGAAGGGCAGGAAAAGGAAAGAAAGAAGATGCTAGTGGAATTGAACAAAACTTGGCATTCCATTATTCGTGCTTAGAATTTACTTGCTAGTGGAAACGGGCATTAGACTTTCTCTTGTGGGTCTACGAATTCTCCTTTCTGAAAGAGCATTTTCTGATATCTATCTAGGGTTAACCCCTTTCTCGTGATGAAAGAAGCTGGGCCGATGCTTATCAAACGCATTTGTTTGACTCAATGGAGATTCTTCTCTCAGAGCTTGCTTGTCAAGTACCACCGATACAAAAAATTAATCTCAAGTGATTAGGCGGGGACATGATTCGAACTTGCAGTCTTCAGGTCATGGGCCTGATGAGTCGACCAATTCCTCTACCCCGCTTCTTCCCCTTATCTTTCTTTCACTATTCCTACCTAGGTCCCCGACTTTGGTTGCTTGGCCGGGATAGAACCAGCGCTTAGTAAGCTAGGCCAAGTCCCCTTGTTTAGGTTGGAGCTATGAAGCGGACCTTCTTATTAGAGAAAGGAGAAAGAGCTTTTTCACTTGGGTTGGCAGCTAAATTCTGTCTTCGAGACCCCATAACATAAGAAATTCGTGGAGTGCATAAGCCCCCTTAGAGAGAGGGGCTGCTTTCTTGTGGTAGTCATTTCGAATGAGCAAGTAAGGGGCGGCAACTAAAGAGGTAGCAAGACTGACTGTAATTGCAGGAATAGGTGGACTTTCATTCATTTTGGTTATGGAAAGTGAAAGTCGTTTCGTTTAGTATGAGATCGCTTCACACCTCGCGATGCTTACACCTCTCGCCTATCGAAGTTCTGTTCAAAAAACTCGTCCGAGAACTTGTATAGAGAAGGATTTCCCACGGAGCAGCGGTTCTTCCATACCAACTTAGCTGCCCGGCGCTGCTATTGGCATAACAACCAGTACACCATAGGCTGGCCCAACCATAAAAATAAAATAAAATAGTGAGAATATTAAATTATTTTATTTGTTTTGATAGAATGTGTAAGGGAAATGTTATAAGAATTTATCAATTTACAATTTTATCCTTACCCTTGAACTAATATATAATGCTAAAATTAAAAATAATTTCATCTATCCAAGAGACCATAAACACATAATTTACCATACACATATTCATATTGGTATCTCAAAAATAAAAGTTATAGTCATACTGGGTAATTAGTAAACAAATTTTAATTGATCACATTAAAAATATATTTTAATTGTCCAACTATCCATTGTTCAATGTATGTATAAAAGATGATGTGAGGGAGTGATGGAGGTTAGTTTGAAAAAAAATCATAAGAAATAATTAATGAGAGATGTCGGACATAGAGATAACCTTCAATTTGGGGGAGGGGGGGGGGTTATCAAGATACCTTCAAATGAGAGTCTCTTTGTATTTCAGGTATCTAAAAATTTTATCACTTGTCATACCAAATAAGAGGATCTCTAAACTTCACTAGCATTCCAGATAGGGGTGTTCATTGGGCAGGTTGGTTTGGTTTTAGCTCAATTCTATAATCAAACCAATATAATGAGAATATAAATGAGTAAACCAAATCAAACTAATCAAATATGTAAACCAATTCATTAATTATCAGTCTGGTTTAGGTTGGGTTGACGGTTTTATTTGCTTTGTATTTTAGGTTAACATTGTTAATGCAAGAAAAGAATACATATGAATAAAATATGTCTTATTTCATTAGATAACTTAGTTAATAAAATAATTTCTACATAATCAATAAAAAATTGAATCTTATTTCATTAAATTGCTATCATGTTCTGCATGAGGATTGAGCTAGGTTGAGATGAAATTAGACTTTTCCTTGTATCTAAGTAGTCAGTTTGATTTGGGTTGGGTGATATTGAGAGAAAACCAAACCCAAACCAAATTTAATGGTTTCGTCAAAAATAAAATCAAAATAAATCATTATTACTATTTAAACCGCCAAATAGATTATGGTTTGGGTTGGCTTGGGTGGTTTCGTCGGCTTGTCAGTTTTTTTGCACACCCATAATTCTAGACATTTGGGGTAAAATACCTCTATACCGAACGACCCTTAAAGGTAAAATGTGATTCAAAGAAAACCAAGATGGGAACTTGATTGATACACAAATTAAGATTTGTTTTAAAATATATTTTTTAGGAGAAAAACAATGAAAACAGAACCCTACAATTTTTAACGAAATTCAAATTTTTTTTACAAGAAAATGGACTAAATTGTCCTTTTGTTTAGAATTTTTCTGTTAAACTTAATAATTGCTAGATCATGGTTTAGACAAAATATTTTACAAGATTGTGGTCTGACAAATAATAATATTAACATCAGAATTCTTAGCCATGAACTAGTAGAAATTTTCTCTTAGACCATGATACAGCGCGGGGTAACTTAATATTTTTTTCTGTTAAAAATGCACATTTTAGTAAAAAAGAAAGTCATCTAATTTCTTTTGTTCATTTCACAAGTCCTTCTAGCACAATCTCCCTCTAATCTCTACCAAATTGACGTGTAGATTGCCAAAATAGAGAAAGCCCCCCTTGAGAAATCAGATATTACCCAAAATGAAGCTCACCCATCTCAAAAATCACACCCCAAAAGACCAAATCAAAGAGAACCCTGATAAGAAAACTGATGAGTGATTATCGAGTACCCAAACTGAGATCATCCATCTCTAGATAAATCATATTTAAAAAGATCAAATCAAAGACCTTCGTAATAAAGGAATGATTTTACTAAAAGAAATAAGACGAGGAGAGTTTTAATAATTTGGATGATGGATTAAAACTACAACACTAGTCTGAAGAAATACTCAAACATAAGGCAAATGAATGAAGTAGATCAGAAGAAGGTTATCCAAATAGTAACAATCATATGAAATTGGATTGAAGACCTACATGTCATTTGCAGGAGTGAGGTCTTCTGCCAAAATTAGCAATAAAAAAGGGTTAGTGAACATGAAAACAACTACTAAAGACACGTGTACAGGAAAGAACGCTAAAGCGAAGACCTCGTCAGAACGTGAAAGACTGTTAAAGCAGGAGACCTCGTTAAAACATGAAAGAACACTGAAACGGGAGACCTCGTCAGAACATGGTAGAATGCTGAAGTGGGGAACTATCACCTCTAGAACGGGGGGACAATCACTTCTGGAACAGGATGACTATCGCTTCTGGAATGGGTGTCTATCGCTTCTGGAACAGGAGACAATCGATTCTGGAATGGGTGACCATCACTTCTAGAATGGGTGACTATTGCTTCCAGAACGGGAGACCATCACTCTCAGAACTGGAAAAAACTACAGAACGAGAATCAACATCTTGAGAACAGAAGATCATCGTTTTCAGAATGGGATTCGATATCTCAAGAACGGGGAAACGTGATACCTCGTCAGAACATGGAAGAATGCTGAAGCGGCGAACTATCACCTCTGGAATGGGGGCACAATTATTTCTGAAATGGGATGACTATCGCTTCTAGAACAAGTGTATTTCGCTTCTGGAATGAGGGTCAATCGTTTTTGGAACATGTGACCATCGCTTTTAGAACCGGTGACTATCGCTTCTAGAATGAGGGACTATTACTTCCAGAACGGGGGACCATCAATCCTAAATTGGGAAAAACAACAAAACAGGAATCGACATCTCGAGACTGGAGATCATCATTTTCATAAAGAGAACCGATATCTCGAGAACGGGGAAACATTACCTCCTGGACAGGACATAATATTAGAACGGAAAAGAGAGTTCAGACTGACAGTTAAGTGGTTACAATTGATTAACCCAAATCACAAGGAACTACCAAGTGACTATGACTGATTGAGTTGTTGATGACAAAATAGCTGAAAGGATAATTAATAATTAATTTTAAAATTACATTAATTTTAAAATTTAAAAGGATAATTGATAGACTTAGGGTTCTCATAAAACTCTACAGTGATAGTGTTGGTTGGTATCATGGTTTAAGCAAAACTTTCCTAAATGTGACAACAGTTGCCACCGACAACCATTGCCGTCGGACCCACTGCCACCAGTCATCTGCCACCGCAGATTTTCTGGCGACATCGCCGGAACAGTAAATTCCAGCGACATTGCCGGTTTTCAAAAATCGGCGCCGCCCGCGCCGGAAATCTAATTTCTGGTGCTGACGCCGAAATCCTAAAAGAATTCCTATTTCTTTTCTTTTTCCTCCGGCGTTCATCTCGTGGGTTCTTCGTCTTCTCTCAATCAGAATAATTACAATAACTATTCAAAGAAAATTACAAAAATCCTACGCCCTAAAACGGCTTACACAAGATCTAAGGAAAATTTGAAGAACAAAGTCTAACCCAATAATCACCATACAATTAACGATCCATTATTTTTCATACATTCAAAAAATATAACCATCCATTCATTCATACATATTTCATATTATATGAATAATGAAAAAAACCCACTCAACATTTAATAAAAATGAATCTTTTTTATAAAAAGAAAACTTTTATTGAAAACTCTTTTAAAAAATAAAAACTTTTATTGAAAACTCTTTTCAATTAGGATCTATTATATTTTTATACATTAAATCTACAACAAATAATGTTAGAAATCATATACGTCTTATAGTCTATATCAAGTTTCCTTACAAAACCAGTCGATAGTCCGCCCACAAAACCGTTCCAAAGATCAGTAAAGTCTGAGATTCACACCAAGATCTTCCAAGTCAATCATCAACGCATTAGGAAGTGTGTGGGTACCTAGAATATTACAAGACACGTTTTCTGTCTCTAGATGTACTCAACACATGAAATCTAGAGATTACTGAGAATGATTTTAATGAGACGATTCACGTATTCTTAATTCAATTTTTGATTGATGAACTGGACTGTCTCTCTATGCCATTAGAATAATATATGTATTATTCTAGATAATGGCGTATCAGATATTTAGGGATAATTAAAGATTAAAAAATAATATTTAATTTAAAATTGTCCAATTCAGTGAGACCCACTGTATAACGGTGCACAACTGCAGTGCCACACAACACTAAGTTGGCATTAAACATCATAGTGCCTCACGGCACCGTGTGGCACTGCAATGTTACACGCCTACTGTTGTAGTGCCATGTGACACCACAACAGTCCATGGTGATCTATGATTTACAATCATTGATCGACACATGGCAATTACTGCAAATCAAAATTAACATATATGATTATCTCTTTCAAATAAATTGTCTGTTATTTCACAAATAATATATTTAGTTTATTCAAATTTTTATCTAATAATAATTTAATTATCTAATTTCATAAATTAAATATTTTTATCTCACTTATCGATAATTGAAAAATAAAAGATAATTTTATCTCACTTATATATATATTATTCAATTAATTAATCACAGTTAATTATTTCATCATTATGTACTTGCCCCAGAATTAAAATTCTTTTGCAAGTCAGTTCTCTTTTCATATCCTGAAATATTCACACCTTAGACTGCGTAGTATAGAGGTGACCTGGGGACCATGGACGTATAATAAAATTATAATCCTAAGCTCTAATAAATCAGATTATTAATTAAACTATTTAATTAAATAATCTTATTTATTAATTATATTATTACCCCACTATAAATATGGAATTAAACTCTTAGTGATTATAAAATGTATTTACAGAGTAATCTTATGTAGTCAACTGCTATAATCATTTTATGTAGTTTTGTCCTACAATTATTGGTTCGTAAATTAGAGTTGGTCAAAGTTACCGTTTTACTCTTTTAATTACCTCGTTATCCTTACATACCATTAATTCACTAGTAAATGATTAATTTATAATCTTATTATAAATTTGAACTCAATAACCATTTAGGTCCAAGATTAACACTTAAGGGAACCAATATACGATCCGTTAGTAAAACTTGGATTTCAAATCTTGTAAGATAATGTTCATAGTCATCCACATCACTGAATCTCCAAAACAAAAGTCACTAGCTTATTTTACAAACAAACCTTAACGAGTGAATCAAAAGATCCTGTACACATGCATAAGAGTTCATGACGACTTAAGATTCAGACTTATCTACATATGATCATCGAATTGATGTGTATTAAATCTTACGACACGTTGATGAAGATATTAATTCACATCGCTTCAGTCATATATAATCTCATTATATAAAGTATTTTCACTAAGATGTCTATACACATCAGTGATCCGGATCTAGATCACACGCATTCATAGTGCTTAGTGAACCATACTAGCAACCGTTCATTAAAGATTCCATACTTTAATATGTTGCTGACACTTTTATTCATTATCTATGATATTAATCATCTCGTACTAATACGAGATCATAGTCTCATTAATAAATATGGAATTTTTAGATATTTATGTAAATTATTCAACAATAATTTAAAAGAACAATTATAAGAAAAATGTAATCCTCATTAAATTTCATATCAAAATATCAATACACATGCTTTGAGGGCATAACCCCAACATGTTTAGTCAATAAAGCTAAGTTAAAAGTAGATAGATCTTTGAAACCAACTCCATTCTCTTTTCTCTTAGCAAACTTATCCCGGGAGCCCAATGAATACCCGATTTAGAAAATTCGAATTCCACCAATAATTAGCCACTAAAGAGAAAATTTTCTTACAAGTAGTGAAATGCATCTTAAAACAAAACCTCAAGTATTTAGAAATAGAGAAAGCAATAGCTTTAATAAGAATTTCTTTACCAGCAGGAGAAATTAATCTTTCTGCCCAACCAGAAATTCTCTGCACAATATGTTCCATAATTTGACTGCACATGACCTTCTTTGATAAACCCAAATCAAAATCAATGCCAAGATATTTCTTCAAAGATGGCGAGAAAATAAGACCAAAAGAAGAAGAAAGGAATTGCTAAAAGTTTAAAGGAACATTATAGCTAAAAACCATAAGACTCTTATTAAAATTAACAGCCCGGTCAGAAGCAACACCATAAATCTTCAAAATCTAAAAAATAATCTTGATTTTAGCTTCCTTGGCTATGCAAAATAACAAACAATCATCAGCGAAGAACAAAATGAGAAATCACAGGACCATCCCTTGAAAACTTAAACCTCGAAATAAGCTTAAGATCACACGCTCTAGTCAGTAAATGAGATAAAACCTCAATGCAAATAAAATAATATAAGGAGAAAGCGGATCTCCTTGTCTCAAATCTCTACTCCGATGAAAGGTCTTAGTGCAAACACCATTAACAATAACACTAAAAGAGACATATGAGATACATTTAAAAATCCAATTGCACCATCTATCAGAAAAACCCAACCTTTTCAAAGCCTCAATTATTAACACCCATTCAATTCTATCATATGCTTTAGCCATATCAATCTTAATGGCTACCTCACCAGATTTCCCTTTTTATTAACACGAAAAACATGCATAATTTCATGAGAGATCATACTACTGTCCATAATACTACTTCTAGAAATAAAAGCACTATGATTTTCACTAATAATCTAACCCATAACACCCTTCAACCGATTCATAATGATCTTAGAAATAATTTTATAAGTAACATTACATAAGCTAATCGGACGAAATTGGGTTAGGCTTCTCAGATTGGGGACTTTAGGAATCAACACAATCTAGAATGATTAAGCCTAGGGAAATGAATAAATCATTAAGGAAACGATGAACCATAAAGAAAACTCAAGACGGACCGTATCCCAATGCCGAATAAAGAACTCCATTATAAAACTGTCCGGTCCCGGGGCCTTGTGTAAATGAATGTCCCAAACCGCGCATAAAATCTCATCTTCAGACACCTATCTATCAAGCAAAAATGAGTCAGCAGTATCAATGACAAGACAGAAACATCCCAAAGCCGCCTCAAGAGCACCAACATCAGGATTAGAAAAAGTGAACAAATTTTGGAAACAATTAATTGTTAACCCTTCAATATTCTTCCAATTTGTGTGCCATCTACTAATACTACCTTCTTCAAGCCCATAGATCTTCTTGAATCTCCTTTGCATTTTGGTACAATCCCTCCAGTATATATCTTCCTCAATAACCACAACCCGAAACTTCTCCTCAAGGTTTTTAATTTTAATCAAATCCGGACAATTGTTGTTTGCATAACAACCATCAATTTGCTTATAAAGGTCCTGAATTAAGTGGCTCAAATTTTCACTAGAAGAATGCTTTTGCCAATCAATTAATGCCCTACGAACAACTCCAAGTTTGTGCCTAATACCATAACTACTACCTTCAACCTCTTTCTAAACCATAGATATAGTCAAAGCACATCCCAAATGGTTACTCCAATGTCTATCAAATTTAAACAATTGTTTCACACCCCTAGTATCTTCAGAAGAGTCAAGCAAAATTGGTAAGTGATCAGATCTGTGAACATGTAGGTGAAAAAGCTTAGCATTGAGGTAAATATCCAACCAAGAGTGATGTCAAAGACACATATCTAACCTTCCCTTAATGAAAGTATTACCCTCTCTTTTATTTGCCCAAGTAAAGGTAGGGCCAATAAAACCAGTATCACAATCCTGAGCGAAATTATGCATAAACTCAAAACTAGAAAAGGCTATATCCAACCCTCCTTGCTTCTTAAAAGAATTCATCAAGTCATTAAAATCACCTATAACAGCAAATGCTTCCCCACAAGAGGTACATCACTGTTAAAGTTTCCGATCGAGACTGACGAATCGATTCAAAAGTAATGAGATACACCACAAAAATTCTCCAAAAAATATTTTTACTAGCATCAAGCACTCTCACCTCAATAAAGAAATCATCATTCTTAATAAGATTCACAGAAGAATCATCTAACCAAAACACAGCTAAACCACCTCTAATACCAACATGATCCACAGTAATACGACTCGAAGCACCAAAAGAATATTTCAATTTATTCACCACGCAAGCCTTATCTTTAGTTTAGAACTGAGAAATAAAATCAGGGGAATGAGACTTTGAAAGCCCTTGCAATGAGAAAATTGTCAGGGGGTTCCCTAAACCCCGGTAATTCCACACCAAAACTTTCATGAGTCACCTTGAGGTTGCTTGGGGTCGGCTTCTTCCACCCTTCCGCTAAATTCTGCAGCAAACTCATCTTTCCTCCTCTTAACAGATTGTACAACATTTTTCCGTTTCACACCCACTTTAATTAAGTCAGCACGTGGAAGTTGGGAAGACACAATTTGGACTCCACAAACAGGAGCTTTGGAACGGCCCGAATTATTTTTAGTATTTGCTTTGGGCTTCCTCTTATTTTTCTTGGTCAAAGAATCACTCTCCTGCAACTTAGTAATAATCGACCCTAATTTGAACAGATCGTCCAACCCAGTAGAAGAAAAAAATGGGCTGATCATACTACACGATGGCTACACTGGCATCGTGTAGACTACGTGTATACTACACGATGGCTACACTTGCATCGTGGAGCCATCGTGTAGTCTACATGATGAGTACACTAGCATCGTGTAGTCTACAAGATGAGTACACTAGCGTCGTGTAGTCTACACAATGTGTACACTAGCGTCATGTAGATTTTATGTATACTACACGATGGCTACACTGGTATCGTATAGTTTACACGATGAGTCACTAGCGTCGTGTAGCTATCATGTAGACTACATGATGACTACACTAGCGTCGCATAGACTACGTGTATACTACATGATGGCTACACGATGTCAGTTACCCATCGTGTAGACTACACGATGTCAGTGTACCCATCGTGTAGACTACACGATGTCAGTGTACCCATCGTGTAGACTACACGATGTCAGTGTACCCCATCGTGTAGACTACACGATGGTTACACGATGCCAGTTTATCCTTCGTGTAGTCTACATGATGGCTACACGATACTAGTGTACTCAATGTGTAGTCTACATGATGGTTACACAATGTCAATGTACCCATCATGTAGTCTACTCGAAAGATACACGATGCTAGTGTACCACCATGAATGGCACTCCAAAATAAAACGTCGAAGGATGAAAAAAAGAAGTAAAATATCAAAAAAGAACTAGAAGAAGGAATTGCTGTCCAAAAATGAGTAAAAACCCATTTTCAGATCTGGTTTATGACTAGATATGGTTCAGATCTGTAAAAAAATAAACAAAAACATATTTTTTAGATCTGGGTCATCGTCAGATCTTCTGGTTCAGATATGTAAAAATGGGCAAAAACCTATTTTCAAAAAAATAAAATAAATAAATATTCTCAGAAAATTCATGAACATGAAGAAGAAAATAAATAAATATTTTGTTGTTGCATGAAGAAGTAAGAAGATGAAGAAGAAGATGAAGAAGAAAACAAAGAGAAAATATAGTAGAAAACGAAGAAGAAGTGAAAAAAAATGAAAAAGAAGAAGGAAAAATGAGGTCAATGGTAAACATGTAACTTCATAATATATTTTGAGTGGAATGTGGGCCATGGGTCAGGGGAAACAAAAAATTAGTGTATGGGTCAATTTCTGTAAAATGGTTAGTCTAGGGGTCCAGTTTAATAAAAATCCATCTTTCTTCCTCTCCTTTATTTCTGTTCGGGTTATATCAAATAACCAATGAGCTTTTTTTGTCAAAGGCCATTAGTAAGGGAGGGTATTTTTTGTATTAAAAATTAAATAAACGCCGTTAAGTAAATATTTAACGATTTTGGGGTTTTTTGTTCATAAACTGAAATGTGAATAGAGGTTCGCCTTTTTTGAAACTAGAAGTGGTGTCCGTGTCTTCAAGGCAAACCTTAGGTATGGTTAGTGTACTTTTCCTTTTTTTATAAAAAGTATAAATGCAAAAACATTTTGATACATGGGCCATGGTTAGTGCCCCTTTAACGTTCTAAATATTTTTCTGTTTATATATTTCTGGCGCTTTTTGTCAATACACCTTATGGGTGCTCTCATTTTTATTTTTCATGTTGATAAGTTTGTAGATTGTGCTATTCCATGGAGGAAAGTAACTACAATGTTGCTCGAATGTCATAGACCATTTACATGAATAAGATGAGTAATCTTGGATACTTATTTGTTTGTTAATTGTATATGACTTGAGATTCTTTTCTTTAAATTGACATATTTTATGGATTTGCAAATACATGGTGGTGTTGTTGAAAGAAAATTATTTGTTTGCCTATCATATCTTTGATATAATTATCCAAAAAACTATCATTCAATAAATTTGAGTTTTTTTTCAAAAATTTATATAACAACTTCAAATTAACATATTGCTTTCTCAAAAATTTCATTTTAGGTTTTAATTGTTTTATCTTGAATTTGTCTCATTCATTTATGTGAAGATGGTTGTTCTGACAAAAACAATGAGTTGTTTGGGTTGCATTCTTGTTCTATCAAATGATAATTTTAGTTTCTTGTATATTTTTCTCCAAGGATGGTGACATGAAAAATGTTGAATATCAACATGTGAAAATGTGGAGAGCGTTATATGGAAAATATTGAATATCATATGTTATTTGGATAATAGGACATAAGATGCATATTTTGTATGTATTAATTAATAATGATACTCACAGTTTCAACATACTAGCTTTTATTTTTATCGTTAGACGTTACTAGTTGTTTTGAATTGCCTTGTATATCATGTTCGTGTAGATGTAAAATTATATGTAAAAAACTTTAGATGACCAAATGTCAGACATTTAGGTTTCCCTACAGCAAAGAGATTAGTGCATTAGAAAGAGACGAAGATAGTTTCTCTTTTGCCGCCTCATCATCGTCATAAGCAAGATCATTTCCGAGAAGAATCGCAAAGAAATTATTAAGTATAAGGGTGTTAAAAAACAAACCGACCGAACCGAACCAAAACCTTAAAATCATAATATATTATTATTTTTATATAATTTCACATCGAACAGAACTGATACAAAACTTTACTTTTTTATTACTTTTTTCGATAATATCATTTACAAATTATTAAAAAAATGTTTTTAATTAATAATACTGAATTGAAGAACCGAATCGAGCCGAAACTCATGGTTCAGCTCGGTTCGGTTCTTTTGACCTTCACGTTTAGGTTTGTTTTGGCTTACAGCCGAACCGAATGTTTCAGTTCGGTTCGATTTTAGCCCACCAACCGAACCGAACCGTGTTCACCCCTAACTAAGTAACTCTTCTAAGAAGGATTTTGCTATGCTAATAAGGACTTAAATATGTTTAAGCACTCATATATTGATGTTCAAAATTTGCAAGTGATAAAGCCTATGTAGAGCTTCAAGTCTAAGTAGTGATCTCATGAGACATTTGCTTAGATGTATTACTATTGGTACCTCATACCAAGTAGTGCTTTCGGTTATGGATGATTCAAATTATAGTTGGAAAAATATACTTGATCAAACCAAGTACATTTTATAATCTACTTACTCTGAGCAAGTAGATTTTACGATTTTCAAAAATTCAAAATATTGAAGGCAAAATCTATTTGGTCAGACCAAGTAGAGTTTACGATTCTAGACAATTCATAATTTTGAAGGCAAAATCTAATTGGTCAGACAAAGTAGATTTTAAAATCTATTTGCTTGGAGTAAGTAGATTTTATGATTTTGGACAATTCAAAATATTGAAGGCAAAATCTACTTAATCTGAACAAGTAGATTTTATAATCCACTTACTCTGAGCAAGTATATTTTACGATTATGAACAATTTAAATTATAGAAGGCAAAATCTACTTGCGCTGAACAAGTAGATTTTATAATCAACTTGCTTTGAGCAAGTAGATTTTAAGATTCTGGACAATTCAATATATTGAAGGTAAAATCTACTTAATCAGAACAAGTAAATCGTGTAATTTACTTGCTCAGACCAAGTATATTTTACAATTGTAGAAAATTTGAAATATTGAAGATAAAAGCTACTTGCTCAGAGAACAATTAGCTTTATTTTTAGATTAAATAAACTAAAAGGAGCATTACCAAAAAGAACTTACATGATGAAAATCTACTTGCTGATAAGGATATATCTCAAGTCATCTACAATTAACAAGCAAGTATCCTTATAGATTTCAACTTAATAAATAATTCTTTACATCAATGTCTCAAAGTGATAAACTCACTTTTCAACCAATATACTATAACATTATATATGTGAAACAATCATATACAAAGTATGTCAATGCTTAATAGACCTAATCTTTTTGTCGTTTTCTTTGAAATTGCTTTTACAAAATCCTCTTCTTGAAACCTATAATGATAAAGATACTAGTTAAAAGAAATGAAGTAGAACAAAAATAAAATCAAACACCTATGCAATAGTTTTAAGTACTTAAAACCTACAAAATGTAGAAGTATAGATCATGTATGTGAGGTATTCAAACTATTTGAAATCAAAAATCAAAATGGGAACACTAAAATTCATATAGAAGTAGTTGATTTCAGGTTTTAGAATTGCATGTAGAACAGCAAAATGAGAAACATAGATGGATAATTAGCATCATTTACCATCCATAGGTAATCTATGAAATAAGTATCCCTATATAAAAATACCACATTAGTTTATTGTCTCTTGTAAAGAGTGTGAATTGTTTTTCAAAAAATGCAATGATGTCAATAATAGCCCTCTTCGATTCAAAATCTAACACTTTTAAACCAATAAAACAAGAAACTCACAGTAGTGTGGTAATTGAAGTCTACTCTATATTATGGAAGCTCGCAACTTTATCAAGTTTTGGAACTTATCATGTTCTCACTTAATCATGATATTCACAATTTTCAAATAGAAATAACCACTTGAGAAGACTCATTCTTTGATTCGAGCTAATAACAATTTTAGAATCGACATTGACCAAATCAAAATCATAAATAACAATCACACATATGATGAAAATACAAAATAACATCAATGGAATTTCTAAAAAAAAAGAAGTAAAATGACTTAAAAATAATCAAATGAGACACCATCGGTGAGAACTGCTTTGAACGCCTAAAAAATTTGCTTAGGCCTTTTATAAAAAAGTTGGTGTGCAATTTACATTTTCACTTGTGTTCTGAACCTACAACAACGATCAAATGAATTTACAATATAGCAAAAAATGTAATAAGAGTTGAGAATTCAGAAAAGCTCACAAACAAAATGATATATGCACCTAAATGGGTGTAAAAAATTATGAGATCTAAAACCAATCCATAAGTTACTAGCTTCATGCATTTAAAAGTATTTTATATCAACATAATGTAGAAAAACTAACTACAACATTCCAGTTGGTCATTTTTTTGTGCAGTTCTAGAAGAAAATAGGCAAAAAGAATGAAAAATGCTCATGAAAATTTGAAAGAGAATGAGAACAATAAAAAAAAGGAAAGAGGGAAGAACCTTAAGACATTTTTATGAAAGGAACTAAGATTTTATGATCTTGACTATGTTTTGAATTCTCTTGCTTCTCTTCCTCCCCTTATGCTACTCTTCCTCCTCTTTGCGTGAGAGAGCGAGAGAGCAGGAAATATTTGATGGGTACTTGTATTGTAAAGATAAAAAGACTATTTTATGTAAGACTATTTTATGTTTTAAAATCTTGGACTTTTTTTTCCAAGAAGAGTTTTGAGATGATCCTTCCATCCAAAAAAGCCCTCAGAGAAAGGAAGGGTTTGTCCAAATAAATGAAGAGAAATTTCTTCTTCAAAGTAAAAAAAAAAACAGAAGACCTACAATTTTTTTAAAACGAAATGAGGGTTTCTTAATAGAGATAGATATTAAAATCTCCTTGCAATAGACTCGGATGCAGTAAAAAAATTATTGATAGACTACGTCTAGTATTTTCCTATTAAAATTTACACACGCTATATCATAGTCTAATAAAAAGTATAACTAGATCTTAGTCTAACAGTCAAGAGATTTAGCATAATTTTTTTAAACAAAAGTGTAACTTAGTCTTTTTTTCTCCTATAAAGTGTTAAATTTTGTTAAAAACAAAGAATGATCATAGAATCGTTTTTTTTACGAGAAGCCTTCTATAAAAATTCATCATAAAATGAAATAGATTATGACAAAATTAGCCAAAACTTATGTAGGGGTAAATGTGTGTAATAATGTTCAAATATATGGGCGTTTTTATTATTTGGCCAATAAATTATAACTTTTGATCCCTCGACAAAATTTCCTGACCTTGCTATTGGTCACGTTTATATACTTTTTTAATCAATAATAACACTTACTTATTTTGTCCATGTTTTATTATCCACCACCAAATACTTTTTCCGTCTCTGTCCCAATTCTTTCTGTCCCACTTCTTTTTACTAATCACACTACACATGTGAATGTGAAGTATGTAAACTATAATCAATTTATATAAATATTAAAAGATTAAATATTTATTAAAATAAATAATATAAATATATAATATTAAAAATATTTTATTTAAGAATCAATAAAATAATTATTGTTATCTTATTTACTTAAATTATTGATAAACAAATTAATTTAGTTTAATTTTTTTCTATGTTTGACATTCAAGCAGGCTATTAGATAAAAAGTTATAATTTATTGTAGGATGATTATTAAAATATATGTAAAGATAACAAAATGTCAAAATAAACTTTGCTAGTAAAAAGAAATTCTCATGAGCAATGCTATTAGATAAAAAAATCTCATGACCATGATATAAAATTTATATTTGATTATGTTGGTGAGCTATTTTAAATTTATAAATGTTCAAGTTTAAAGAATTTTTTCTTAAAAATGTAAAACTAAAATATGACACTAAAAACGATACGAACACTTTATGAAAAATGTAATATTGCACATTTGAAATTTTAATTATGGTGAATACATCATGCATTAATTCTAAAATACTTTCAACTTCATCATTAAAAAAGTAAGTACCCTAAAAGTTTATATTTTCGTAACTTTCATTTTCTCCAATCGTTGTATGTATATTATATTAAATTGATCTATTTAATTTACTCTTTATCTTATGAATTTATTTGTATAATGTAATTGGTTAATTACAATTCAGAGAGCTATATTTATAGTAACAATAATGAGCATTATTAATCATAATATAACTAAAAATTATTTATCTAAATTTTAATCTAAATCCATTATAAAGATTCGTTAGTATTTAAAGTCTAAAATCTACACTACACAATAATTTAAAAATAATAGACTCTTGTTAGATTATTTTTGTAATTCGAGAAAAATAATATAGATACATGAACACTAATAAATTCACATAAATATAATCATAAATCTTATTAAGGAATGTGTGTGAATCTTAAAAAGTAATATATTAATAGGTTCACTCAGACTTATTTTTAAATTATTAATATTAAATTTTATTAAAGAGTGTGAATCTCAAAAAGTAATATGCAGATATATTAATTGATATTTTATGAAAAACAATCAACAATCCATCACCCAATGGATGTGAATACATAAAAATAATTGTTAGACAATATAATCCAGAATTTTTTTTCAATTGATTATGTATTTTAATAGATTATAATTTATTATTATTATTATTATTATTATTATTATTATTATTATTATTATTATTATTATTATTGAAGAAGAAGAAAATGAATATACGTCAACAATTTTCAGGATTCAATCCTTAAAGTTCCTTTTTTTTGTGCAGTAGGTTTGGTTTTCTTCAACTGTTCTGTATCCTCTAGTATTTACAAACTTGACTCACTTAAAAATTACTATGCATAGCACTCATTGGCGAAAGCTTGTGTCCTTGATTGAGAACTCTCCTAAACTCGAAGTAATCAACTTTGTTAATGTTAGTTTTGTCTACTTCATAAGCGTTCTATGAAGTTTATTTATTTCTATATGAGACACTTGAGTAAATATTTTTTGCCCTGAGTTATTTATAGTAATGTTTTGGAATTTAAAGTAATGTTTTTCAAATCTATAATATATTAAAAGTAGGAAGAAGATGAAAATCATTTTTGGACAATTTTATTATCCATTTATTATTGATGCATTATCCAAAATAACATTTTAGTTTCATGTGGTATTTTATAATTTTGTATTTTTAAAATTATAATAAATTGATCAAATATGCATTAATTTTAAAATTCATTCATCTATTTAATGAATTTAGAAAAATAATAATTAATAAATAATTTTAAGTTAATTTTAATTGATAATTTTGAATGAATTGTAGCAAGTTATTTAAAAAGTTATATAAATAAAACTCAACTTTTGTACGAAATTATTTTTAATATAGAGAAAAAGTAAATTATCTCTATAAAACTTAAATGATGGAATTTAAAATAGAGTTCAATTATAACACACTTTTATAAAACTTATTTATGATATACTTTATATATTAGTATAATCAATATGTTATATAAATATGGCTATCCAAAATTTACAAACAAAAAAATTAAATTTGTAATACAAATGAAAAATAAAAATAAAGTTAAAAATAAAGCACGAAATAAATGATTTAGTTCTAATGATGTCACTTTTTTTTAATTTTAAGAGCACATTTCTACTATATACTATTTATTTTCTAAAAACATACATATGACATTTTACAACTTGGTTGAATAATATATCAGTAAATAATAACAATATAACATTTTTTTATCTTAATCACATAACTCCAGAACAAATATGATACTGAATATATTTATTTTTAACTTACATAAACATAACAGGACTATAATTAATAATTATAACTAAAAATATAATAAATTTATTTATCCGTGCAATGCACGTATTTATTTACTGGTGCATTGCACGTATTTATTTACTAATACATTTAAATAATGACGTCAAACAAAAGACTCACTTTTAATTTATATATTTTATTTGTCTCGTACTAATAATATGTATATGTCACGATCTTTTAAGTCGGATGATGATCCTTTTAAACATTACCGTACACACTTCACAAGAGTCGATAATTTTGATGGATTCAAAGGCTCGAAAGGTACATTAAAACTTTACGAGTACATTATGAAGAATTTTAGAACCTTGAAGAAAATGCAAATTAGTCTTTTGAGTCCCAAGGAGAAACGTTATTTTTTCGATAAAACATGGACGTCTCCAAGAGACTCTTGGTATCATATGTTTTTCTTAAGACCTCACCTCATAAAAGGTATCATATGTTTTTCTTACTTTAATTTATCAAGGATTGTTTTTAGAAAAATGCAATCTAGCCAACTTTTGATTGTAAAGTATATGGAACAAAAGTAGATTGATGTATTTTGACTATATAAAAGTTAAAATCAATCTAGCTTTATTGTGTAAACTTGTGATGTATCATAAGTTTAGTTAAATAATATTACACAACAATTCTTTTCAGCTCATTTTTGCAATTGTTTTTTTTTTGTTAAGGATAAACATTATTTTATATTTTTATTATGACTAGTAAAAAACAACTCGCTCCGCATGTGTTAAGTAATTACATAAAAATTGAGATTAATAATAATGTTAAAATAAATACATTAATTTTTTAAATGATTGTAAACCTAAGTTTAAACTAAAATAATAAAGTAACAAAAACATTAGTTTGTTCATAATTTGAGTAATATATAAAAAGATTATTCGTCAATTTTTTAGATTCTATCATATTAAATTAGTCTTTTTAAAATATTTTCTAAACTCATTTATATGAGTTTTCATGTTCTGTTAACATAAAAAATGTTATATATATTTAATTTTTATAAATTTCTAAGGACTGAATATTATTGACCAAAAATAACCTCCAAATTCATCTTTACAGATATTTATTCTATTTGTGTAATATTATGAAAATAATAATTTTACAAATTATTATTGAATAAAAAAATTCTATCATATAAATTATATTAAATGATAAATTTTGTGAAAACTTTAAATTGTATTATATTTTAAGAAGGGTTGAAGGGTAAAAATGAGAATAAAAATTTTCTTCACTTTAAGTCCTTTTTAATATATTAAGATTAAGATTTGAGATATGAGAATAAAGTTGTCTAAAATTATGTTTTACTCACTTTTATCTATAGTACGCTATGATAAGATAAGTAGTTATGAATATCGAGTTTTTTTATTCATTCCGCTTAATGAAAATTTCTTTACACTTTAGTTTTCTATGCTCATTAGATTATCACACACATAAAATGACAATAAAAAAATTAAAACTAAATAAATATTGGATCAATTTAAAATTTTTTTTACCTATAATAAACCTTTTAAGATTTACACGTAAAAATGTGAATATATATTAGATTAATTTGAGACTTAGTTTTGAATACTCATTAGATTAATATAACATAAAATGACAATAAAATAATTAAAACTAAAGAAATATTGGATCAATTTATTTTTTTTACTTATAATAAGCCTTTTAAGATTTACACATAAAATGCCAATAAATAAATATTGGATTAGTTCGAGACTTATTTTTTAAGATTTCAATTAAAAATGAGGAGAAAACTCTTTAAAGATGATAAATTAAACAAAGTAGTAAAAAAACTTTTCAAATGAACAATTATGATAATAAATACAAAATACTTAAATGACTTTTCATATGAATAATGAGATAATAAATATATTATAAGGATAATGTAGAAAATTTTAATAATATTTAGTGATAGTATTCTCTAGAAAAGTTGCTCCAACTTCTACACTTTTATATATTATATAGATAATTATTCATTAAGAAAGTAATGATCAAATCAAAATATTCTTCTTCAGGATTTTTTTTTATTTTTTTAGTTTTTAAAAATTATTATCATATTTTTATTGTAATCATTACTTTTCAAAAAGTAATTATCAATCCAATTATTATTTTCGGGATTTTTTTTTTACTTTTTTAGGTTTTGAAAGGGTTTAGAGAATCACCTGAGTTCTCTATGATTATGTGAAAATTGACTCAATAGCAGTTCAAAGTTCTATTTCATGATATAAGATCAATCCACACATTATACCTATGTTGTGTGTATATATGTGATTATTATACCTAAGTTGTGTGTATATATGTGATTATTATACCTAAGTTGTGTGCAAATTTCTATTTCATAATATATATATATGGGGCCGTTCCCTTTACCAATGATTATGAAAAATAAATTTGACAAATGATTTTGTCCACTAAAATCATCTACACTAATGGCTAAGATTTTCTCTAGATTCTACACCTAAATACTGTAAATTTGGTAAGAACAAAAAATGCATTTTCTTGGCCATTACCTTTTTTCCCCTTTTAATGCTCTCAACTTTATTTATAATTTCAAATTGAAAACGCAAAATACAATAAATTATGATGAATCTAACAGAAAAACCCGCTACCATAATCAACTTTCTCTCAAAATGAAAACAACCACATTTAAGGAATAAAATGAAAATAATCACAATAAAATACAAGTTTGTAAATTAAACACAAGGAATTCACTTTTCTTTAAAACATTTTTTATGGTAATTCTTCTTTTACATTTTTCCCTTATAATATTTTTTTTCTATGAATGAAATCCTCAAGTTTCATTCTCATTTTCATTTTTAACCTTTTCAATTCAAGTAATTACATGTACTATAAGATTTACAAACAATTGACGAATTTTAGATTGTAATTGTCGTTTAGTTTTAAATGTTTATTAAAGAATCGAGAATATTTGGATGATTCGTTAAAAAAATTTAAATTATGAATAGTACTTTAAATTGACTTAAAACAATTCAGATGGCGAAGAAAAATCAAAATTCTACTTGTACGAAGGATGTGTTTTTTTTCATTTCATTGACGGATAATTGATTATAGACTATAGTTTTTTTGTTGGATTAATAATTATTTATATCTTTTGTGATTTTTTAATAGAAAAACCCATTGAACAGGTATAAAACTCTCATCAAATCACGTGTACAAATGAGAACCAGTCAGAGGAGAATGTGAAGACTGCCATCATGGTAGAACGAGAAAGGATAATCAAGATCGTAGGTGCGATCCAACGGTTAGAGTTGATTTAGCAGTTAAACCTAATATACATGATTCTAGGGGAATATATTGTAATCCCATAAATAAAGTGGTAATATCGAATATACTGAAATATTTTCCCATGAATTATGATAATTCCGTTCTAGAAGATATTTGATTAGATTCTATAAAAGCCTATAAATAAAGGCTGATTGTAATCACTCTCATTCAATACAAGCCAAGCAAAATTCGTCCATAACATCATTATTATCACTTTTTTTTCATAATTACTTTCTGAGTGTGAGGAAAAAATCATTTACATTTTGGTACACTCATTGAGAGAAAGGAGACAATCTCAAGAAAAACCCTTCCAAAATCGAACATGGAGGATCATGTCAATCAACCCGCTCTACGAGTTGAGATGCTCCAGATGATCCTAAGTGGGATGCAAGAGATGGAGTAGAGGAATATTGAAACGCTTGCAATGCTTGCAAACGATGCAAGATCAGATCAACACGCTGCAATGGGAATTTTCCCAGACACGTGCACAGGTTAGCCAACGAACCAACCATGAAGAATGGGAAAATTGTTCAAAAAGAGGTAGACGAGAAGCCAGGCGGGAGGACAATGAGAACATCAAGAATGCACATAATGAAGACGAGAAATCCAGTCCTAACTCCATACAAAAGAAACAATGGGAGAAGCTCGTCCACTGAAAGTCATGCCCAAAGAGGCTATGGAGGAGATGCTAGAAAGAAAATTGATGGAACTGAGGAATCTGGGGAGTGCTGGAAAAGAAGATCTCAAATCAGTCACCAAAACCCCCCTAAGTCTGGAAATCCTAGTAGCCCTGATACTAAAGAAGTTTGTGGCGCCAAAATTCAAGTGCTATATAAGAAATTCTGATCCCGTGAACCATCTCAGACAATTCAAGCAAGTTATGACGTTGTATCAGGACGAGGACGCGCTAATGTGTCGAATGTTCCCTACCAGCTTGGACGAAACTGCTTTAAAATTGTATCATTCCCTTCCCCCTCATTTGATTACTAACTTTACTATCATGTCTATTGTCTTTTTGGAGCAGTACTCTACATATCGTCCGGTGATGGAGGACACAAAGTACCTCCTAACTATTTCTGCCAAGAAATGAGAATTTCTGCATAAATATACCCACAGATTCAAAGAGGAGATGACCAAGGTGGAGAACTATGACGTCCGAGTGGCCAGATTAGCTTTCAGACGGGAGCTAGACCTAAAATCTCCGCTCTTAGAGGATCATTCATAGGTGAAGCCGTTGACTATGGCTGAGATGTTCCAGTTGGCAAAAACCTACATTACACTGGAAGAAAGAAAATAAAAGTTTGTTGAAGCTGGAAGAACAGAGGAATGATGAACCCCGAAAAAAATAATGGAACTCCAAAACTGATAGAAAGAGGACTTAAAGAATAGACAAAGATAGTGAACAGGGTGATAGTAAGTGGGACAAGACCAAAGTTCGAAAGAGATACACTGACGATGTCCATCCCATAGACAAAGTCTACACACCTTTCATGGTGTCAATAAACTAAGTCCTCAATATGATCAAAGATAAACCTTACTTGAAGACGCCGGCCCCGCTCACAAAGGAGCCGCATTATAAGGATAAATACAAATACTACTCCTACCATAAGAGTAACAGACATTACATGAAGGACTTCTTCCAGCTGAAAGACTACGTTGAGAAACTAGTCAAAGATGGTTACCTTAATCAGTATGTGAAAAAAGAAGAACCGAGATGGGAAAGCAAAAAGGAAATTCATGATGGGGAGAAATGTGACAACGAGAAGCAACCACTCTGGATTGTCGATACCATTATTGCATTGACTGAATATGAGGGAACTACCAAGAAAGAAAGGAAGTTATATTGTAAGAAGCCAATGTTGGAGGAGAATCGGGAGCGAGAAAGCTCTTCGAATGAAAATGGGAATCTCCTGCTGATATTTGATGACTTGGATCTAGAACAAGATGAACGTCACAACGACACCCTAGTCATTTCAATACAAGTCAGAAATTTCTTATTGAGAAGAATACTATTGATGATGGGGGCGCCGTCAATATTTTGCATTGGTCTACATTTGAAAAGATGTTCATGAGAGATCAACAACAATAAGAACCACCACAACCACTAGTAGGCTTCAACGGAGCCATCAGTTATTCTGAAGGGATCATAACCCTTCTCGTACATGCTGAGCCATTAAACTATCTTATGGAATTCGTGGTATTAGATACCTCATCCTCATATAACGCCATCCTAGGAAGAACCTGGCAGCACAAGATGAAAGTTATACCGTTGATGTTCTACCAAGTGTTGAAATATCCATCTCTAGAAGGGATCAAGACCATAAGGGGTGATCAAGTTGCTGCCAGTATTTGCGCTGTGACTACACTGGAATCGGCAAGAAAGAAGACAACGAAAGAAGGTTGAAGAATAAATGGCAACTACGGAACAATAACAGTCACAAGAAGATGGCAGATGGGCCCGGGGTATGAGGCATGGGAAGAAGTTGAACCTGTCTCTTTAGACGAGGAGATGTAGAAGACGACGAACATTGGGGCCTACCTTGAAGAGACAAACAAAGAAATTTTGACGGAATTACTATGGGGAAACAAAGACACCTTTGCGACTATGACACAAGAAATGATAGGTATCCCTGAGGCATAATATTCCACAAACTGAATACAGATCATGATGTCAAGCCCGTAAAGCAATAGAAGAGGAGTTTCGCTCTAGAATGGAATATGGCAATAAAAGAAGTGGAAAAACTGTTGAAAGAGGATTTCATCTGTGAGGTGATTTACCTAGAGTGGCTCGCCAATGTTGTTGTGTTAAAGAATAAAAATAGGAAGTGGAGAATCTGTGTGGATTTCACCGATCTGAATAAAGCCTGCTCGAAGGATGGATATTTGTTGCCAAGAATAGACTAGATGATAGATGTCATGTCAGGACACAAACTTTTAAGTTTCATGGACACCTTCTTCAAATATAACTAGGTGAAAATATTCCAACCCGACCAGAAAAAAACATCATTTATAAATGAACATGGTACTTTTTGTTATAAAGTGATGCCTTTTGGGTTGAAAAATGCAGGTGTAACTTACCAAAGGCCCATGAATAAGATTTTCTAGGAGAAAATTGGAAAAACCATGAAAGTATATGTGGACGACATGTTGGTGAAGAGCCGTAAACTAGAAGACCACATCAAGGACCTTGATGAAGCCTTCTTGATCCCAAGAGAAAGTTCCATGAAATTGAACCTGGAGAAATGTACGTTTGATGTAGCAGTGGAAAAATTTTTGGGTCACATGGTCACACAACAGGGAATTGAGGTTAACTTAGATCAAATGAAGGCCATCTTGGAGATGAAGACTCCAAGAAACCGTAAGGAGATACAAGGCTTAAAGGGAAGATTGACGGCTTTGAATAGATTCCTTTCGAGGTCAACAGACAAATGCAAGCATATCTTCACAAAGTTAAGAAATTTTTTTGCCTATGGTTGGGATGAAGAGTGTGAAGAGACCCTTAAAAGAATCAAGGAATATTTGACAGCTCCTCCATTCCTATCAAAACTGACACTTGGCAAACAATTTCTTCTATACTAGATGTGTCATAAACGGCTGTCAACACCATTTTTATCAGCGAAGAAGAAAGAAAACAAAGGCCCGTGTAATTTGTCAGCAAGAGCCTAGTAGCAGCTGAAAGTCGGTACAAGAGGATGAAGAAGTTAGTACTGGCCGTGGTGATGGAGGCAAGGAAGTTGAGGCCTTACTTTCAAGCGCTTAGCATATACTTGTTGACATGCTCACCAATCAGATGCCTATTGCACTCACCTGAAGTCAGCGGGAGAATGGCGAAGTGGGCAATAGAGCTAAGACAGTATGAAATCCATTATGAACCAAGGACATCAATTAAGGGGCAAGTTCTGGCTTACTTCATATTAGACTTCACAAGTAACGAGGAGGAACTTGACAATGAATTGATAAAGCTCCAATAATAATGGAGCCAGAGCGAGAAAGGTGTGGCAGACCCCATTCGGAGAAACATTAAAGCATTCCATTTCATTCGGATTCAACGCCTCAAATAACGAAGTAGAGTACGAACCCTTGATAGCGGGAGTATCTCTATTACGTGAATTGGAGGTAATTGATGTAGAAGTATTTTTTGACTCAATGCTAATTGTGAAACAGGTTACGGGAGAATTCACTGTAAAAGATGAAAGAATAACTAGTTACTTGCAACGGTGAAAATGTTACTGGGTCAACTAAAAAGCTATGAGATCCATCAGATCCCAAGAATGAAAAACAGGCATGCATATGCTTTAGCAAGTTTAGGGTCTTCACTCAAGATGACGTGATTTGCTACTTAAATGATGGGGTACTTTGACTAGTGATAAGCTTCAGGCAAAGAAAATTCAATAGCAAAGTGTCAGGTATTGTCTAATTAATGGATTGTTGTATAAAAGATGTTTTTCAGGCTCATATGTGAAGTATCTACAGGAAAAGGAGGCACAATATGTCTTAGCATAAATCCATGAAGGAATATGAGGGAATCATACTAGGGCATATCTCTTGCTCACAAGGTGTTGAATGAAAGGTATTGCTTAAGTGAGAAATAAAATGAAGAACTTCTAAAGGAAAACCTTGATTTGTTAGAGGAAAGAAGATAAGCGACTTTGATCTAGATGGCTAACTATAACCAGAAAAGAAAATCTTACTTTAGAAGAAGAGTAAGAAATCAGGAATTTTGGAAATGGGATCTAGTTCTAAAGAAAGTCTTCCAAGTGGAAGGAAAGTTTAGACCAACCTGGGAAGGACCATACATTATCAAAGGAGTAGGTGGCAACGGTTATGCTACCGGACAACGGAAAAATGGAAAGATCTGGCAAAGCCGTGGGACACCATTCATCTGAAAAAGTACTTTGTTAAATTTTTTAATATGATAGTGAATAATTTTCCAGTGGTTTTTTCCATAAAGGTTTTCCATGTAAAAATTCTGTATCAACTCTTTCTCTTTTCTAACAAAAAAAAATTAAAGGTCAGCGGTCTTGTGGCCTAAGCCCTTGAGAGCGGAAAAAATATTCTCTCTAAAATGTAGAAATGAAAAGTCGGCGGTCTCGTGGCCAAAGCCTTTGAGAGCGGGAAAAACCTTCTCTCCAAAATGTGGAAATTAAAGGTCGACGGTCTTGTGGCCTAAGCACTTGAGAACGGAAAAACCTTCTTTCTAAAATGTGAAAATTAAAGGTCGCTGGTCTTATGGCCTAAGGCCTTGGAAGCAGATAAAACTTTCTCTCTAAAATGTGATAATTAAAGGTCGACGGTCTTGTGCCCTAAGACCTTAGGAGCGGAAAAAACCTTCTCCCAGAAATATGAAAATTAAAACGAGCGAAAGCTTAAGTATATAAAAAAGGACAACTTGAAGGAAGTAGGAGAGTTGGGCAGAACGGGACAAAAAATTCCAAAGAAAAATAAAAGGCATCTCTTTCCTAAAAAGAAACCAAAAAGTAGAATCGAAGTCCTTGACAACGGATCACAAAGAAAGCGGATTACCAACAAAAGCACTGTAAGCGAAATTTCCTTTAAGTTTGCTACAAAGTAAATCTTTTAAGTGCTAACTTGAATTATTACAAGTTTACTTGATAGCAAGATTTTATAGTTTTGTTAAAGCATCCAAGAGGATTGACAGAATGTAAGTTCTAACTAAGTGAAGATGAAAATACAGTAATTCTTCAAAAAAAGGGAGAGGAATAATTTGGAAAAGATCATTTCATTGATAGATAGATGAAAATTACAAAATGAATTTTGTGAAAAGGAAAATGCTAGTACATGAAATGTAAAGTGCAAATTACAAAAAGCCTAGAAAAAAGAAGCATGTAAAAAACTAAGTCTCTCTCTCAGGAGCGGCTTCATCAACCAGATCAGAAGTGTTGACAACAGTGGCTTTAGTAGTAGGAATGGAAGCATTAATGGAAGTGTCTTCAGTGGAAGCGTTTACCTGAGCTTGAACCTTTGGGGGATCATCGAGAGGAACCTAGGGAGGAATGTTAGCTAGCCCATCTATATTAGACCATTTTCTCGGCCTTATCAAACAGGGCCTGAAGCACGTCTTCAGACCCAACTTCTCTTCAGACCCAACCAAGGATTTCTCAGCAGTTCCAAAGACTCAAGGAGACAACAACCTTCAAGTGCTCCTCGGCTGCCACGGCTACATCCTGAGCAAGCCTTTCTATGGTGCCTTGAAGGTCAGCCTCACTTTTCTTCAGGCATTTGTTGTCAGTAGCAAGGCGGTTAAACACACTCTGGCAGTCGACCACTTTCTTCTACAAGATGAACATCTCATGCTCCAAAGAAAGATAATACTCTTGAAGAGTAATATGGTGGACAACATCCTAGAAGAAGAATATCACAAAGTATAAGCAACGGAAAATAAAGTAAGAAAAAAAATCCGGGATAAAAAGAGTAAAGTGTTGTTCATACCTTCATCAAACCATGACTTAAGGAGCATAGTTGGTTCCCAATGGTCATGCCACGAGCAGTAGTCATATCCACATCAGATTGAATCTCACGGAGTAGGTGGAGGAGAATTTGAACGCTTTGAGGGATCCTCTCCCTGGGTAACAGAAGCTAGAGGGACTACGGGAGCAGGAGGAATAGGTATAATGAGAGCATGAGGAGGTACGAGAGCCGCTTGAGAAGAACTTGGCGTGTCCTGCCTCCGACGAACATTCATTTCGTTCTCAACCACCCCAACTATATTACTGTTGCGATCATAGTAGTCTAATCCGTTTCAGTGTCCGTTTTAATTTTTAAAAAAAATGAAATGTTTTAGATATTTCAGTGTGCCGTTTCAAAAAAAAATTGGTCATCTTAAATAATGTTATAAATTTTATTATATATAATATAACAAAGAAAAAAATTGAATCATTAGATTATATCATACAAATAATACATAATTACCATTAAAATTCAACAAAAACATCATATTAGATAGCAGTATCATCATGAAACACATATATGTTCAGCAACACAACTAATTTGCTTGGGTTTCATCATCATCATTCTCATTAAACTTTTTAATTCAAGAGCATCTCCACCAAACTGATCTCACCATATCTTTGTAGAAGAAACATGTTGATATTAAATTCAATTAAAACAATATAAATTCAGAGGAGTATTTCGGCCGAAACAGACCGAAATTCGATCGAAACATACCGAAACTCTGACGAAAAATTATAACCTCCTATTTCGTTTCGGTTCCTTATCGAAACAAAAATGTTTCGACCATTTTGGCCGAGACGAAATGAAACTGTCAACTATAGAAGAGACACATTGACATGTCAACACTAGTAGCAAGCCTTCAAAGTAGGGTTTATCTTTCTTCATCTTCTTGCTTGGAGTCAGTAGAAATGGAGGTGCTCAAAATGGGAAGGGAAGGGGTAGGACGGAAAGGAGAAATAAGAATACCTTTTGGGATTGAAGACGAGGATGCTGGAGCGGACGTAGACGTGACCGGAACCGGAGTTGGGGCAAAGGCAATGTTGAGTTCTCTCTTTGGGTCAAGGAGTTCAGTCCAATCCCGTCCACGACAACGGTAAGCATCGGTGAGTCTTTCCTCAGATGCATTAGATAAGTAAGGCCTTTTATTTTTCTTATAATCTGCAAGAAGGAGAAAATCTATTAATAAGCCAAAAAGAGACTGAAAAATGGAAGAAAGAAATTAAAGAAAGATTGGGGAACCAAAGCTCTGGAAACTTACTAAAAATTGCCCATTTTCTAGGAATTGTCCTACGACCATCACCGCCCTAGTTCCTACCACTAAGTATGGTATTCCGTTCCCAGCCTTTGTCCCCTTTTAGGATCGCCGATATTAACTTCCCTTTCTATTCAGATGGAGTGAGGTAATAGCTCTCATCTTAAAACTTAACTATATAGCAATGACGGAATGGGGATAAGCCAAAAGTGTGAAAGAATTCCTGCAGAAATGGGGAAAAATAAAGTTTAATACCTAAGGCTATGTACGACGGATTCAGGGTAATCTGGTAGAGGGCTCTACACTGGATTCCCATTGCATTACTCTCTCCTAGGGCATATATAACGTCTGGTGGAAATGCATTCTAGTGAGAAGCTATGAATTGGTCGAGCTCGGCTTGGGTACTAACTAGGGCATGGGAGGATTGCGAGGGAGTTCCACTAATTCATAAATTCTCTTATACAGAGTAAATGTGAAAAATCATTTTCCTTAATCTATTCGTTTTAATATTGTATATGCATGATCAAACTAAAATTGATTTTAAATTATTTAATATGATTAAAAAAGTTAAATCAAAATTTCTTTTTATATTTTGCACACAAACCGTTCACGATTCAAATCTAATTTTCTGTAATTTTAAAACCAATCGATCCTAGCAATTGGTATTAGAGCGTAAGTTTAAGATTATGCATATAGATAATTAAAAACGAATGTATCCTGAATTTTATGGATATTGGCATATGTTTGTATGGTAGATTAAAAATTGTTTTGAATATGTTTTGTGATTGGATCCCGAACTATTAGTTCTAGGCATTTTTTATTTAGAATTGATGTACACCAAATTTGAGGCATAGGAATTTATATAATTTAATTATTACAATTATTATAAATTTTAAAATCATTGTAAATTCATCGTCACCGTAAATCGCTTGAAACCGCCATCGAGAAGTTGCTGGACAGGACGTCAGGTGCTACTGTTCACGCCAGTTGTTCACGGTGATACTGTTCAGGTGAGGTACTGTTCACCGGTGGTGCTGTTCAAGTCGGTACTGTTCGCCGTTGGCCGCCGCTGCTGTCATGTGTTGTCCCTTTGCACGGTAGAGTCCTAATCGAATTAGGAAGCCCACAAGTTTTGGAAACCCATGGTTTTAAGAAAGTTAGGGTTTTTGAAATTCAAATTTTGAAATATGATTTCAAAATCAATTTTACTCCCTTATTTAATTTTCATTTAATTTGTAAATTTTTCAAAACTTGTATAATTGTCATTTATTTTAAAATTGTTTCAAAAATAAATCAATTTACTAATTACTTGGTAATTTATTTATCAAAGTAAAAATATGTTGCAAGATTAAAATATTTAAATGAAAAATTATTTTTGAAAATGAGACTAATATTTTGTAAAGTGTTACAAAATGGTGGGACAACATTGAAACGAAGAAGCAAATTGCAGACGCCATTGAGATTAGTTCATAAACTAATTTATAATTTATTTATTATTATTTTATGGATTGTAATTAGAAATGAGCCAATAGAGAGGTTAAATTTAAATGCATGATTTTAATTTTAATCATGTATCATCATATAACATGCCATATAGATTAGGGATATGCCAATATCAAATTACCATGTAGCATGTACATGCGTAATTGTAGACTAATTGATAATGGTTATTATTTAATTACAATGCAAAATTTATAATGGTTATGGTTTTAAATTGGAATTTAAAATTAATAAAAGATTTATAAATTTTTCATCACGTTTTTCAAATTAATAAAAGTTATGTTTTTGAAAAACAACCAAAAATTCAATTTTTTCAAAAACTAACTGGGAGGGTCGTTTACATTGAAACATTCCCAAGGTCTCCAACGCAAACTTGATTGTGCCACGAGGAAAGGTTAGAATCGCCCATAGCGGTCCTGACTTGAATGTGAGAAACTTTGAAATCATATCGCTTTGAGTCATCGAGTTATTTCAGAAGCTAAGACTTCTAAAGGGAGTGGTGGGGCAGGGCCATCCCAAAGACTGACTGTTAGTGCATAGCAACCTTTAAGAGTCGATGCATTGGTTAAACACTTTGGCTAAAGTACATTGCAATCCCCACATAGGGGCTAGTCAATGTGACCAAAATCGTTGGTGATTGGTTAAGCTAGATGTGAAGACATTTAAGCGTTAACCAAACAAGAGGAGTCTCGATGCGATAAGAGATAGTTTGGACTTCATCCCTCGATAAGACAAGCTATCGTGTTTTATCATAACATCATGGAGGAAATATTTTTTAATGGATTTTAAAATATTTAGTAGTTGCATCATGCATCATACTTTCCTAAAAAATTGAGCATTTATTTACGTTTTATTTATTCTTTTCAGTAATCATGCCGCCATCCTTTCTCTCAACTATTCTTAACGCGAACAAATTCAACAGTGAAAATTATGTGGATTGGAAATGAAATCTTGATATCGTGCTGACGATAGAAAAGTACAAATTCGTGCTCATTACCCCTTGTCCTCTTGAGCTTATTGCTTAATAGACTCAAGAAGAAAAGAATGCTTATGCTTCTTGGCTGCGTTCTGATGAGATCCCCAGACGTTACATATTGGCATCTATGAGAAATGTGTTGCAACAGTAGTATCAGAACTTTGAGACCGCCGTTGATATGATATTAAACATCACCGAAATATTCGGGGTTCAAGATCGTCAAGCCAGACAGATAATTGTGTGGAACTTCATGAACTGTAGGATGGAACCTAAAACTCTTATCAGAGAACATATGATGTTGATTATAAGTTATCTGAATGAGATGAAGATCATGGGTGCTCAGGTCAATCGCAAGACTCAAGTGGATATGATCTCAGAGATTTTGCCTAATACTTTTGAGAACTTAAAGCTTAATTATTCGATGAATAAGCTGAACTACTCACTTCCTGATCTCATGAAGGAGCTGCGAGCTGTCGAGGCCCTGTTTCTGAAGGGCCAGAGGAAATCTGGAGAGGCTAACTTTACTAAAAGTAAGTCTTCCACCTCTAACTCTAAAAAGAAACAGAGAAGGGGTCCAAGGAAAGCAAAGAACTAGAAGCCGAGAGCTGCCAAAGGAAAGAACACTACAAGAGTAGACAAGTGTTATCAGTGTGGAGCTGTTGGTCATTGGAAATGCAACTGCCCAGAATATCTCAAAGACTTGAGATCTATAGGTATAGTAATGGTTATTGAGATTTATTATGTAGCTGACTTTACTTTTTCTTGGATTATAGACTCTGCAGCTACTAACCACATTTGTTGTTCCTTGTAGGGATTTAGGGAAATCAAAAGGTTTGACGAGGGCGAGTTCAGCTTCTGCTGGAGAAATGAAGCACTAGTATGGGCCGCATCAGTGAGAATTTTTACATTATGTTTTGAGAAACATTTTATTATTTGGAGTGATGTTTATTATGTCCCGAGTTTTGGGAAGAATTTGATTTCTATTGGTGCATTAATTGAGCAGGGATTTGATCTAAAATTCATTGATAAAGATATTGGTATTTTTAGAAATGAATGCTTAATTACTATCGCACGAATGATTAATAAATTGTTTCATGTAAAACTTGGAGTACACATGATTTGTGACACTAAAGTGAATATCGATTCACATAGGGATAGTAAAAGGTTAAAATATGACTCAACCGATCTAACCTATATGTGGCACTTACATCTTGGACATATTAGCCTAGACAGGATTAAAAGACTTGTGAAGGATGGTCATTTGCAATTTTAAGTGTGGATTCACTACCCACATGTGAATCCTGTATAGAATGCAAAATGATCAAGAGACATTTTTCATCAAAAGTGAAAGAGCCACTCAATGTCTTGAACTCATATATAGTGATGTATGTGGCCATTGAATATCCAAGTAAGAGGAGGTTATGAATACTTTGTAACCTTCACTAACGACTAATCAAGTTTTGGTCATGTTATCTAATGCATCAAAAGACTGAAACCTTTGAAAAGTTCAAAGAATATAAGGCCTTGGTTGAAAAGAAATTAGAAAAACAAATCAAAACACTACGATCTGATTGTGGTGGAGGGTACTTGCTAGGAGAGATCGATGACTTTCTTCAAGAAAAAAGTATTCTTTCTCAACTTACAGCATCTGGTATGCCACAACAAAATGGTGTGTCAGAGAGAAATAATCAAACTCTGATGGATATGGTTAGCTTCATGATGAGTTACGCATCCCTCTCAAATTCGTTCTAGGTATATGCCTTACTAATAGCGGCATATATCCTGAACCAAGTTCCATCAAAGACGGTGCCTGGTACACCATATGAAAGATGGTATGGGCGAAATTCATCTGTTCACCATTTTAGAATATGGGGTTTGCCCAGCACATATTCTAACACTGAAGACATGCAAGTTGGCCAGTCGTTCAGAATTATACATGTTTGTAGGATATCCTATAGGAACAAATGGATATATCTTCTATAGTACGACTGATAAGAAAACATTCGTTGGCATGAATGCTCGTTTTCTTGAAAAATCTTATATTAAAAGTGTACAACCGAGAAGCACAGTTGTGCTAGAGGAATTATTGAATGGGAGAACACCGACTTTCCAATCAGATATTTTTTCTGATTCAATAATGGAAGAACCACTACAAGTGCCAGAGACTATTGAGCCTCGACGTAGTGGGAGAGTTGTGAGACAACTTGAAAGGTACATGTCCTATGGAGAATATTTGACAACTATCTCAGACAAGGACCTAGATGAACCAATCTCTTACTCGGAGGCCATGATTGGTCCTAAAATAAACTTATGGCAGGAAGCCATGAACGTTGAGATACATTTGATGTACTAGAACGGAGTCTGGAAACTTGTAGATCATCTTGAAGGGATAAAACCCGTAGGATGCAAATGGATCTATAAGAAGAAAATAGGTCTAGATGGGAATATAGAGAGATTCAAAGCTAGGCTAGTAGTCATGGGCTACACACAAAAAGAAGGTATAGACTACGAGGATACCTTCTCACTGGTACCATGCTTAAATCCATCTGAATCCTTTTGTCTGTTGCTGTTGCCCTTGATTATGAAATCTGGCAAATGGAAGTCAAGACTTCCTTTCTGAATGGTAATCCTAAAGAGCACATTTATATGGCTCAACTAGATGGGTTCATGAAAAAAGGCTAAGAAAGCGAAGTCTACGAACTATAGAAGTCCATTTATGGACTTAAACAAGCGTCATGGTCATGGAATATTAGATTCGATGAAACAGAACCATGGTCTTGAATAGTTGGTGGACAAACCTTGTTTGTATAAGTTTATACAAAAAGGGGAGATGATATTTCTAGTCTTGTACGTAGATGATATTCTATTAATTGGGAATGGTGTAAGAAAATTGTCTAATGTCAAGTTTTGGCTTGCAAAGCAATTTGACATGAAGGATCTTGGAGAAGCTGCATTTGTCTTAGGTATTCAGATCTTTCGAGATACTTTCTCAAGCATCTTATATTGATAAGATGTTGGATTGCTTTAGAATGCAAAACTCCAAGAAGGGATTTCTTCCCTTTAGACACGGAGTCAGTCTCTCCAAGGAGTAGCCTCCCAAGACTCCTCAAGAAGACAAAGACATGAGAATGATACACTATGTCACAGCCGTAGGAAGCCTCATGTACACGATACTTTGCGCTAGACCTGATATTTGCTATGCCATGGGTGTAAGTCATTTCCAATTTAATCCCGGAATCGAGCATTGGAATGTCGTCAAGCATATCCTTAAGTATCTTAGGAGAAGAAGGAATTACATGTTTGTGTATTCACGTAGTGGCTTGAATATGATGGGGTATACAGATTCTAATTTTCAAGGTGATAAGGGCTCTATGAGGTTCACTTCAGGATCATCGTTCATCTTGAATGGAGAACTATCAAGTTATCTTGCATTGCTGATTCTACCATGGAAGTTGGATATGTGGTAGCTTGTGAAGCTGCAAAAGAGGCTGTATGGCTTAGGAAGTTCTTGAAGACTCTGGAAGTTATTCCAGACGCTGACAAGCCCACGACATTTTATTATGATAACAGTGGGGCTGTGGCAAATTTTATGGAACCTAGAAGCCATAAGAGATTCAAATACATAGAACGTAAGTATCATTTGATTAGAGAGATTATTTAGCATGGAGACGTTGTGGTTACGCATATTTGACGGTCAACAACCTGGGAGATCCGTTCGTGAAGACTTTAAGCAATAAAGTTTTTTATGGTCATCTGGAGGCCTTGGAGATAAGTGATTGTACACACCTACCTCAGTCCTCGTAAGAGATTGTTGGAATATGTCCATAAAGTAACGTGTAATAACTATTTATTTGTATTTAGTTAAATTTATTGAGATAAATTCATCGGGTATTTGAATCCTAAGCTCTGTTCATGTTGGTCCATGCGGTCTCAGAAATAGCTCAGAGAACAGAAATAGAAAAATGAACTAAATTGGACTAAAATGTGTTTTGGTGCCAACTCATTAGTCCTACACATATATGTGATATGTGATGTCACTTAAGTTAGTTAAGCGTAATTATTGAATTGAATTATTTATTTATTATTTTTTGATGATCATATAATTAGTTAAATAAAATTAATTAACTAATTAATTGATAATGGTCAATTATATTCATCAATTGGATTGATAAATTTTGATACAACTAAAACTCTAGGAGATAATGTAATTTTTGGCAATAATAGATAATTAGGGGAATTTTCAAAAAATTTATAACATATGGGTATATTTGTAAATACTAAAAATTATCTTTTGATAAATATCTAGTAGCAATTTGATTGCATATAAATAATGAAGATAAAATACAGTTATTGTTATCAACACACAAAAGGAAGAGAAAACCGTTTTCTCCTCTCACTACTGTTGCTGCCGAAATTAATCTGAAGAATGGAAGATTTTATTTTTCTTCTTCAATTGTTTTGAGAACCCACACTCAAATTCCTACATAAAATTCTTCTAAGATATATTTCTGGAATGAACGGGTGATTTTTGGTGGACTAACTCGTAAATCATTCGTGGAAGATCAAGTTTGTGATTTTGATCTTAAATCTTGAAGAACACGAGTTCCACCAGTTCTGAAATTCTCCGATACAGAGTAAAGGTGAAAAATCATTTTCACTTAATATATTTGTTTTAATATCGTATATGCATGGTCAAACTATAATTGATTTTAAATTATTTAATATGATTAAATAAGCTAAAATAATTTCTTTTATTCCACCCACGAACCGTTCGTGATTCAAATCTAATTTTCTTTAATTTTCAAACCGATCTATCCTACCACTCTACGCTTCCCTCTCCCAGTTCTCCACCTGAGTTCGGGAGTGGGTCTCCCAAGAAAGCTTCTCCTCTAAGACCTGAGGCTTGTCCCTTAAAATCTTTTCTTGTTATTGAAGGTTGGAGACAGCCTTCTCCCGATCAGATCCCGATGAAATTGACAGCTCGGTTGGCTTCCGCTTGGCCTTGGCCAACTCCCCCTCGAGGTACATGACCTTCCCCTCAAGGGCCCTAAGTCCCTCGACATCCGTTTTGATATTGTAATATGCATGAAGAACAGAATTGAACTGTTTGGTCCCCTTGGCAAGCATAGCCTCTGCCTAAGAAGAAGCCTAGGTAGCCTCGAGCACTTGTTCCACAAAGCACCAAATAATGAACTAGATGAAACAAAAGGAATAAGAGGGGAATTAAAGCAAGGATAACACTTACGTCAAGGGTGTGCTCCATAAAACCATCGAAAAGCCTCGCCAGAAGCTTTTCAAGAATGATCCCCTTTTTGAGATCAATGTGCTTGGACCGCTAGTCCCTACCTCATTCTTAGCCCGGGCCTAGGTGTCAAGTTGGTTGGCCCCATATAAAGACATTATGGCCTTATGCTTTTAGCCAGTATGAGACCTCTACTGGTAAGAGCCCGACGTGGCAGAACTGCGTATCTGAGGAAAGGACTTCCTAGCCTCCAAAATAATTGTAACTCGAGGCGAAATAGGAGGCATGGGTGATCGAGATGAGCTCTCAAGGCAGGCCTTTTTCCTCTTCCCTTTGGTGAAGAAACAGGAACAGATAACGAAAGGGGGGTGGAACTGGTGGTAACGTCCCTGTCACCTTTGGCTAAAGAGTAAAAGGAGGAGATGCAGAAGGAACGTTCTTCCCTTTCAACCGCTCTAGTTTTTTAGCTTGGAGCTCATCCATCTTCTGAGCCTTAGAGGCATCAAGCTCCTTTTTTTTCTTCTTGAAGTAAGGATCGTCTCCACCCATTCCTACACAGGTAGAACCACATTACAATGAATCAAAAAATAATAGGAGCAGGGTAAGAGAACAATTGAGGGATAACTCGTACATAAAAAACTCTTAAGCCCTTTGGAATTTGATCTCCCCGAGCTAGAATCCTTCAAGCATACCTTAATGGGAAGATACATCGTTGCATCGTCTAGAGGGTCCGTGTACAAACCAACTGAAAATAGAGACTCTGGTATAATAAGTACATTGAAAGCACGATCCTCAACAGGAAGCTCGGCCAGGCTAAAGAACCAGGACTAAAGGTGGGCTGGGAAGCTTCTCGGGCTCTTTCATCCCTAGAAGTGCAAGCTCATCTGCGACCCCGAAAGCCTGATGGATCTGGTGCACAAGTTTTGAATCCCCATGAAGACCCTCCCAAAAGTGAGAGATCACGAACCAACTATCATTTCAGTCCTTGTACTAGGACGGGATTTAACTTACAATCAATGTCACCCATCTAGTACGACTACTTATATAATACTAGCCCTGGTTCTTAGGAGGCGCACCTTCGACTTTGCTCTTGGGAGGGCACTTTAGTTGAAACATAATTAAAGTTGAATTCGTCTAGCATGAAGTCTTCACCGTGAAGTAGTCTCTAGAGCACCCAAAAATTGACTAGAGCCCCCCAAAAATTAGGCTGAAGTTGGGCCAAAGCGATACCGATTGTCGAGAACCACTCCCTTAGGAAAGTATATAAGGGAAGCCTCAACCACACTCTAGCAAGGCTAAGTACAACCCAACTCCACCATACTAAGGGGCATTTATCCTCTCAACTACCTCCATTATTTGTAGCTGAATGTAAACAGATGTGATAAGCCATCCTCGGTCAGGGAGAATGAATACTCATCAGTCCCATAATGGATGACAGCCTTGCTCGGACCGGCATGTGTCCTGAAGTTGACATGGAGGTCAGCGCTTTCGATCGGTGAATCTACACAATCCATCCGGTCTACGAACCCCCCAAAAGCCCCAAACACAATGAAAACTCGAAGGAAATGTGAAAAACAAGGATAAAATAAATGCACTAAGGTGAAGGATGAAGCAATGAAGAAGAGACCTACCACAATAAGACGACAACGGTAAGGAGCGATTATCAGAACAAGAGTAGGCAACCTTCAAATGTATTTTGTGACAAGGAAATGGGAGGATGCAGGCCCAAATTAACAAAGATTTATGATGAAACTCCGAGAGAAGATGGAAGGACAAGGGAAACAAAAGAAATGGAAGAAAGATTGACCCAAAGTAAAGAAAATAGTGTTTGGTTTTGAGAAAAGGAAGGAGGTTTAGCAAAGGTTTCAATATTTCACTTGGGGCAAATGGTTGAAGAAAGGGAGGGAGTTACCAATTTATAGGCCCTAGCTCAAAAAATGACCAGAACCATCAAACTGACCCAACGACCAAGTTGGTACCCGTTCGTAGGCCAATAGAGCGAGCTCAAGCACTCAAACGTCGCTCAAGAGATTATGAAAGTGACAGGTGATGCATCAATGAGTCAGGCATCGTGACTCTCACTCTCCCCCTTCATGCGCCCACACACCATCATTATAACTACTCCCAAAGAATGATTAATTATGAATCTCAATAAAGGTGAGGGTATGTAATAAAGGTGAGGGTATGTACACGCACAAGAAAGTTACGTCTAAAGACTGCCAGGCAACTAACCCAATCAACTGTTGGCCTTCTGATTGAATAAGATTCAAACATAAGTGTAGATTGATCGAGACAAATGGAGCTCTTGGCATCATACCACATGTAGCCAGTTCTGATTAAGAATCTGAAAAAAGAACTCTTCAGACTTGGGTGGACAGGACCTCCCACATCTTTGACTTAGGGCAATTGTTATGGGCATTCTTGGACTACCAGTAACCTGGTGCCATGTGTCACGTTAGGTTGAGTGGTTCACACCAGGAAGATGTGTTAGCGCTCAAACACTCTAAAGGAGGAAGTTGACCTAGCCTAATCAATTTACAGGAAGCTTGGGTTACATTAATCAGAGCAGGTGAAAAAGAGCAAGGAGGAGCCCCACGTGGCGTCCTCCTATTTGGCTGAGCACCTAACAAGTCCAATCGTCATGATGAAGCATCGGATCAACCTCCATTTAGTCACTTCGAAGACACGTCAACATTTAATAATAATCCCTTCATGTTAGCTCGGGAGACAATGACATTATATGTCCCACCCATCCAATTAGGGTCTGGACTTGCATCACTTAAACTTCTCCTACACGATTCTTCCTAATGGATCTCACCCCTCCCCCAATCAAGGAAGGGTAATCTATTCTCCCCTTAATAAAACTCTGACAAATTTCTACCAAGACACTGACTTAGGCATCAGAGGCCCTTAGGCAAAGAAATCCCCCTCACGGTTCTCCTCGTTCTTTGGGTTCCTTGTTTGTGTTTTGTAGATTTTCAGGCCAATAGGATTTCCATGCCAAAAGGTGAGTACACGTACTGTTGAGATTTTTGGCATTGATAGTAATATGAGCAAAAATATTGCGAATCAAGAGAAAATACATTGGTCATTAAAACTAAGGAATGACTAACATAAGGATCTAGGTGGCATAAATGAGCTTGTGCTCTAACAACCCCCCTTAAGAGAAAGGGAGCTAAAACCATACTGAGCTTACTTAAAAAATGAGTGAAGAGAATAGGAGAGAGAGTCTTAGCATGATGTCTGCTAGTTGTGAAGAGGAAGGGGCATATCTGACTTTAACTATTTTTGAACTGATTTGGTCTCGAATGAAGTGAATTCCGCGCTCAATTTATTTTGAACGGGAGTGGAACATTGGATTGGAGGCTAAAGAAAGAGCACTCTGATTGTCACACCATATTACTAGTGTTTTTCTTTGTTTGAGTTTCAGTTCAAAAAATAGGGAGAGCAACACATTACTTCAATGCAGGCAAGAGCAAGAGCTCAATACCCATCCTCTATGCTAGACCTGGCTAATATAGCCTACTTTTTTGAGCTCCAACTTATGAGATTCCCCCCAAGATAAACAAAGAAGCCAATGGTTGATTTTATGTCATCCAAGGAAGAAGCCTAGTCTGCATCTGTGTAACACTCCAGATTGTGACAGGTGTTGGTTTAAAACGGAGACCAAGATGTCGTGTGCCTTAATATACCTTAACAGTCTCTTGCAGGCTTTCCAGTGGTCTTGAGCTGGAGAAGACATGAATTGGATTAACTTATTCATAATGAATGCAATGTTTGGTCTTGTTAAGATTAAGTATTACAAGGAGCCAATGGTCCATCTATATAATGTTTGATCTGAGAATGTTGTGCCTTGAGCAATGAGTTTCTAGGAAGGACACATGGGTGTGGGGCTTCCTTTTGCATGGAACATGTTTATCTTGTGTAGTATGTCAGTTATGTATTTGGTTTGAGTGAAATACAATCAAGTGTTCTCCCTGAATGCTTCAAAATCTAGAAAGTAGGAGATGGAACCAAGTGTTTTGAGGGAGAAAGCAGCTCCAAGTTTGCCAATAAGGTGCTGAATGTGGGAAGAATTGCTTCCTGTGATTAATATATCATCTACATAGATGAGAACCAGAAGTAAATCACAGTCAATGTGCTTGAGAAACAGTGAAGTATCAGACACTACATGATGAAAAAGAAGTAAATCACAACCAGTGTGCTTGGGTTCAAAACATATGTATCCTTTGTGGGAGGGACTAAAGCCAAGGAAAATGCATTTATTGGTGTGAAAGGCAAACTTGTGTGGATTGTAAGGTCTTAGGAAAGGAAAGCAAGAGCATCCAAAGGTTCTTAGGTGATTATATTGGGTTTTGACAGAAAATCATTTCATAAGGACTTTTATGAGCCAAAACTGGTGTGGGATGTATATTGATGAGGTAAGTGGCAGTGGCAAAGGATTCCCACCAAAACTTGAGAGGTAATCTAGAGTGAGCTAGTAGACTTAGTCCCTTTTCAGTTATGTCTCTATGTTTACGTTCAATTCATCCATTTTGTGCATGAGTGTGTGGGCAAGGATGCCTAAACATAATTCCAAGTTGAGAGAAAACAAGTAAAAGAGGTCTGAATTCACCCCCAGTCACTTTGCACACACTTAACTTTGCTATGAAATTGTCTTTCAATATAGTTTAGAAAGTGTATAAAGGATTGTTTTACCTCAGATTTGGATATTAAGGAAAAAATCCAAGTGAAACATGTGCAGTCATCTATTGTGCTTAAGTAGAATCTGAAACCAAAATGAGAAACATGAGGAGCAGGGCCCTATACATCAACATGTAAGAGATCAAAAGACTTTAAAGCATTACTATTTGATTGCTGAAAAGAAAATTGATGAGCCTTTCCAAGAGTGAAAGCATCACAAAAAGGTAAAGTATCATTAACAGACTTCTTTACAGACTTAAAAACTTGACTCATGATAGGAACGGATGGATGACCAAGCCTAAGGTGCCATAAGGAGGCTTTATTCACAGCTAGAGCAACAAGAAAACTAGAAACAGTTCTGCACAATCCTGGTTTTTGTGGTGTGATGGAGGGAGGGACTGAGAAATGATAGAGACCATCATGTAGAGCACCCTGCAACAACACTTTCTTTGTAGTGTTTTTTTCACAAGATAGAAAGATGAGTCAAATTCAATTATAACCGGATTATCATTTGTTAGTTTGGATATGCTAAGAAGATTTTTGGCAATAAGGGACACACCTAGAACTTGATTGAGTGTTAACTGGATGAACTTATTATTTGTGGGGAGACTACTTTTACCAATGTGAGAAATGTGCATTAGCTTACCATTACCAACCATCACCTTTGCCTTGCCTTTGTAGTCTCCTTTGATTGAGAGGTTGGACAGGTCTGAAGTTATGTGATGGTTTTCTCCACTATCAAGGTACCATGCATTATTATCCTGGTTGCCTATAGAAGCAGTGTAAGCATTTGGTGCTCAATTGATGCTGCCAGAGTTTGTGTTTGATTGAAACAGTGTAGAGTTTTGTTATTGGGGAGACTGAGGAGCTTGAAAATTAGGGTCAAAACGACTATAACAAGTCGAGACATAATGTCCTACTTTTTGACATATTTGGCACTTGGACCTGCTACTCCCTTTTCCACGACCCCTTCCTCGACCTCTTGAGTTGCTTGAATTGCCTCTATGAAAATTGGAAGGAGTATATGGACCATTACTCACACGACGCTGTTTCGTAAGATATTTGAGAATGTGCTTTACTGCAATCCAATGTCCCAAACCTTGATTCGATTGGTAACGACTGACAATTTCCACTACATAACATATGTCCAGTCTCATACATAACATGACATACATGAGAGTTCCAACCGCTGAAGCACAAGGAACTTTTCTCATATCATCTTCGTTCTGAGGGGTCTTAGGACATCGTTCCTTAGAAATGACAATTCCATATCTAGTCGGTAGTTGACCTTTCTTGAAAGTCTCCATTGAGAATCTCTCTAGCACTTTATCAAAGATGCCTGAGAAAGAGCCAAGAGCTTGTTCCAAGCTCTAGATGCTTGATGTAATCCATAAATGAACCCTTCTGGTTGCATCATATAGATGCTTTCTTCAAGAGAGTCATTCAGAAAAGCTGCTTGACATCCATTTTCCATGTCTCATTGTCAAAACTAGCGGCTATGGACAAAAGGATATGAATAAATTTAGCATGGTCACATGAGAGAATGTCTCTTCATAATCGACTCTCTCCCTTTGTGTATAGCCCTTGGCTAGTAACTGTGCTTTGAAAGTCTCTACTTTCACATCTGCACCTCTTTTCTTCTTGAAAATTTATGTGCATCCAATGGGCCTGACATCTTCAGGTGGTTCTATAAGTTTTCGGACAGAATTGGAATACATAGATTACATTTCCTGGTTCATGACTTCTTGCCATTTCTCATTTTCAGGATCATCCATTACTTATTCATATGATAATAGATTGTCGTTATCAGTGTCTGACACTAGGGACACGTGCTTCTAGTTCGTAGTGAACTGGTTGTCTCACAACCTTCCCACTACGACGTTGCACCAAGGTTTCCTTTGCAGGAACTGTAGTTTCTTTGGTTTTTCATTTATCAGTAGAAATTAAAACTGGTCTTCATCAGCTGCTAATTCCTTGATAACTACTTTGCTACGTTGCATTTGTCGAGACAAACACCTTTTGATACTTGTGACTATAAAACTACCCACCTCTAGTCTCTGAAGCGTAGCCTACAAATATGCATACCTCAGACCTTGAGTCTAACTTTGTGATCTTGGGTCTAAAAACGTGAACTGAACACCTTCATATATGAAAATGATGCAAACTAGGTTTGAAGTCATTACATACCTCTAAAGGCGTCTTGTTTACAGACTTAGAGGGCACTACATTCAAAATGTAAGTTGTTGTGTGTAGTGCATATCCCCAAAATGTAAGATTCGGTTTCTCCTCTCTGTAACACCATTTGCTGTGGCGTTTCAGGTTTTGTTAGTTGGAGTATGATTCCACATTCCAGCAAATAATCCTTGAATTCAAAATCCATGTATTTATCGCCTCGATCAGATCGAAAAGTTTTTAATGATTTACCTAATTGCTTTTCAGCTTCAACTTTGAAGTCTTTAAACTTTCTGAAAGTTTCAGACTTTCTTTGCATTAGGTAAGTATAACCATATATTGAGTATTCGTCAATAAAAGTAACGAAATTCTCTTACCCACCTCTATCTTGTACATTGATTGGTCCACATATATCACTATGTACTCGTTCAAGTGGTTCCTTGGCTCTTTGGCCCTTTCCTGTGAAATGTCACTTGGTCATTTTACCCTCTATACATTCACAAACATGAAAAGTTTTAACTTTTAGTTCTCTCAAAGCATCATGCCGTGCGACACTGTAGTATTGCCATGTGGCACTACAGCAGTCCATGATGATTGTAGATACCGTATTTTATCTGGCCTAATACATGAAATATGCATGCTTTATATTTTGACTCATATAATAATCCAAGACTATATGTATAATTTGAAAACTAATACAATACTAAAATAAGAAAAGTGGTCCAAAGACTAAAAAGTAAAAATTGAAAAAAAAAAAGACTAAAAAAATAAAAATTGAAAAAAAGACTAAAAGTAAAAAAGGCAAACCCTAATTTTGCCTATAAATAGGAATGAAGTCTTCACTTAAGTGGAGGTCTTTTGGGAGTAAAAAAAGGGGAAGTCATTTTTTAGAGTGAGAAAGAGAGGGGTTGGAGTGAGAAAGAGAGGTGATTTTAGAGAGAGGAAGAGGTTCTACACTTCTATTATCTTCATCTTCTTCCATTTCTTCTTCTCAAGGTAGCTTAATTATTTGGTACATTTGTTCATAATCTTTTTTGTTCATCTCTCTTCTTCATATGAATGTAGTTGATATCTTTTGTATTTTTTATACATAAGTGGATTGTTCATTCTTTATCATTTCTCATCATTTAAATCTTAACATTTTAATTTCATGCTTTGATGATTTCTTTACAAGTTGGATATTGAGTTGTCTTTGTCATCAACTTAATTAATGAGGATGACGATAAAGCTTTTAAGTGGTGGAAAAATTAACCAAATATGAATCAACCCTTTTAATGGGTTGAAAGTGTACATTTGATGCAAAGACCCCTAGGATAATTTTCTCACACATAACAATGCATAAAATAGATAGTAAAACCTCTATACAAGATTATGCAAATATCTAAGTTGTGAAATTTTCAATTTTCCTACAAAGTCTTTTCCTTTTTTTTAAATGTTATGTTCATAATTTTGTGACACTTGTTTGAACTAATTATCATCCATGATCATCTCCTTTGCTATTTGATTAGCAATGACTATGAGGGAAGGAAAGAAAAATGACAATTAGTAAACTAAGTATTCAAAAAAATAGACATATTTATATTAAAGAAATATATTGTTTATTTTTCATCATTTTTTTAAATTTATTTATTTATTTATTTAATAATATTATTATTATTACTATTATATTATATTATAATATATAATATTAAAAAAAAGGGTGCAACAGAGGAAAGTGTTCCTTTGTTGCAGCAAGAGCTGCAACCAGCTCTTGCTATATATATATATAAATTTTTTTTTCTTCTTTCATTTATTACATAATATAGTCTTTTTACTTTATCCTTGCTTTTTTTGTATGTTTTATATAATCTCAACATTTTATGTTTTCTATAATTTGACATCCTATAACTTATCTCTATTCTTTTATTTCCATTTTGTTGTAATTATTAACATTAATTTCCTTTACATGTTTATTTATTTAGCATTCTTGCATCGTCATGCTTATAATGCGATTCTTGCATTATTCCCTTATTATTATAATTAATGTTCATGTATGTGTGGATTATAATTTTAATAATTAGATTTAGATTTTGTTACTTCTATTATTTAATTTTCACTAAAAAAAAGCCGACGATGGACTTTGAGATTTTTGGGATACCAAACTTCTCGAACTACTGAGGTGAAGAGTTATTCTTGGGATACCGAGAATAACTCTAATAATGCTTTGATTTAAAAAGATATAAAAAAAAAATTTCGATGGTCTTTAAACCACCCATTTAAAAAGTTATTTATTTTGTTCATTTCTATGATACAAAATCATCAAATGGGACATTCAAAAATGAATCTCTTTAACCTTTGCCTTAAAATAAAAAATTGGATAGCATTTGATTAAATTTAGTAACCATTTTATAATGGGTGTTGTGTGGTGCTAATACCTTCCCCACACACAAACGACTCTCGAACCAACTTTGAGTTTTCGTAGACCGAAATTTTTCATCTTAAAATTGGGTGATTAATCACACCCTAAAATGATTGGTGGTGACTCCAAATTTCTTTTTCCTTAAAAAATGAATTTTTTTAATCGCCACTCCGCGTCGCACGCACGTTGCGACAGCTTGGCGACTCCACTGGGGAACTTTTAGTGTGTCTAACCATCTTTAGATCAATAGAGATTCAAGAAAAAATTTCATCCTATGTTATCCTTTTGTATTGGTTCTTGTTTCGTTTATATGATTTATTAATTTTTTTCGTGACTGTAGTTGTACATAAATTTTTTTTACGAAGTATTTTTTTTTTACATAATTTTTACTTTCACACATACACACTAGCCCTATACCAGGGCTTTCCCTTTAGGATTAGCGAGAATGAGTAGTGAAATTCCTTTATGGAATTGAGGTTCCCGTGCAGGTTCATGAAAGTTCTCACTCAGGTCGACCCTTTCGGGATACCGTTTGGGGGCCCATGTTACTCTATTCAGATAACAGTGTGGACAACCTGGGAGCCTATTAAGATATTTTTAGATCCCAACCACACATGTATTATTTTTTTAGAGCCCACATCATGACCAACGTTAGATTTCTGCTAAAATCATGATCAATTTTGTGCACATATATATGTCTTGTGTCACCTAAACATGTCTTCTCTTCATTGTTTTGCTTCTAACTTCATCTTTCTATTTTGCATACATGCATAATGCTGCGTAATGGGATTGTAAAGAAGTATTCAATTCATTCATATTTTAGAGACCATGACTCCCACTTCGAGTGTGATAAAATATCAAGTTACAGTAGCCCAATGGTCAGAGGAATCGCAGAAACATAAAGGAGATTGTCTGAAAAAGGAAGACGTTGTTCTTCTACCATCAATCACTTAGATAAAGTTCTCACGCATTGACTCGGAGAGGTTGAAGAAGATATGGGAGGATTTTTCATTAGAGCAAAAAAGTTTGTTTGTCAGAAAATATGGTCACATAGCTTATCTATTGTACATTGTAGTCAACGTTCCCGTCCTTGAAGCTTTAATGCATTTCTGGGACCCTCATTATAGATGTTTCACCTTCGAAATAATTGATCTTACTCCCACAATTGAAGAATATCAAGCACTACTGAATGTCCCGTTGTAAAATACCGACAAAGTTTATAACTATGACAAAAAGCTCACGTTGAAGAGAGCTTTGTCTAAGATCTTGGGTACTGTCCATGCTTCTGAGATTGAGAAAAGTTTGAAAATTAAAGGGGGAAGTGAGTGTGTGCCGTTGGATTACCTCCTAGATCTCACCCAGAATTTCTTGAAGGAGGATAAAGGCATGACTCTTTATGCTCTGTGTATTTATGGCGCCGTGTTATTTCTAAAGATCCAAGGTTATATGGATGATAAAGTGATAAAAATGTTCCTTCAAGTCAAACATGGTGTTTACCCTGTTATCTCAATTCTCGTTGAGACTATCCGTTCTTTGAATCACATCCGAGTGTCTGGAAAAGGAAAGTTCATCAGCTCCTTAACTCTTTTGTGTATTTGGATTCCCAGCCGATGTCCGCTAGATTTCAAGTGTCCTCAAGTTAAGTTCTCAAGTCCATGGATGAAGACAAGGATCCCTATTGCAGAATTTGGAATGGCCAAATGGAATTCACAGTTTCCCAAAAAAGGGGCTTGGCTCTCATACCAATCCAAGTTGAAAGATGAGGATGTTATTTGAAAAGCCCATTAGATGCCGTTAACACCAATGATCTACAGATGTGGTTATTTTCAATGGGTTCCGCTCCCGGGACCATTTGGTTGTACTAGTTATGCTCCGCTAATGGCACTCCGTCAATTATACATGAGACAGTTTGTCCCCACCACGCATGCATTGAAGGATATTGAGGTTAGTTACGATTCTCAAGAAATTGAACTAAAACTACAGCAGCTGATTGGAGCTTGGAATATAACAAGAAGGATGCGAAATGAAAAGAATCGCATGAACTGCACAAAGGAATATGAAGCATGACTTGAGAGTAGAAACAAAATAATTATTACCTTACCAATTGAGGATGTACCATCAGCCAAATCACTGGAAGTTCATCAAAAGATTGCTAAAAAGGAGGAGCTAGATGAGTTATACGAGGAGCGTCAAAAAGTTCTAGCCCTTTTGGAAGAAAACAGACGACTAGCAGTCCAGGCGAATTTGTCTGAGAAACACAGAATCGAAGCTGAAGAACGACTCAAAGAGTTAAGAAATAAGGTTGAGGATCAGGCGTATCTAAAGCGGAAAAACTCAGAGTTGGGAACTGACACTCGCCAATTGGGCAACAAAATTAGAAAGATGGCGGAAGACAATAAGAACTTGCGAGGGGTAATCTATGAACAAGAGGATCAAATCATGAAGTTAGAGAGGGAAAATAAACTGGTACAAGAAATTCTAGAAGAGGTGAAGGGAACTGTTGATAAGAAAAATGCGTACATCATTGAGTTAGAAGAGCAATATAACGCCTTACGATGAATCGTTGATAATTTGCAAGTTGATTTAGAGAATCAGAAAGTTAAAAAGACTGAGTCAACAAATGATTCTGAAGAATTATTGAAAGTCATCACAAGCCTTGAGCACCAAGTTAGAGCTTATCAGAACGTGGCAAAAAGGTTGGCAAGAAACAATGACGCTAATGTTGATATACTGAGATATGATTATCAGTTGCTACAACAAGAGTACAACTCGATTTAACAACAATCTGGGCAGGCTGTGGAATGGCTTAAAGGCATGGCTGTGAGAGCGGGCAATTTGGCGGATCAAGCTTCATTTTTGAAGAAAAATGTCTTGCTCATCCATCCTAATGGGGAGAACTTGTCTAAATTTTTGGAAGAAGTCAACCGAGATTTGGGTCATTTTGGTCGTTTTGTATGAACTCATGTTATGAAGTAATGTAATTGACTTCCACATACTCAAATGTATTGGATGGCTCTACTAATTGAATGAAATTGATTACTTTAGAACTTTCACTTTGCACAGTACCATTTCTCATGCATAAGTTTACTCTCATTATTTCTTCTTTTTATTAGCAAAAACTACATCTCATTGCTTTATTTGTATTTTAAAGAAATTTTCCAAAGATAGCCCGACAACTTTGACATCCCTATCGAACTCAAGCTCAAGTTAGGGTCATGGACGAGCAAGAAAGAGAGCAATCACGAGAGGAAATGAAGGAAGAGATTAGGGAGCTAAAAGAGCAAATGGCTAAAGTCCTCGAACTCCTGGCCGCAAGTAATGGAAAGGCCTGTTTTGAAAATCCGCAAGGGGCTCAATCATCACAAAATCAACTGCCAAACGATACTCCACTTTACCCTCATGGGTTCATTCCAACATATCAACGTTATCAGGTTGACCAGTTTTAGCACGCTTCACCACTAATAAATATCCAGCATCATCCATTTCCAAATGTCCAGAAAACAATGCAGACAGGAAAAACTGGGTACAACCCATCCGCGATGGCATGTGGTCACAACCAAGCTTTCACTCCACAAGGCAAACTCGTTAATGAGCCAATCATCATAACCGATGTCGATGACCCAAAGATGCATAAGCCTATTACCAAGCCAAGTGGTGACCCACGATCGAAAGATAAATTGGACTTTCCGAAGGAGAGATTACGTGCTATTGAAGGATCTGATGTATACGGTACCATTGATGCCACCCAATTATGTTTGGTCCCCGATGTGAACATCCCACATAAATTCAAACTACCTGAGTTTGAAAAATATGATGGTAGTACGTGCCCCAGAAGTCACCTTATTATGTACTGCAGAAAAATGGCTGCTTGTGCAAATGATGATAAGCTGCTGATTCATTTCTTTCAAGATAGCCTGATGGGAGCCGCATCTCGTTGGTATATCCAATTGGATAACCAACATATTCGGAGGTGGAAAGATCTAGCAGATGCTTTTTTAAGACAATATAAGTACAACATAGACATAGCCCCTGATCGTTTGGACTTACAAAGGATGGAAAAAAAACTACAGAAGGCTTTAAAGAATATGCACAAAGGTGGAGGGAATTAGCTGCTCAGGTACACCCCCCATTGTCAGACAAGGAGATGGCTGGAATGTTTATTAACACCTTGAGACCTCCATTCTATGACAGAATGATTGGAAACGCTTCAAACAACTTCTCTGACATCATAGTGATCGGTGAAAGGATTGAGTATGGGATAAAGAATGGAAGAATTTTGGAAATTATATCAGATACATCGTCAGTAAAAACGGGCCTCCATTGAAGCGAAAAGAAGGGGATGTGCAGATGATCAATTCTGGGTACCCATCACAAGCTGTGAACCCGGGATCAGGATTTTCAAAGTATGGGGAAGGACCCAAGTCTACGACATCATATCTGGCTAATACCTCGCAAATTCTGTACAATTATCACTCTCAACAATCAACATTTCAAAATAACCCAAGACCCAGTTTCAGACCACCGGCTCACCAGTAAAATATTGGTCAGGCTGATCAGCCTCTGAGGGGAAATAGAAATAATCAACGTTTTATCCAATATGATCCAATCCCCATGTCATATACAGAACTCTTACCTCAATTGATACGGAATAATCAATTGGTGCCAATTCCTTATGAACATCTACAACCACCATACCCAAGGTGGTATGATCTAACTGCTCGCTGTGAGTATCATGCTGAGGAAGTGGGACATTCGACTGAGAATTGCACGGCATTAAAATGTAGAGTACAGGCACTGATCAAGGCTGGAAGGTTGAATTTCAAAAAGGCAAATGGAAATCCAGATATCAATTCCAACCCTCTACCAAATCATGGGAATCCTACCGTGAATGCAATTGAGGAATATTTTTCATATGGAAAGAGGGACGTAGAAGATGTGAGCACGTCAATGGAAACACTTTTCCATCTTCTTTCTAGAGCAGGGTACACCTACCTAACACGCTCAGAGGATGAGTGCGTTTCTAGGAAGCTTATGCATGACTTCGATTGTTTATTTCATAAGAAGGTGACGGGGCATACAATTGAGGAGTGTGCTGATTTTAAAAAGGAAGTGCAAAAGTTGTTGGATGCAAAGATTCTTACAATAAGTCATAAAGGAGAAAGGGAATACCAAGAGGATGACTCTTTAGTCCTCATGATAACTAAAGAATCATTTGAAGTTAATGTTGAAATGTCGTCCTATATCCCAAAACCTCTCACAATACATTACGAGGAAAAGTCAACTCGCACCACTACGTCTTATGCTCCGATGCCTATCACCATTCAAATACCGAGTGCGTTCGCTTACAAAGATTCAAGAGCAGTATCATGGATGTACGAATATGAGGTTATTATAAGCAGTAACGACAAAAATCAAGAGCTAAATCCGTCTGATCTCGATCTCCCCATAACTAATATTTCAGGAGTAGGTGGGATGACGAGGAGTGGCAGATGCTACACGCCAGAAGTTTTGAAAACGGATAAAAGAGATGTGTTTGAAAGGCAAAGGAAAGGGAAGGTCAAAGAAGGCAACAATGGTCATGAATTCCAAGGAGAAATGCATGGCGGCCAAGTGATAGACCCAGATATAACAAGAGGTACGGAGAAAGAAAGAGCATTGTCTAAAAAAGAAGTATGTGAATTTTTTAAGCTCATCAAGCAAAGCGAGTATAAGGTGATTGAACAACTTAATCGCTTACCTGCTCACATATCCTTATTGTCACTCTTTCTGAATTCTGAACCACATCGCCAAGCATTATTGAAGGTTTTGAATCAAGCATATGTCTGTAATGACATTACGGTGGAGAAGTTGAGTGGAATTGTGGGAAATATTACCGCACCGAATTTTATCACTTTCACAGATGATGAAATCCCGGCCGATGGTACTGGGCACACCAGAGCTTTACATATATCCATAAAATGTAGGGATTATATTATTGCAAAAGTATTGATTGATAACGGCTCATCTCTAAATGTAATGCCAAGATCCACACTAGCAAAGCTCCCAGTGGACGCGACACATATGCGGCCGAGCATGATGATAGTAATAGCATTCGACGGCACCCGAAGAGAAGTAATCGGAGACATAGAGATACCTACTTGAATTGGACCATGCATATTCAATATTGTTTTCCAAGTGATGGACATAAATCCAGCGTACAGTTTCCTTTTGGGTCGACCATAGATTCACTCTGCTGGGGAAGTACCTTCTTCCTTACATCAAAAGTTGAAATTCATAATGGATCATAAACTCATTTGTATATATGGGGAAGAATATTTTTTGGTATCCAAGCCAGCCACCATGCCATATGTCGAGGCGGCAGATGAAGCATTGGAGTGCTCATTTCGATCATTTGAGATTGCGAACACCACGTTTTTTGCTAGTAGGAAACCCTCTCCAATGCCAAACCTATCAAAAGCATCTCAGATTCTTGCAAGGTTGATGATCAAAGGGGGATACCAGCCAGGTAAGGGACTCGGGAGTGAGCATCAAGGCATAAAAAAGTTAATTGACTGGGACAAGAATGAGCAAAGGTTTGGACTTGGATATAGACCGACCAAGGCTGATAGAGGGAGAGTGGAAGCTCAAAAGAAAGAAAAGAGGATTGCTAGGCTTGAAAATAGGAAATTCGATGTGGAAATGACAATCATACCCCATATTTCTAAATCCTTCAGAAGTGGGGGAATTTCATTCGAAGAACCGGTTATAGTAGAGCAGTACAACCTTGAAGATGATATCGCGGAGCTTTCAATATCCGCAATCCTGGGAAAATCATCAAGTTCAAGCACAGAGGACTTGGTTTCTCGATACGATTCAGATCATGAACTTAACAATTAGGACTTCACCGAACTACCAATGCTTCTCGAGAATTTTCAAGAGTAATGTGTTCATGCCAAAATTCTAATGATTATACCCAATGCCTTAGCAATTTCATTGTTATGGGCCTATGTTCTCGTCTATTTCATGTCATCTTTTTGAATGAAAATCTAAAAACTTGTTTCGTCTCCTTTTGCTGATGATAAATATAATTCCAGTTCTTTTTGTTTCTTCCTTTTATGTCTTCTTTTTCCATTTCTGAAATGTTGTCCCTACTCATGCATTGTTTATTTTTTTTTCTTTCGCCTTCTTTTCATCCAATAATCTGATTCAGGTTCGAGAACGGTGATTTTGAAAACAAGAGCATAAGCAACAATTTTGACAATCTCATTCTTAGCGTAGAGTCAGGTGAAAGTGACGAGGATAATTTCGAACCATCTCTGGAAATGTTAAAAATGGTAGAGTCAGATGAAAAAATAACTCAACCATATCAAGAGTTAACGGAGGTGATAAATTTAGGATTGGAGGGAGAGACGAAAGAAGTCCAAATCGGCACTTCTATGACAAGCCAAGGTTGCCGAGAATTAATTGACTTACGCAAAGAGTATATTGATGTCTTTGCATGGTCTTACCAAGATATGCCAGGTCTTGACACTGATATCGTGGTTCATCATTTGCCACTTATGCCCGAAAGTAAACCAGTGCGACAAACGTTAAGAAAAATGAAACCAGACATGCTGGTACAGATCAAAGAAGAAGTTAAAAAGCAAGTAGATGCTGGTTTTCTAGAAGTAGCAAAATATCATGAATGGGTTGCTAACATAGTCTCAGTGCTGAAGAAAAATGGGAAAGTAAGGGTGTGCGTCGATTATAGAGATTTAAATTGGGCAAGCCCCAAGGATAATTTTCTATTGCCCCATATCGATGTCTTAGTAGATAACACTGCGGGACATTCAACCTTCTCTTTCATGGATGGTTTTTCAGGGTATAACCAAATCAAAATGTCTCCTGAAGACCGTGAAAAGATGACTTTTATAACTTTGTGGGGTACATTTTGTTATAAGGTTATGCCATTTGGTCTGAAGAATGCAGGAGCAACTTACCAACGGGCAATGGTAACATTGTTTCATGATATGATGCATAAAGAAATCGAAGTGTACATTGATGATATGATTGCCAAATCACGTCAAGGAGAAGATCATACGGTCACTCTACGAAAACTATTTAGACGGTTGAGAAAGTTCCAGTTAAAGCTTAACCCGACAAAATGTACATTCGCAACGTCTTCAGGGAAACTACTTAGTTTTGTCGTGAGCAAGGAAGGAATAAAAGTTGACCCTGATAAGGTTCGAGCCATCATTGATATGCCACCACCTCAAACTCAAAAGGAAGTTAGAGGTTTTTTTGGGAGATTAAATTACATAGCCCGTTTCATCTAACAGCTAACTGCAACTTGTGAACCTATCTTTAAACTTCTCCGCAAAAGTGATACAGACGGATGGAATGATGATTGTCAAATTGCTTTTGAGAAGATCAAGCAATACTTGCAAAATCCACCCATACTTGTTCCTCCAACTCCAGGGCGTCCACTCATTTTGTATCTTACAGTAACAGAAAAATCCATGGGTTGCGTACTTGGTCAGCATGACGCTTCTGGAAGGAAAGAACAAGCAATATACTATTTAAGCAAAAGGTTCACAAATTATGAGGCTAATTATTCGATGTTGGAGAAAACGTGTTGTGCATTGGCCTGGGTTGCTCATCGACTTAGACAATACATGTTATACCACACCACTTGGTTAATTTCAAAGATGGACCCTATCAAGTATATCTTTGAAAAACCATCACTTTCTGGACGGATTGCTAAATGGCAAATGTTACTCACGGAATATGATATTGTCTATGTCACGAGGAAGTCAATAAAAGGAAGCGTACTTGCTGATTATCTGGCAGATCAACCAATGCAAGATTATGAGCCTATGAAGTTTGATTTCCCTGATGAGAGCGTTTCAGTCATATTCAAAATGAAGAAGAATCTGCAGACCCAGGATTGTGGACAATGTTATTTGATGGTGCATCTAATGATGTAGGACATGGAATTGGGGCAATCCTCATATCATCTAAAGGAATTTTTTTTCCATTCACGGCAAAACTTTGCTTTGACTGTACAAATAATGTGGCAGAATATGAGGCATGTTCCATGGGAATTCAAGCAGCTTGTGATATGAAGATAAAGAAGCTTCGAGTGTACGGAGATTCGCTATTGGTGATACGACAACTAAACGGAGAATGGGAAGCTAGAGACTCTAATCTAATACTTTATAAAAAACATGTCACTAAGTTAAGTCGAACTTTTGAAGTGATCTCATTTGACCATATACCCAGAGAGAATAATCAAATCGCAGATGCGCTGGCAACTCTAGTGTCCATGTTTGCTGCAGACTTTAAGGAAGAAGTTCAACCCATAAAAATTAAGAGGCGAGATTTTCCTGCTCACTGTATGAGCATTGAAGAACAGCCAGACACAAGACCTTGGTATTACAACATCAAACAGTATATAAAGAATGGAGAATATTCATCCAATGCTTCTGAGAATGATAAACGCACTATTAGAATATTGTCCATGGGTTTCTTCTTGAATGGTGAAATACTCTACAAAAGAAACCATGATATGGTGCTCTTAAGATGTGTTGATGCAAGGGAAGCGAATCAAATCATAGATGAGGTTCATGAAGGAGTTTGTGGAGTTCATGCTAATGGATATATGATGGCCAAACAAATCCTGAGAGCAGGATATTATTGGTTAACTCTAAAATCTGACTGCATCAAGTACGCCAGGAGATGTCATAAATGTCAAATTTATGCGTATAAAATTCACGTACCCGCATCCCCTTTACATGTAATGGCCGCGCCTTGGCCGTTCTCTATGTGGGGCATAGACGTCATTGGTCCCATCACACCCAAAGCCTCTAACGGGCATCGCTTCATTTTGATATTTATATATTATTTTACCAAATGGGTTGAGGTAAGTTCTTATTCAAGTGTAACCAGAAGTGCGGTTGTTAAGTTTATTAAAAAGGAGATAATTTGTCGATATGGTCTACCTGAAAGGATCATCACAGATAATGGGACAAATTTAAATAACAAGATGATGAAAGAATTATGTGAGCAATTCAAAATTAAGCATCATATTTCGTCTCCTTATCGTCCGAAAATGAACGGAGCAGTGGAAGCAGCCAATAAGAACATAAAAAGGATCATAGAGAAGATGACAGAGGCTTATAAAGATTGGCATGAGATGCTCCCATTTGCACTGCATGGGTACCGCACATCAGTCCGAACATCAACTGGGGCCACGCCATTCTCTTTTGTATATGGCATGGAAGCAGTCCTTCCAATTGAGGTGGAAATTCCCTCCCTTAGAGTCTTAATGGAGGCGAAATTAGAAGAATCAGAGTGGGTACAGACACGACATGAGCAATTAAATTTCATCAAGAAAAAAAGATTGACTGCATTATGTAAAGGGCAATTATATCAAAGAAAAATGATGCACGCATATGACAAAAAATTGCGTCCCCGATGTTTCCGAGAAGGAGACTTGGTGTTAAAAAATATACTCACATATCAAAAGGATCACCGAGGGAAGTGGACCCCAAATTATGAGGGACCTTTCATTGTCAAGAAGGCTTTCTCGGGAGGAGCTCTCATGCTCACAAACATGGATGGAGATGATTTACCGCACACGGTTAATTCTGATGCAGTCAAGAAGTACTTCGTTTGACCACTCTAAGTATGGGAAAATGAAGTTAAAAAAATGCTAAAGCTGTCTCGAATACTGGAGAAATTCTTCTTACATTTTTTTCTTCTCTTTTTTTTTACCAAACCATCGTTTGTAAACACTGTTCATCATCAATGAAGAGCCTTTTTTTTCTTCTTTCTTTCCCAGTTGACAAATACATATACTTCATCTTCTCTTTATTTTCATTATTTCTTATTCCTCTCAGTTCTAAGATATCATTAATTACTCTTGGAATAACTAGAAGAATAAACTTGGTTAGTTGAAAGCTAATTGAAAAAAAATTGGAACTAGGAAAGGTGACCTGATTGTAAAGTAAAATTTAAAAAGTCATCACGAAGAAGGTTAATATGCGCATGACAAAAGCTAAAACGAAATTGGAGGATTACCCAATTAGAATTACAGAAGAGAAGCAGAGAGATTATTCACCACTGACATGGAGCCAAATACTGGGGCATAAACTAATAAATAAGGATGTATCATTTTCCTAAAAATATGCTCGATACTTCATTGTGAGTCCATGATCATAGGCCAAGTGATTGTTCTAAAGGGTGTTGGATATGGTTAAAAGCATCATATAATTTTCTTATAAAGGTTCACAATCATGCATTGCATGCACGCATTCAAAATCACTACTTTACATTTATGTTCAAGAATTACAATGCATAGACATACACCACATTAGTTGTTCTGACAAATTCAGGTGCGTAAATCACTTAATGATATTCTTTCAAAATTCACACATGGCCTTCCAACATTTAAAGCATGCATTAGTCTAGCTTTTGTTGTCATGAGACTTGCATAAGTCAACTTCAACATCAATTAATGCGGTTAAATCGAACCTGAATTAAGTCGAGGTTGAAGCCCGGTGTCAGCGCCGGGTCCATTTCCTTTTCAATTAATGTGGTTAAATCGAACCCGAATTGATGTCGAGGTCGAAGCCTGGTGTCAGCGCCGGGTCCATTTCCTTTTCAATTAATGTGGTTAAATCAAACACGAATTGAGTCGAGGTCGAAGCCTGCATCCACCCAGGTTCATTTTCCTTTTAAAATATCTTCGGTTAAATCGAACCCGACTTCGTCGCGGTCGAAACCTGGTGTCAGCGCCTGGTCCATTTCAAATATCTCAGTTAAATCGAACCCGCATTGAGCGAAGTCGAAGCCTGTGTCTATCCAGGTCCATTTCGCTCCATCTCATAGAGCCTTATTTAGTCGAGGTTTCTATTCCCTATTTCATATATTATTGTACCGATCAAAATACTTATCTACGCCTTTGTACACGTTCTGAGATCAGAAGCGTGCTCAAAGGGGGGCAGCTGTAGATACCATATTTTATCCGGCCTAATACATGAAATATACATGCTTTATATTTTGGCTCTTATAATAATCCAAGAATATATATATAATTTGAAAACTAATTCAATACTAAAATAAGAAAAGTGGTCCAAAGACTAACAAGTAAAAATTGAAAAAAAAGGACTAAAAAAATAAAAATTGAAAAAAAGACAAAGTAAAAAAGGCAAACTCTAATTTTGCCTATAAATAAAAATGAAGTCTTAACTTAAGTGGAGGTCTTTTGGGAGTAAAAAAAAGGAAGTCATTTTTTAGAGTGAGAAAGAGAGGGGTTGGAGTGAGAAAGAGAGATGATTTTAGAGAGAGGAAGATGTTCTACACTTCTATTATCTTCATCTTCTTCCATTTCTTCTTCTCAATGTAGCTTAATTATTTGGTACATTTGTTCATAATATTTTTGTTCATCTCTCTTTTTCATATGAATGTAGTTGATATCTTTTGTATTTTTTATACATAAGTGAATTGTTCATTCTTTATCATTTCTCCTCATTTAAATCTTAACATTTTAATTTCATGTTTTGATGATTTCTTTACAAGTTGGATATTGAGATGTCTTTGTCATCAACTTAATTAATGAGGATGATGATAAAACTTTTGAGAGGTGGAAAAATTAACCAAATGTGAATCAACCCTTTTAATGGGTTGAAAGTGTACATTTGATGCAAAGACCTCCTAGGATAATTTTCCCACACATAACAATGCATAAAAGAGAGAGTAAAACCTCTATACAAGATTATGCAAATATCTAAGTTGTGAAATTTTCAATTTTCCTACAAAGTCTTTTTTTTTAAATGTTATGTTCATTATTTTGTGACACTTGTTTGAACTAATTATCATCCATGATCATCCATTTTACTATTTGATTAGCAATGACTAATGAGAGAAGGAAAGAAAAATGATAATTAGTAAACTAAGTAGTCAAAAAAATAGACACACTTATGTAAAAGAAATATATTGTTTAATTTTCATCATTTTTTTAAATTTATTTATTTATTTAATAATATTATTATTATTACTATTATATTATATTATATTATAATATATAATATTAAAAAAAACAAAAACAAAAAAAGGGGTGCAACAGAGGAACTTTTCCTCTGTTGCAGCAAAAGCTGCAACCAGCTCTTGCTATATATATATATATATATANCATGCTTATAATGCGATTCTTGCATTATTCCCTTATTATTATAATTAATGTTCATGTATGTGTGGATTATAATTTTAATAATTACATTTAGATTTTGTTACTTCTATTATTTAATTTTCACTAAAAAAAGCCGACGATGGACTTTGAGATTTTTGGGATACCAAACTTCTCGAACTACTGAGATGAGGAGTTATTCTTGGGATACCGAGAATAACTCTAATAATGCTTTGATTTAAAAAGATATAAAAATAAATTTTTTTTCAATGGTCTTTGAACCACCCATTAAAAGTAATTTATTTTATTCATTTCTATGATACAAAATGCATCAAATGGGACACTAAAAAATGAATCTCTTTAACATTTGCCTTAAAATAAAAAATTGGATAGCATTTTATTAAATTTGGTAACCATTTTATAATGGGTGTTGTGGGGTGTTAATACATTCCCCACACACAAACGACTCTCGAACCAACTTTGAGTTTTCGTAGACCGAAAATTTTCATCTTAAAATTAGGTGACCAATCACACCCTAAAATGATTGGTGGCGACTCCAAATTTCTTTTTCCTTAAAAATAAAATTTTTTATTCGTCACTCCGCGTCGCACGCACATTACGACAATGATCTATGATTCCAATCATAGATCGACACGTGACAATTACTATAAATTAAATATTTATTTAATAAAAAAATATCTAAATATTAGTTTATTGAAAATTAACATATATGATTATCTCTATCAACTAAATTATATGTTATTTCACAAGTAATAGATTTAGTTGCTCCAAATTATTATCTAATAATAATTTAATTATCTAATTTCAATAATTATATATTTTATCCTAGTTATCGATAATTTAAAAAAATAATCGATAATTATTTATATATATATAATTTCTGAAAATTATGTATATATATAATTCAATTAATTAATTTTTAATTAATTAATCACACATAATTATCTCATAATTATGTACTTGCTCTAGAATAAAACTTCATTTACAAGCGAGTCATTTTCTCATGTCCTGAAATATTCACACTCTAGTCTGTAACTATCAAATCTCAGTTAAGTTTGTATCTCCACGGAAGATGTCATTTTTTAGTTCATCTTTATCATTATCTTCAACTTTATAGTGACACCCACCGCCACGTTTTTTTCTCTAAAAATAGTCCCAATTTCTTTTTCATCTTGATATATTTGTCAATAATTTGTTCAAAAAGATAATATTTAGCAACTCACGGTTTCAACTCCTCCAATTTTAGCGGTGGTTGATTTCTATCTCCTTAAATTTTAGTTTTCATGAATTTTCATCTTATTTTTTCCATTAAAAATTGGGCAATTTTCCCCAGTTCCTGCTGATTTTTATCCCACTGATTTTCTACAGTTTATTTTCGAAAATCGCAACTTCATTCTGCCATCTCCGAGGCTGTACGTGTCTTATCCTCATTTTCCTCCAGTGTTTGACACAACTCATCCGCCTCTTCCCTGCCAAAAGTGCAATGATTTCCTCAGTTCAATGTGAGCACTATGTGAATTGATTTACTTAGTTGAGAGTCTATTATCCTCAATTCTTTTCAGTTTTATTTCAAGCAACCTATACTTAAATAAGAAGAATTGAGACGATGCAAAACAATACAATTTTTCTAATACCTAATTTTGGAGCACAACAAACCACTATCAAGTAATAATCGTTTAGTCCATGAAGATTTTTGGTTTTGTTGAGATTCTAATTTTGCTTTGCGCTGGGAAATGGTTGACTCTAAGGAGTATAAAGTGGTCAAAGCCGACCTATTTTCTTCAACCGTGTCAAAATTTATGCCCTACGGAAGTGGACATGCGCGTTTACGATCCGTCTGTTACAGAAATTTTAAAGATGCACAGTCCGTGTTTTTTGGACACAAAACTAGGCTCCGACAGGTATACCATGTCGCATTTGTAAGTCTCTGAATAATCTTCAATTTGATATGTTAGAGGGTCCGTGGTTCCACCCATGTCAAAAGCTATACCCTAATGAAGTGGACATTCGCGTACTATGATCCGTCTGTTACAGTAATTCTAAAACTGTACAATCTGTGTTTTTTCCTCAGCAAGAGCCAGTGTTGGGAGGATCGCACAGAAAAAAACGGAAAGAAAGATTATGTATAATGAATAAATTTTGAATGAAAGAATGGAAACAAACAAAGAACAATTAATTTCTACAAACTGAAGCTTCTTTGGAGAATTTTTTCAACTGGGTGGCTACCACATAGCCTTACGCGTGGTGGACACTTGATAAAATACTATTTATAAGGATGTTTGAGGTTTGATTTGATAAATGAATAAACCAAACTAAACTAATCAAATAGTTTATTTAGAGAAATAATCTTTTTTTTAAATAAGTAAGAGAATGACAAAAAAAAATTGTATTAACAAGAATGGCCAAATGTTTTTAACCGTAAATTGTTTTTCGGATAAAACTAAAAGAATTTTATGTACACAGTGTAATATGGTATATAAAAATGTGTCTTGATATATATTTATATACTATAGTGTATTTTAATATACCATAGTATATTTTTATATATCATTTGTGATAGTATATTATCATAGTGTATTTTAATATATCATTAATATATCATAGTATATATTTAGTATACTTTCATATATAATCTGTGATAATCATACATTATGCCGATATCATATCCTTTCTCATACCCAAATTCATCTTCTACTTCTTATTCACCTCTCTCACTGGATCTTCAATTCTCCACTTTGGAGTTTTAATCTTTTCAAAATCAAACAAGAAATCAAGCCAAAAAAACATAACAATCTGCTCATTAGTCAAATTCACACTCACTCCTTAAGAGTACCTCCTCTTCGATTCGTTAAATTCATCCCCAAGTTTTGGATCAACCACCATTAACAAATGATTTTGCTTCATTTTGGCTCTATTCTCATCCCAGTATGTTAAAGATATACAAAATTTAGCTCTCAAATCTTGAGGAAGTCGCGGCTTTCTGCTATATGAGATGTCGAATCTCTGCATAACCATCACCTTGGGACACACTGGTCAGGTACATTAAATGTGCTTACTTTCCTAGAATTTGTGTGAAAATAAGCTTCGAAGAACAAGTAAATTTTCTCAGATTACCGCTTATTCTGGTTCTTCTTGCCTCGAGCACGACGGCAGCGCAGCTGAAGACGCTGGTTTTTCTTTGAAGCTCTAACCAATTTTTAGTCATATCTGCAAAATAAAAAAGGCCTTTTATCAAAAGTAAATAATAAACTAGCATAAGTACCTAATTTTCCCTATAAACTAATCTAACCCAAATCATTAGCGATCGATTTGGGTTGGCTTGACAGTTTCTTTTCCTTTGTATTTAAAATTTATAAAATAAATGCTTGAAAAGAACTTATCTTAACCCAATTTCATGTTTTTAGGGTTTTCTCAGGTACGGGTCAATATATTTAAATGAGTTTGGATCTAAAGTTATTTTGATCATTTCATTTAAAACTATGGTCATTTGTAATAATATACATTTTAGAGGTTTCATTTAGAAATATATACTCATTTTTCAAATCTAAGAATTGTATAACCATGGCTCACAATATCAAATCAAATAAATTGTTAATTTTCATTCCCTATGCATATCCATGACCCACAATACTCATAATTGATATTATTACTTAAATGGTTCAATTAGTTGTTTATAATTACTAACTAATAAATCTTGGAGGGATTCACCAAATACGTAGTGTGATTCGCCAAATACGTAATGGGTTCACCAAATACATATAAACTAATACGAGAGATACTAATTAATGATTCTTGTAGGGTTTACTAAATATGTACTAGGGTTCATCGATTGCATATTAGGGTTCATCAAATACGTACAAAGTCATTTTTGGTGAATCCCTTCAAGAATTATTACTTTTGTACGTATTTGGTGAACCTCACTACATATTTGACGAACCCCAGTACACATTTGGTGAACATCTCCAAAAATTATTAATTTGTACGTATTTGGTAAACCCCATTACATATTTGGTAAACCTCACTACATTTTTTGTGAACCCCAGTACATATTTGGTGAAGCTAAAAAAAATTTTTAATTTTTGGTGAACCCCTCAAGATTCCCTTTGTACCAACGATTTTTCTAACCAATATTGGCAGTTTTCTAACCTATAACGGTAGTTTTTACAACCTATATTGGCGGTTGATGCCCATATACCGGCGGTTTCTGGTGATTCTTCCAATTTGCGGTGATTTTATTGTTTTTCGGCGGTTTTACATCAATACAATGATTTTCCGGACCATTTTACACCATTTTTCAATAAATTCAATTTTCTAAAATTGATCAGGGTATATTTGATGAATCGCAAACAAAATTATCAAGACTCTTGATTTTTCAATACAAACATTAAGTACCTTCACTTATATTTTAAATTAGATTTGAATTAAGTAATTAATTGTTAAAATGACTGAACACTTATTCATAAACGCATAAGAACATATTCTTGATAATCTTGTTGTGATTTTATTGGATTAAGTAAAGATTCTCGAAGTAATTAAACACTTATTCATAAACTCATTAAAAGTTGTCATTGATAATGTTGTTGGGCTTTTGTGATAAGTATCGAGCGAGACGTGTTTTTACCATATATAATTATAGGTCGTGATGTTATGATAGCCGGTAAATCCTATTTATCGGTTTATATGTATTTACTTGTTTTGTCACTTAGTCATATTTTCATGCACTTAGGCATTACCACGTACTTAGCAATTTTCATTCGCTTAGTAATATTTTAACCATTTGTCACTTTTATATATATTTTTGTCACTTAATCGTACACTTAGTCATTTTTAAACACTTAACCAATTTAACCATTTTCACACGCTTATCTATTTTCACATATTTTATGTTTTAATTTATAAGCATATAAATATATTGTGGCGTTTGGGGTGTAAAATGGACCAGTTGGACCCAAACGCCAATCATGAATGGCGAATTGCCATTATATACACTAAAACCGCTGCAATAGACATTAAAATCGCCGGTATTGACTCTAAAACCACCGCTATTGACACGAAAACCGCCACTATTGATACTGAAACTGCGGCAATACACACTAAAACTACCGCAGTAGATATTAAAATTAGAAAAATTGTCAAAATTCACCAGTATTAGGGAAAACCACCGTTATTGACACGAAAATAGCCGCTATTGACAAGAAAATCGTCGGTATAGGTTAGAGAAACTTCTGGTATAGTGTATCACAAAAAATGGCATCTAGGAGCCCAAACGCCATCAGCAGGCCCCAAACGCCATCAG